>VZRO01006217.1:143504-182545 GCA_013397915.1 Daphoenositta chrysoptera
GGCGGACGCGGGGCGGGGTGCGCCGGGCTGGGCTGCGGCCGGGGGCTCCCGGCACTCGGCCAAGCCTGTGTGGGGGTCTCCACGGAGCCCGAGGGAAGGGGCGCCCAGCGGTGCCGAGCTCACGGGGGGGGGAAGGATGCGAAAGGTGCGAGAGGAGAGCCTCTTCCGAGGGCAAGGCTGAGCGCTCCTGGAAGAGGCAAGAGAGGCGTGTGCTCCCTCGGGGGAGCAGCTCTGCAGAGACATGGGTGCCCGGGCCGAGTTCGTGCCAGTCCCACTCGTATTCTTGCTGCCTGCAGCACTGGACCCTGCTGAGCGTGTCTCTGCTGAACTGCCTCCTGTCCACGGCGTGCAGCGTTGGGCTGGCGCTGGCCGTCGCCCTCACGGTGCACGGCCGGGGCACACACCTGGTCAGGGGCTGCAACAGCTCCGCGCTGCCCGTGGACGCCCGCTCAGCCATTGCGACTAACGACTGTCCCTTCAACACCACGCGCATCTATGTGAGTCTGCAGGGTCACTGCACACCCCCAGTCCTCCCATCAGCCTCCTTCTGCCTCTGCTTCCTCTCATCTTTCTTTTCCCTCTCACTCTCCCTCCTGTTTGCCTTCTCCCTCCCTCTCCCCCGTCTTTCCCCTGCTGCCCTCACAGTCTCTGCTGAGTGTGTTCAGACAGCCTGGTGCAGTACCCACGTTCTCTGACCCCCTGCTCCACAGGACACAGCCCTGGCCCTCTGGTTCCCCTCCTTGCTGCTGGCAGCTGCAGAAGCCGTGCTGTCAGGCAGGTGCTGTTTGGTGGCTCTAGTCTTCCAGGGCATCGGGCCCTGTGCATACAGCTATGGCAAAGAGCAGGTAGGCCCTGTTGAGCTGGACGGATCTCCCTGCATCTCCCCCATGGTTGCTGCCTTTGTGCTGCATTTGGAAGGTGCTGGGTTCTGCTGGGAACAAGGAGGCTGTGCAGGACTAAAGGGGGGGGTGGATGCTGAGTTGGAACCTCTTCTAGACAGCCTAGGTGCCAGACCAGCAGCCCTTCATGGGGAGTTGCAGAGGGTCCCCTGGTAGCCAGGCCTATTCTTTTCTTGTGAGAACACTGCCCATCACATATCCTTGCCACCCTCCACTTCTTTTTGTCTTTTTTTTTTTTTCTTTCTAGCTGGCCAGGCCAAATACAGCAATGGAAAAGTCACCCCGTGAGAGGCAGCAGCTCCTGGCAGGACTTGCTGAGTCTCACGCGTAGCTGGAGAGGTGAGCACACCATGTGGGTCGTGCTTGGGATGGGGGAGCAGGCTCCACCATCAAGAGGGCCCATGCCCACACCAGCTCCCCAAAACACCTCTTCCTAAGAACGTGGGCAGAGGAGTCAGTGTGATGCTGGGCCCTGCAGCACAGCCTGGCACTGACATGTGCTCCTTCACTCCCAGGTGGTGCTGCAGGAGTGCTGTGATCCAGCAAGGTGATGTCACACCTTTCTGCAGTGTCGGTGTGTGTAAGGTGGGCTGCAGGGGTGAGAGGTGTGCCTTCCTCCCTCCCCCCAGCTCCACCACCCCACCTGGGACAGACCCTGCAGGTCAGCAGGTGCTGTGGGCCCCAGATGCTCTCCCATCCTCTCCCCAAGCCGCCAGGCCCTTCCTGGTGTGCTGAAGGCTCCGTTAGCAGTGATGGGGGTGGGCAGAGGTGCTGGGGCCCAAGGCCTGGTGCCATTGCAGGCATGTCAGCTGGCTGTGCCTGTGCTCAGGCATGTCAGGTAACAGAAGGGGAAGAATCCCTGTGGTGTGGATCTCTAGGTTTTTTTGAATAAATAAACTTTTCCTTTCCATAGTGGCTGTTCTGAGTGGCTCTGCCAGGTGAGTGCTGGTTGGGAGCGAGGCCTGCCAAGGGAAGCAGAGTGCAGCTACTCTGTGAGCCCATCTCTGTGCCTGCCACTCCCCAGGCACAGAGGGAGCCATGGTCCCAGTGTGACAGTCACCCATGGATGTAGGGGTTGAGACACTCATACAGGGGTTACAGCCCCGTGCCCAGCAGCTGCAGGTGTTCTGGGCTCAGCATCCCCTGGCAAACAGGAGCACTGCAGGGTTGAGATAACCTGTTTATTGGATGTGGAAGGTGCTGAAGAACAGGCCTGAAAGCTGCCACAGTCCTGCTCACTGAAATGAGAAGCTGGTGCTTGGGAGTCCCCCACACCACCGTCGGAGGAACTCGATCACATCCTGGCCTGCAGGGCTGTGGGATGTCTGCAGAACGAGAGAGGCCTTGGCACTGGAAGGGGACAGCCCTGTCCCCCCTGCCTGAAGGCACCGCGTGGGATGGTGGGCTGGCAGGACTGCATCTGGTAATCCCCACCCAGCAGCACTGTCAGGAGAGCGCAGTGAAGTGCCCTGGGACAATGGCTCACCCAGAAGGATGCTGTGTTGTCAGCGCGAGGGGCTGAACCCCACACCCACAGCCTGTCTCCCTGCCTGTGGGCTTCTGGCTCACCTTGACAGCCATCATGAACTTGTACCACGCGTCCTTCCTCGCTTCTCGGCCTGGCCTCAACTCGATCTTGTTTCTTAGCACTGGGTACCCTGGGCACAAAGCAACACATTCAGAACAAGCTGAGCCCCCAGCAGGCCCCCACTTGGTGCTCCCCTTCCCTGTGCTGTGGTTGGGGCTCCCCCAAAAGCACCGTGTGTTGGGAAGAATGCTGCCTTGGTCTCTAGGAGACCAAAATGAAGAAGCAGTGCCCAAAGAGGGGATCAAATGAAGATTAAGGCTAAGCTGCCCTTGGGCAATGACACCCAAGTGAATAGGTCCAACGATGGCACTCAGCTTCTGACTTTTGGATCCAGAGCCCTGTTCCTGGTGGCCCAACCCTTCTCTGACCCTTTTCAAGTCCTGCACTGCAGAGCAGGGCCAGGTGCTGCCCATTCATGACTGTGCAGGCCAGCCTGGAGTCCCTAGGCAGAGCTGTGCCAGCCTGAGCCCTTACTGAATCAGAGAGTGGCTGAGGTCAGAATTGCCCTGGGGTCTGTATGGTTCAACTCCCTGCTCAGGCAGGGCCACCCCAGCCCAGGGCTGTGTCCAGACAGCTTTTGACTGTCTCTAATGATGGCAATTTCACAACTTCTGTGCAACCTGTTCCAGTGCTCACTCACCCCCACAGTAAAAACGAGTTCTATCTCTTTCAGCAGAGCTGGTCCCCCACAGCCACACAGTCTTTCCACTCCTCTTACAGCACAGCCCAGACCTCCTCCCAGACCTACCCTGCAGCATGTTCCCACTCCCTGCAAGGCACTGTGTCTTCTCTTACCTGAGTGAGCTGGCCTGGAGCTTACCTGTCAGCACACAGGGCAGGGAGTGCACCCCGGTACCTGCTGCTACCAGAGAGGCTTCGTAGGTGTTGCGCTCATCCTGCGGCAGCACCTGCTCCAGCCGCTGGTCCATGGACATGGTGAGCACCCAGTCCCTCACCTCCTCCCGCTGCTCCTCCTGTGGGCAAAGGCCAGTGCGTGGCCTGGAACTGTGATGCCACTGCCCGGCTGCAGCCCCGCAGCACCAGGGAGCACATGGGAGAGCAGGACATGGGCGTGCCTGATGTGCACACAACGCTGGCGTGCGTGGTGCACAGCGGTGGTTGAGTGCGTGTGTGTTGGGCAGCATGAGAGAGAGTGTGTCTGTGTGTGTGTGTGTGTCTGTCTGTGTGTACATGTGTGTGCAACCCGTCTGTGCACGCCTGTTTGTGTACACAGGTGTGCACACGTCTGTGCATGTGCGTGCGTGCTTGCAGTGGGGGGACAGGCAGAAGGTGGCAGTGCTGGGTCCGTTTCCATCCCCTGCAGTCTCTGCAATCCCACCCTCACCCTAATTCCTGTTCAGAGGGCCCTGAAGCAGCATCACTCCTCGCAGGAGCTGAAGAAGACAGGTGACACTCACAGGCACGTGCTGGTGGGCTGGAAGTGGCACTTCAAAGGGAATGTCTGTCCTCTGAAAATCAGAATGGTCCAGGGAATCCAGGTTCCCTTCTTCAATGGCCTGGGAAGGAAGTGGTAGAGCACTGGGCAATGCCAGTCGTAGAGCTCTCAGTACAATTCATGGTTACCCTGCCTGTTTGTGCTGTGGTGACCAGGCCCTCCTGTCATCCATGACCACACTCTGCTGTGTCTCTCACTGTCCTATTCAGGTGGCCTCAAAGAAGGGAAAGATGTAATTGGGGGCTTTTGTTTTTCCCCAGCAGCTGCTGACAGCACTTGGGAGTCTGGCACAGTGAGGTCTGTCATCTCCCTTGGATTTGCTGTTTCTGATGGCCAACCTGCTGGTCAAGGAAGGGGCTGAGGGGACTCCCGAGTCTTGTATCACAGTGGCCAAAGCACTGGGCCATGGCCTCTACCCTGCAAGTAGTTTTTCTTCTGTTGGAACAACTAGAGTGAGATCACCCTGACAGCTGTAATGGCATTTGCAGCCATGAGGATTTCAGGCCTAAATTGTCAGACCAATGTGCTCTTTGCTGCCATGTGCACGGTGGCATTGGCACGCCCAGGGTGACTTGGGCAGGGCTGTGCAGGTGCCCTGCATGGCAGGTCCTCCCACAGGTAGTGTGAGGGTGCCCACTGCTCCTCAGACACATGGTGAGTGGGGTTTGGGGGCTCTCTCCATCAGTACAAGCTCCAGTGTGCTGCCACTGGTGTGCCTCAGGTGTGCCCTGGCCAGGCTGGGGGTCTGTGGTGGCCCTAGAGCCCAGTGTCATTTCAAAGAGACAGCCCTCTCCCACAGACCATACTCACATCTGAGAGGTCCAGGAAGTGGTTCAGGAAGACAAATGCCATGTTCTCCCAGCTGACTGCCTGGTATGGAGAGGAACCCTGAGTGAGACTGGGCAGCTCATCCTCACAGCCACAGTTCTCCCAGAGCCATGGCTGGGAAGGATGTGGCTCTATTTGTGCCACGGTGTCCTGCCTGCCTGCAGCCCAGGGAATGGACAAGGACACTGCACATTCCAGCTCGCCATTCCCGAAGACTGAATCCCTTGGACAACCAGCTCACTGCCACAGGCTGTCCCACAAAATGGAGACAGGCATTATGACCAGGCTGGATGGGGCTTGGACCAGCCTAGTCTAGTGGAAGGTGTCCCTGCCCATGGCAGGGGATGGAACAAGATGAACTTTAAGGTCCCTTCCCACCTAAACCATTCCATGATTCTATTATGGCACAGCCAGGTCCAAGCAGTGGGGACATGCTGCTGTCCTTGCCACGTGTCACGACTCCCGGGCAGACTGTCAGACACTTGGGTCATGCAGAGCAGAGCTGAGCAGTCTCACATGCACACTGACAGAGCCATAATATGGCCTCTGTCCACCCCTGGGTCTGTAGGTCCAGTCTGCTCACTGGCTGAGGTCTGGCCAGCTGCCTGAGGAACAGCCTCCAGTGGCAGAGTCCAGCAGCCAAGAGAGGATTTGGGAAGATTAAGTCAAGAATCCCTGAGCCCAGCATGCCCTATGTCCTTCTCTGGTCCAGTGGGACGTAGCTCTTACCTTGGCAGCTATCCCGGCCTCATAGAAAGCCTTGTCTGCAGGGAGCAGATCTGTGTGGCGCAGCAGGGAAATGGACAGCTGGGCAGCCACGGTGTCCTGTGGACACAGAGGACAGGAAAGCCACAATTCAGCACAGAAAAAACAAAGGAAGGCATCTCATGAGATCACCCCAGACTCACAGCAAGGACTCTGCACCCATCCATGCCCTACAGGAAAAAAAGGTCAAAAACTTCAGTCCTGACCCTCACTACAGAACACATGTGACTATCACGTGAGGGTGAAATTCTTCTGCTTTATAATCCTTGCCATTTTTCACTAGAAGCCACACCCAAACATCCCCCATCTGAGTCACAGAACAGGTGAGGTTGGAAGGGATTGCTGGCAGTCCCCAAATCCTGTCCTTAGCCCCAGTCAAAGCAGAAGCAGCTACAGCAGGTTCAGGAACATGCCTGGTCAGGTTTTGACCATCTCAAGGAATGGAACTCTCCAACCTCTCCAAGAAACCTATTCCAGCCACAGTCTCAGTAAGTTTTTTCTTGTATTCAATTATGTAAGATTTTGGAGCAGGGGTGAGGAACTGAAAGGCAATTTCACTTTTCTGCTGCCAGATACCCATGGTCACACCAGAACTGTCAAGGCCACACCTCCTTCATGGTCCCAAATACACTGCCCAGCACCTCAACATTCCACAGCTGTGGAGATCTGTACAGGTTTTCAAGACATCAGACTTGGCTCTTGCTGTCTGACATGTTTCTGGACCCCCAACATCCACACACAGCCATGGGGAAGCCCCAGTCTCCCCTGTGGCTTTCACTGGGGTCCTAGCTGTGGCAACCTTTCCTTTTCACAGCCTTCTCCATCACAACTCCAGTCCCACATCCATCCAGAGCTCTAGAACAATTCCACAATCCCACATGGATCAAGACTTCAGCAGGGAGATTCAGAACAAATCCCAGTGCACACAAGACTCCAAAGTACTCACAGGGCCTTGTGATGCCCCCACACAGGTCCATGAGCTCCCAAAGCCCCCCAAGAGGCCCAGCACACAGGACCAGTACCTGCCAAAGCCCTGGGCAGACAATCTGCTCTGAAGACCATGTGTGAAGCCCAGCAGCTCTTGGAGCCCAGGAGAGCAGAGAGGAAGCCATCCCTTTCCTGGGAAGACCAGACTTTTTGTGATCCCTAATTTTCTGCTGGCACCTCTGCTCTCACAAGTCATGTCAAGCGCATGGATCAGCTCCTCCCCTGGTTCACAGCTCAGCCACAGTGGCTGGGGCAGTACCCACGATAAGTAGAGAACACCATCTACAGTTTCACCTGCTAGTGGTGGGCTCCCAGATTATTGCAGTCCCATTCTCATGCATCCATGATGTGTGATTTGTGAAGGGGAATAATAACCTATGAATAGCCCTGAACCTGCACATCCCCATGGGGTTCCCCACACTGGGTGGTGACCTGGCAGAGGAACTTCAAAGCCTCACCAGCTGCTTCAGGCCCTGTGCGGCAGAGCGGGTGGCACAGTAGTGGGAGATCAGCAGCATCCTCTCAAACTCCTCATGTGCTGGAGTGTTTGCCTCGCTGGACTTCGCTAAATTTTCACACTAAGAAGAGAAAATGAGAGGAACTGAGAGCAGGAGAGCATGAGGGCATTCTTCATCCACATGAGACCAGGGAAGTCAGGAGCGAGAAGGATCTGAAATATCCAGACACCTCTGGGACTGAACAAGGGCTGGGCCTTGGGTGCTCTGGGTCTGACAGCATGCTGAAGGAAGGAGGCTGTGGGAGCCAGGGAGAGTCACCAGTCACTGCAACTGACAGCACTGGAAGCAGGGGTGAGTCTGAACGGACAAAGGGAGGATTTTTTTATTTTGTTTATGCTTGAAGTAGGTATTTGTGGGACAGAAACAGAGATAAGGCAGTCATGGGCTCTGTCTGAGGTCAACTGGACAGGGATGAGGAGCAGAAGGCTCTAAGCATCTATAGGGAGATGGGGAGGACTCGTATTTTCCAGGCTCAGTAGCTCTGTGCTTTCCCCATGCAAGCTGCTGTATATGGGTGTAGGACGAGAAGAGGACATGTCACGAGAGCTCCCATGTCACAGTGACACATGGAGCTCTGCAAGGGCCTTCTTCTCTGCCTTCTCTGGCTCAGCCACATCCACTTCACAGGATCCTGTTTTCCTACTGTCCACACTGCCAGCTCTTTGCCCTGAGCCTGTGTTCTAAAACGCTGCCCATGTCACCTGGCAAGAGACTGGTTCTTCTTGTTCAGTCAGGACCCCCTGGGGCTGGAGTGGAACAGGCAGTGGTGGCCATGGCCACACTTACCAGACTGAGGAGCATATCCCGCAGGTCAGCCCAGCTGGAGTACGCCTCAGCACAGTTCATGCCAGATGCATTCACCATCTCCACAAAGAGACGTTTATAAATGTTGAAATTCTGCAACAAAAAGGAGAGAAGTGTGGAAGGACACAGGGAGTCAGCAGACTCTAGAGCTCTCCTGCTGCCAAGCACAGGCCAAGAAAATGGCTCCCAGAGTGGCAGTGCTGCAGATCTCTGGCTGGAAGGGGTGCTGGGGACAAGGCAGGGAAACAGGAAAGGATGGAAGGATGCTTTCTGCAGCCAGTGCTCTTGGAGAGGCAAATGGTTCCTTTTGTTCTGAACTTGGTGCTCAAGGTGTTCAAAACAAACACAAACACCCAACTTCCCCTGCTCCTTCCCATGGAGAACATGCCAGGAGATTTCCTTCAGCCCTCTGGAAGAATCCACTGCAGGGCTGGACATGCTGAACACCAGGCAGTCCCAGTTCTGACTGGGAGCCTGACTCATGCAGCAGATCACAGCACAGTGGGACAGCTCACCTCGGGATGTCGTGGTGCCCTCCTTACCTGAGAGTTGGCAGGCGCTCCATGGTGGACGTACAGGCGCAGGGCTTTGTCCCAGCTGCCCTCCCAGATCAGGTGTGTTGCATACAGAGCAACGTACTTGTGCAGGACTTTATAGCTCTGGAGAAGACACAGGGAAAGCAGCAGCATGAGACTCATGAACTGAAGACTTGCCACTTGGTGGGGATGGATTCAGCCGTGTGTGCACAACCCCACACACCTGAGTCCCAAAGGGTGAAATGGGTAATCAGAGCCAGACTGCCCTAAGCACAGCTGGGTTTTGATTTGGGCCCCACTGACACCTTTATCTTGGCTATCTGACGCTGTGCTGATCCTCCACACATGAAATACAGCTGTTTTCCAGCTGTTCACCACTTGCCAAAGGAATACTGTCAAACATCTGAAGGATGCAGCACCTCTACTGTGTGTCAACAGGGCTACCAACTGTAAAGCAGCCCTTAGTCTAACAAAGAAAGTAACTAAAACCCTGTGTGAAGATGTTTGTAATTTACAGAGCTGCTCTAGTCTATTATCCACACACCTGTCACAGCTCCAGGACTCCAGACCCTTTTAGAGTCCTGCTCATACCATAGACACTGCTGAGGACTGCTGTTGGCCTCACAGAAATTCAAGTGAGGAAGGAACTGCTTCACACACGCATAAATATAGTAATGAGAGGAAGAAAATGGCACAAAATGTGCAATTCTGTTAAAACCTGAGCAATGGAAGCAAGTTTGTTATGCAGAAAAAAGACCAGTGTCCCAGTAGGTGTCTAGAACTTGAACACCCAGATGGGGTGCTGGTGAAGCACCATGTTCAGTAAAACTTGGCATAAAGATTAAGCCTGGTATGTGACCTGTTTTGATAAATGTAACATTTTTGCTGTATAATCACTGTAGAACAGCTGAGTCAAAGTGATTATATTCTGCACTGGTTACAGAAAAGGGTCATGCTAATGCTCTCTTAGAGGCACGAGCAGACACCAAGATCTTCTTAGACTCAATGTGGCCCTGTGGTGCCCAATACAACAAACTGACTGAGCCTTTCCCATTCAATGGAGTGTGCAGTTATTCTCTGTGGCTCCTGATAAACAGAGTATCAGTAGGAGAGCCTCCCAAGAGAACAATAACTACAATAGAGACCATCTGTATCACAGAGAAGCCCAAGTCTAAGAGACACCAAGTTCACTCTAGTAGAATCCAAACTTAAGTTACTTTTATAACCAAAGTTACAAAACCACAGTCCCAGACATTCCTGGTGCTTTTCGAAGGCTTCATTGCTGGCCTGAGTGATAAGTTGTGATGTCCCCACTAACTGCAGGTTCCGTTGCCAAGGCTGCCCTGTTATTCAATCTGAACCAATACCTCACTCCAAAGAACTGCCTGCCCTTGGTTACCTCCATTATCAACAACCATTGAACCAATAACCATTCAATAACCAATCACCAATCAATAAACACTGGATACAAACCATCCCTCAAAGTAGATCCAGGTATCAAGAGCTTTCTTCTCCTGTTACTGCCCTGAAAGAGCACTGTAAAACAGTTTCATTTTGCTTTTCTCCATTTTTATTACTCTGCTGAGGTAATTTTGTTAGTTTCAGGTCAGTAAAACTGAAAAAATGTCAAATTTGCTTTCCTGACTAGGATGTCTCATTCCAACTGACACCACTGCTCTCAAGAACATAGAGAAAGAAGGCTTTCTTCTACAAATCCCTGTTTCCATGGTACCAATTACTTCCAGCCCAACAAATCATTTAGCATCTTCCAATGCTCCATTAATCACAAAATTTAAACACAACATGCTTCCAGGTTCTAACACTTCCCCACTCAGCCTGACTGGCCACGATGGGGACAGTGGTGTGGTGCTTCCTGAGCCCCTGCAGTGGCTCTCCACACTGCCCACCCACTCCAGGGTGCCAGGACCCCAGGTCTGTCCCTGAGGGCTCACACAAGCACTCACCTGCTTAGCTGCGACCTCCAGGCACTTCTCCCACTGCTCCTGCTTTGCATATATATCCAGAGCTGCCATGACATCAATTCCCACCAGCTGAGGATGGAAACAGCCATAAATTTACTGTGCAGGCCAGGTTTCCTACTCACATTCAGGCAGGCATCAGGTCACCCATGTCTTTTTTTCCCAGACACACAATCTCTTCCCCTCCATGGCATGAAATCACAGAGCCCATGGACTCATCTTCCATTGAGAGGGGCCTGGTCAGGCTGAAGAAGTTGGCCCGTGTGAACCTTATGAAGGTCAGTAAGGCCAAGTGACAGGTGTTGCACCTGGGTCAGAGCAACCCCACGCACAGATAGAGCCTTGGTGGAGAATGGATGGATGGCAGCCCAGAGGAGAGGGACTTGGGGGTGTTGGTGGACAACAAATGGGACATGACCCAGCAATATGTGCTTGGAGCAACCCAATCCAGTGGAAGGTGTCCCTGCCCAAAGCAGGAGGTAGAATGAGATGAGCTTGAGATAAGCTATAAGGTCCCTTCTATGATTCTATGGTCTGGCATGCAGCAGCCACGGCTCACAGGCACATACAGACTTCTTACTAGTACTCATAGTCAGGCAAAAGGCCCATGAGAAAGGTCCCAAGGATCTGCACAGGTCCTGACATCACTCCCTAGCCTGCAAGACATCCCAAATACATACCGAATCCACCTTTCCTTGTTTCTTTAAATACTCCTTATAACGCTGGTCCACATACTCCTCAGACCTGTGGGTAGAAAGAATCCCAAAAGGCAGCAAGACTTGAGTCTTGCATCAGCGCAGAGGCTGGATTCAACCTTGGAACTAGAAGACCTCCAGCTGTGCCGTATCTTGCTAGCAGGCTGCTGGTGCACAGGTGGATGGGGAAGGAAAGGGTCTAAGCAGCTCTTCACAATATATGTGAAGAGAACAAGGGATCACAGGGCTTTCTGAAGGAAGTGCATGCACAGAATTATGGCAAGGGAAAGGGAGATAGGGATAGGGATGAAAAAGAAAGGGGATAAGGATTTCTGTGGGATGTGTGGCAATAGGAAAGTGTCAGAATGTTAAATGGCTTGGGGAAGGATAGCTGTGGAGAATGTACCCTGTCGGGCCTGGGAAGGCCACTGTGGGGAGAATCCAGGAAACCTAGGGGCAACAGGACAGGACAGGACAAGACAGGACAAGGGATCATCTCGGGGTGGGAGGGGGAACAAGAAGGGTACAGTTTGCAAAGTTCAGGGCATACTTGGGGTCAAACTCCTTGGCTATGTGCTTGGCTTTGCTCCACTCCTCCCCTTCAATGAAGGCATCAATAGCTTCTTGGATGAGGTCCAAGTTTAGGTAGAGCTCAGCTGCCTGCAGGGCCAGAGACAGTTCCATGGGAGACAAAACCCCACAAGTTCCCTGTATCCCAGGCTGAAGCTGGTGCTGGACCACCATGCAGACACAATAGAAAGTCTCTTCCCAAAAGATAAGCCTCTCCTCTGCTTCCTGCCTCCTCCCAAGGCCTGGCTCTCTCACAATATTCCAGGACTTGATTCATTGCCCTCTTTCTTCCTCCTTGAAGACTCTGCATGGCCTAACTCTAGATAAGGCCATCCATCCACCCATCACCCCAGCATGTGACTTGACCTCATTCCCTTGGATAGAGCTCTCCCTTCCAATGCCACTACTTCTTCAGCAGTCTGGGGACAGGACAGGAGCCAGCCCTCACCATGCTGTATTTCTTCATGGCCACCAGCTGAGGAGCCACAGTCCGTGTCACCTCCATGCTCTGTGACTGATCCAAGAATTTCACGGCCAACTCAGCAGCCTGTGAAGAGAAATTGTCAGCAGCTCAACTGATAAAAATGGTGGGAGAGAGGGATAAAGCTGGGAAGTGCTCAGTCCCAGCTAAAAGGCTGACAGTTGGAAGCACTTGAACGATGGGGGAAGGGGAGAAGAAATGACAGGTCATTTTGACAAGTCACAGGAGCAAAGCCCAGCTACTTTCACACACAGGAGAAGACCAGACAAGGACATAATTGTTGTTGAAATTGGTACAAGGACATGGGTGTGAGTGAGAAGTATGATCAAGAACATAGCACAAAGGCTGTGGCACAGAGCACAAGAAGGTGCTCCTTTAGCAAGGGCTGAGTCAAAAAGTGCAGCTCTTCAGTGCAGGGAGCTGTGGCCACACAGGCAAGGGTGCCAGAGCAAGCGAAGCAGTACCATGCAGGATAAGCACAGCCTGTCATGGCTCAAGGGAACAGCTACGAAGGCTTTCAGCCCTGCAGTCTCTGCAGCCTGCAGGCTCTCCTGTGCCCTGCAGCGACAGGCATCTCTGAGGTGCACTCAGGTTGTGGAAGAGCTTCCAGGCAGAAGAGCAGGTGAAGGGAACCATAGCCCCTGACGGTACCTTCATTAAGCACTTCTCCACCAGGACACTGTTGCTGGGATCCCGCACCTTGAGGTAGCAGTCCACTGCCCTGGCGTATTCCCCAGCCTGCTCCCACTCCTGTGCCTGCTCCAGCAGCCCTTCAGTTCCGCTGCAGGGAGGAATGCAGGCTGTGAGCAGGACTGGGATGCTGCCTGAGATCCTGTAGACAGTGTGTAGGGTTTGGGCAGGGAGGTGCACAGCACAGGTAAGCAGGGACCTCAGACAGAGCGGAGCATGTAACAGAGAACATGAACAGTGCTGAGGAGAGAACTGACCAAAGAACCTGGGGAGATGCAATGGCAGTACAGGAGACCATGCAGATTTGTAAGTGCAGCAAGAAGCCATCTGGGAGACCCTGGATGGCAGAAAAAAGCCTCCCAAAGCAATAAGGAAGGATGATAGGAAACCTATGCAGTAAGAAGTCCGGAGTCCTCAAGAAGGAAACAAGTGGATGTCAGGGATCCCAATCAGGCTGTCTCTGTAAGGCATCAGCAAAATGGCCATGGGGAAGAGCTACTGGGCTATTTCCTGCAGCCTGACCACAGCACTCCTTACCTGGAACCCTTCTTGCCAGCCTCTCTGCCACACTCCTCCTGCAGCTCTCCCAGCCGACTCGGCATGTATTCCTTGCAGATCCGCAGGGCCTCGCTCCACATGCCGGCCTCCTGCACAGGCACAATGGGGAGAAGTTTTCACCAGTTCACCACGATCCCCCACACTCCTGCTACCATATAACGCATCTATCCCCTCATGCCATCTTGCCAGAGAACCGACTCGAAGACAACAACCACAGTAGCACCACCCAATTTTTTCCTCCCCCCAAACGGCACCTATGTCTACCCACCTACCCTGACTACCTCAGGGCAACATGCTCATCCATTCCAGCTGCCTCGGTGGAATGGGCACTTAAGTCTCCAAATGCACCCACTTGTGCTACCCCAAGGACCACCCATATTCTGGCAGGATACATCCTCCAGGAACTGTGAGAGTGTGAAGCTATGATGTGAAATCCACTGGTTCAGTCTTCAGGCCAGAATTAAGTTCCTCTAGAAACCCTGAGTAAATGGTTTCTCTTTGGCTACTAAGCTGACAGGGAGAGCTGTGAGGTGAACTTCACTCCTTCATCTAAACTGGGTTCTTGTCCAGTGAGGAAGGCAATGATGTTGCTACAGACTGTGCTCACCTTATAGTACTTTATGGCCAGCTCAGGTCTCTGTGCTCGCAGGAGGAAGGCCTCTGCCTTCTGGAACTCTCTCTGCTCAAAGGCAAACTGTGCCTGTCCGACAAGCACATCAGCCACGCTGTCTGGGTCATGAGCCTCAGCCACACGCTGCGCAGCGTCCCAGTTTTGGTTATGCACAAACCTGGGGGATGAGATGTAACAGGGACGTGAGATGTAACAACAGGGATGACAAGGAGCAGCCCAGTGCCAGAGAGGCAACCAGGCTGGCATTGCATGGAGAGAGCAGATGCAGCAGGCCAGGATGGGGAGGACACATACATCAGCACAGCTTCCTTGGGCTTCCCAGCTTTAATGAATTCTCCTTCAGCCTCTTCAAATTTGCCCTAGAAGAGAGGAAGTGATTTGTTTGCACACCTCCCTATTCTGGTATCATCACACGACCTCCTCTCCTCACCCCAAGGCAGGGAGGATTTATGAAACAAAGGTGTGTGGAGCCTGGGGCTGTCATCGTGGAGCCTTCTGGATACGCAGTGACTGCAGCCAGAACCGTGACTGCTGCAGCAGCCTAGGGACAACTGCTCAGTTACCTGAGGGACCAGAGAACTTGCACCTATTCCAGGGGGAAAATTACCTCATCTTCTAGGAACATGGCATACTTTAAGTGGATGTCTGGCATCTTCTGCTTCATGGAGAGGCGGGCCAGTTCAAAAGCAAATTCAAAGACCCTGCAATGAAAGAGAGAAGGACTCTGTGCTCTTAGAACATGTCTCCATCAAGAACAAGACATCAAGTAGAGCACAAGACACTAGGAGAGGAGAGAAGGGAATACAGGGGGTCCCATGTGAATTGGCACTGCCCGTTCCTCCTGTTCCTGACCAGGAGCTTTTAGAGTCCCCACTAAGGAAATTTGGCTGCTTCACATCTGCTGTTAGAGCCCAAGGCAGAAGGTGAGAGATGTGGGAGCCTCTGGAAGAGCAGTAATGAATGGCCACACAGGCAGACACCTGGCCAGCTGCAGAGCAGGGCCAAAGCCTTTGTGGCAGGCAGTTACTTATGGTGACATGAGGAGTACCTCCTCTCATGCTCAGAGCTTCTCACAAGCCTTTCCCTGCAGAGGTTAAGTGGCAAACTGCATTTGCCTGTCCAGCTCAGACTTGGCATTTGAGAGACTGACACAAAGATGGGAAGTGGGATGTGTCGAGGACATGCAAGGCCTCTGTCAAGTATGGCGGGGTGGGAAGACGTCATTTTCTGGACCTGCAGCTACCATATGCACACAGTTATCTTGGCCCACCCATTTTTTCTCTGGTTAGGCAGAGGGGAGGGAAGCATTGGGCAGAGGCACCTGCATACCCGCTGTCTGTTGCATGGTCAATGGCCATCTCCAGAAGTCCAAATTTGCTGAGGAGTTTCACAGCTGCCTCTCCACCCAGGCTCTTCGCCCACAGATAGGCCACATGCTTATGGGAGTTTGCACCCCCGTGTGCCTTGGCCACCTGTCCAAACAAAAGGAAGTGGAAGAACCCAGTGTATCTGTTTCACCTTCAGTGCATTGAGCCCCTCTCATGTGTTGCCTGCCAGCATGAAGGAGCACCAAAACCATCTGTTCCCTCCCGAGGAACCCTTCTGCTACCACCACTGTACTGGTGAGCGGGAGAGTAAGACAAAGGTATATATGGTGGAGCACAACAGCTGCTGCCTCAGCACAGTCCACATCACTGTTTGGACAGCAGAAGTGACCCCAGCATTCCATGGCCACACTGAGGAGAGCAGTGCTGGGGATGCTGTGGCAAGATCAACACCTCTGAGGTACAACAGGATGCAGTGATCAGGGGCAGAGCAGTACCTGGAGGAAGGCAGCGCAGCAGAAAGGCCAAGGGTCAAACCCTGCTTTTGGACTGCAATGCTGCAGTGGGAAGCCCATAGGCCTCCAGGGCTGGGGCAGTTCTGAGGCTGACTAGTGTACACCAAATGTTCTGATCTTGCAGTGGACAGAGACAAAGCAGTTCCCACCAGGATCCCACAGCCAGAACCTGAGCCCTGCACAGATGGGGAGCTGTGAAAGATTATTACCCTGTATGCTTCTTCCCACATGTCATTCACTCTGTACATGTTCACTGTGGTCTTCCAGTCTTTGGCTTCCAGGTAGTGGTACTCAGCCTCCTGCAAGCGCCCCTCTGCCTCCAGCTCCTGCAGTCAGAGGCAATGAGATAGTGACACTTGTGGTGGTGCATTTCCCCCTCCTCCTTTCCAGGCTGCAGTGGGATCTGAGAAATGCTTGTTAGGCCTTGGCCTTTAAAACAGCACCTGGGCTCAGCTCTTCCTGAGCTTAGCAGAAACACTGTCTGCTCCCAGGAACTGCTGTTGTCTAACAAGCTTCTGTTTTCCTTATGACCAGCCTTGGAAAATATTCCTCTGGCCTGAATGGCACAACATTCCTGTTCTCACACTTTCAAAGAAAATACCGACCCAAACTGTGGCCAGGATGAGACATTGTTATGACTGAAGCCCACTCTCTTGCGACCCTACAAACAGCAGCCTGACATGAGACCCTTTTGAGCTCTCCTGGACCACAGCAGGCTGTGACCAGCTATCTCCTTCTGAGTGGGACACCTCTCAGAGCCCACAAACTCTCAGGTTTGCTATTCTTGGAGGGTCACCGAAAAGCGACGTGTCCTGGGCCCATACCCTCACTCCTCAAGTCCCCATCCTTCACCCACCGGGAGATGCAAAAGCATCCAAAGTGAGTATTTCACTGACCTCTCGGGGGAATTTTTCACAGGTACCTTGTAGGCACTGATTGTTTCTGTCTGGGTGCATAAAGGTGCACACATGCTATAGCAAATCTGGGAAAGATGCTGCTTTCTTAGATGTTTAAGTACCTTGGATATCTAAGTAAGTTAGGCCTGTACGTAAGGTTAAGTTATAGTTATAAACTTACTTAAATGCTGCTAAGTGTTGTTCTTTTGCTAAGTTGTTAAACATAAGTTATAAGCTAAGTGTTGCTAAGTGTTATCCTTCTGCTGAGTTGCTAAGTATAACTTCCAAGTTGTTAGGTTAAATGCTGTTAAGTGTAATTCCTCTGTTAGATTGTTACAGTAAAGCTATAAATTAAGATAGGTGTAAGTTAAATGTTTTCCTATGTTAAATTGCTAGGCTTAAGGTGTAAATTAAGTTAAAGTACTGTTAAGTTTGAGAGCTGTTAAGCTTTTAGGCTGTGTTCCTTTTTATCCTTGCCCACACTGACTTTTGTCACATGTACCTAAACACACACACACACCCACACCCACCCCTGTGCCTAGAAAAGTTCTCAGTTCATTTCTGTTTTGATTGCCTGGATTTTGTTTGCTTTTGTTGTTGCTTGTTTTCCCTTGTTGTGTCTTAGCTGTCCTGTAAGTAGTCGAGTGAATCTTGACAATGAACTTCTTGTGCTTTGTCACTTAATATTAAACCTGACTTTTGTTCACACCCTTGCCGCCGATTTTTTAAGTGATCTCAAAGACTCATTCGTAACAAGAATCTTGCCCCTGCTTGGTCTAGCTGATCCCCTCCAATGAGATGCTCTCACCTTGCCCAGGTGGAGGTGAGTATCTCCGAGCAAGTCCTTGTGGTACTTGGCTACTAGGCAAACCATCTCATCATACATCTTACACTTCTTGTACATGGTGATGGCCAAATCGGGTTCATTCACAGTGATGTACAGCCTGGGAACACAAGCACATCCAAATGGCTCAGCCAAGGACATGACCAGTCCCTGAAACCTTTCTGCATCCTGAAATACCAGCTTTAGTTCTCCATGTGTGGAGAAAGTTCCTCTGACCATTCCAAACCCCAGTCCCAAATCCTACTCCTAACCCAGGAAAGGGCTCCTCCTCATTACAGCCAGTTTTTCAGGGCTCAGTCTTGGACTGCTACCACTACTGGAAGGAACTCACCTCTCTGCTTCTTTGTACTTGCCCTGCCTCTCCATCTCCTGGGCTTGGGTTATGTACAGCACAGTCACGTCCTCCTGGCTCATACACTTGAGTGCCAGCTGCCAAACACACAGGGGAGAGAATAAACAGCAATTTCCTGACACATGGCAGTGAAGGAGAAGGGGAAAACCAATTTCCTTCCCATCTGACAAACAGGTATCCATACTATATGCTCTGCAAAGAATGGGCAACCACTGTCACAAAGCACACAGGACCAGCTCTTGGAGAGGGCCATTTGTGCCAGAGGTGCACCCACATGGGGCTGTGAGAGAGAGAAGGCCACGGTCAGGATGTGAACATTGGGAACAGATTTCTTGCTGGCTACTGGATGGCCCTGAATGCATATTTGGGAAGAGTACTGGTTGATCAGGTATTGGTGCACAAGGCGCTACCACCTCCTGATGGAAGGCACATCTCACCAAGTGGGGTGAGGTTCCCAGAAGCTTTGACTTCTGACTCTACCTTGTGAGCCTGTTCCCAGAGCCCGGCCTGCGTGTACATGTCAATGGCATCCTTGGTCTGGCCTCCTTTGATGTATAGTTCCTCTGCAACCTGCAAGGAAAAGACCACACTCAATATATCCAAGGGACACACAGAGCAGAGGTGATTGAGGTCTATGGCCTCACCTGATACTCCTGTAAAGATGCATAGTGCTGGGCAATCTTGAGGTAATATTCGGCTGCTGTCTGTTTGTCCTGCAAGTCCAAAATGTAGACGGCCTTCTTCCACTGCCGGGCTCCCAGAGCTGCCTCAATGGCCTTAATTGAGCACCTAGCACCAAACCCATCAGTCTTTAGAGCCAGGCAGCAGGCATCTCCTCCAGCTACACTATGCCAGGGAGACTAGAGCGCCCTGCTGCTTGATTCAGCTTCCTGAGTTAGAGCTGCACCAAGGAGCTGAGTAACTGGCAGCGCTGAGGGGGATGGAAGAACTGGGACAGTAGGGAAGAGCAATCAGCACTGTAAGACCTTGGGAGAGATGTGGGAAGGCATCAATGGCTGGCACACACAAGCAACCAGGACACTGCTAAGTGGGGTAGTGAGGGTTCACTCAGGCAAACCCCCTGCTGATAGAGGCAAAGGTATCAACTTCATACGCTGCCACTATCCTGCTGCTTATACAGCCTTCCTGGGCTCCCACCTGGCTTCGATGTAATGGTTAATAGCAGCATCCAGCTGTTTCTGCTGCACCAGATGGTCTCCCCAGGCCTCCTCCAGCTTTACAACTTCTGCAGGAAATGCCAGGCGAGCCAGCTCCACGGCTGTAAGGGGACACAAAAGCTGTCACGCTGAGGCCAGCAGGGAAGCAGAACTGTGGGGCAAACACGGGCCTCGGATCTGGCACAGAAGGAGGGGAATGGTGACTGTCTAAGCCACTCCAGCTCCAGTGGGTTACCCAGCAACCCAGACCTTGTGGAGAGCTGGGTCAAATCCATGCTGGTGCAGTCAGCAAGGTCAAGGGCTTGGGAACAAGACACTCTTCTGGGACTGCACATGCAAGTACAACTATGTGAAAATACACTGAATGACATGATAGGTGGGAGCTGCAGAGCATCCAGGCATCTCCAGGCTCCAGGGCAATATTTCATGTTGCCACCAGGCCAGCATACCCAGGTTCCTGCTGGAGATGAAGGGGAGGAAGTTTTTAAGAATTTTAAGCACAGTACCTTTCAGGAAGGCACTGCCCTTGCCATAGCACTCCAGAGCCTTCCGTGGGTTCCCAACCTTCTCAAACAGGTCTCCAGCCTAATGAAAAATACAAGCTGCCAGTTTCCAGAGCCACCACGCCCCACATCATCATACCCGACCAGTTCCACACACACTCCTTCACCAGCTCTGCCTTCCCCACTAACCAAGTGCATGGGGATTAAGGAACTTCTAGGAAAGACAGCATGTGCCAAGACCATTGTCCTCTCTGCTGACTGACCCCAGCACAGCCATCCTGGCAGACCAAAGGCTCATTCCCTTCAGTATTTGAATGGTGGCAAGGCCACACATCTAGAGAAGGACTGTAATAACAGAGCAAGTATATACCAGCCTTTCCTCTATCTGTCCATCTCTGACAACCTGCACAGTTGAAGCTGCCTGAGTTTGTGTCATGATGCCCTCACATCATTGTATTTAATGGCTTTTGACAGACTCTTACCTCCATTATTTGTCTAATCACTTTTGGACTATCTATACTTTTGGTAACAACATCCAGTAGCTGGGAGCTCCAGTTATTTTTTCAACTGAAAGCTTAAGAAAAAATGACAGGTTTGGAAAAGCACAAAGTTCTCTTGGGTCGAAATGAAATGGCCAGAAAATGCTGAAGATAAATTGAGACTAGAGAAATGTAATTTATAAAGGAGACATAAAACAAGCTAACAAAAAGCAGTGTTTTTTTTTTCACACAACATCTAACTGAGCTGGGTAACTCATAGCCAAAATTGTAACTTAAAATCTGCAAGTGGTTCAAGCAATAATTTGACAAGCTCATGGAAGTAAAATCTGTCAAGAGCTCTTAAACACAGAAGCAGAACTGTTCAGGTACATTACAGGGTGCAAACTGCTGGACCCCACGAAAACACACTAGGGGAAATGCCACCCTGTATTTGCCTGCCCCGTTCTTTATTTTCCTTTCTTAAGCACCTGCCAGAAGTCAGTTGTCCAGGATACTGAGCACTGGGCAGACTCAGCACTGCTTTCTTACATTAACATGATTATGTGCTGTGGGAAAAACATCCTTTGGCTTTAAAACTGTCCCCTAATAATAAGTTATCAATTTTTGGTGTTATTAGACACAGAGAATAATCATATGCCTTCTTTATGATACTCATGGCTCTACAGACAGTCTTCCAACTCCCTTGTTTTGCTTCTTTAGCTTTTCCATTTAGACTATCCTTACACCATATTTTATTGTGATATGAGGAAGCACTAACTTTTCCACAGTGATACCAAGTTTTTGGTTTGATTCACGATTCTGTTCCTGTTGACTCCCCTCTTCCTAAGGGCCTCCCTAACTATTACTGACACGCTATATTCTGGAGACGTTGCCAATCAGATGCGATCTTTTTCCTGACTAATAACAGTAATTCCAGACCTCACCCCACATACAATGGATACAGTGAGGATTTCCTCATAAATGTTAACTGCAAACTTATCAACACAGAATTACCTTTGCTACCTTCCAGCTCAGTCCCCCTGTGTCTCACAGGTGCAGAGGACGGGGTAAGGGCCCTGATGCCCCTAAGCAGAAAGCCCAGTAGGAAGGGCCATTCACCTGTTCATACAGTTCCCCTCTGATCAGTGCTGTGGAGATCCTATCGATGACATCCCCGTTGGTGAGCAGCTCATCCCTGTTCATGGCTAGTCGTGCTGCTTTGGCTGGCAGCCCTGCCCGCAGATATAAGCTGATTGCTGCCAGGTAGTCGCCCTGTCCCTCTTGGACCTCCCCAGCCTTCTCTTCCTGCTGGGTATCCAGCAGCCACTGGTAGTAACCACGACGCAACTTCTCCAGCATTGGGTGTCCCTATGGAGAAACACAGAACTGGTTGACCTGGGTAGGATAAGATACTGTCCAGCTCACCCTGCAGGCTCTGAACACCTGGTCATAGCACCAGGCCTCCTGTTGTCCAGTTATCAGAAACTGCAATGCCAGCCCTGTGTACCATGGCACTACCCATTCTTTTCTGAAGCCACAGATACTCCTAAACCTATCTCACTCGCTTTTCTCCCTATTCATCCAGGTCTGTACTTGCACCAGTGCAACCTTCCCTTCTACTTGGAGCTCTTCTAAGCAGAAGCAAGATAGGGCACGTGAAAAGAACACAGACCCTGAATGGACTCCCAACCAGAAGATTTACCAAGCACGACCACCCCACAGCCCACTGCAGTAATATTCTGTACCTTGGCCTTGGCCACCACAATGCATTCATCCCACATGTGCAGCTCCTGGTACATGTCCATGGCCTCCTCTGTGGCGTTCTGTATCAGAAAGCAAAGCATTAACCTGAAGGCTCCAGGTTTGGAGCAGACACATTGCCATGGAGCTCTCACAGTGGGAAAGGTTAGATGTGCCGAAAACACTTGAAAAAGTGTATTGTCTCCATTACTTGGATACACATCCTCCCTCACACTCTTCATGCATCTCAGGGTAATCCTACACCTCAGAACAAGGAATACCTCCTTCTACTTCATGGAGAAAAGTCTTCTCCTAGCAACAAGCAATATCTTCCTTTCCTCTTACAGCATAGGGCACACACCTCCCTGCCAGAACACTCCTTGTTCCTTTACTCACTTGTTCCAGGAAGATCATCTCTGCCAGTTTGTAGTTCTTGTCCAGCATGGCCAAGCGGGCCCGCACCAGGTAATGGTCTGTGCCATCCCCACCCTGCAGACAACAGCAGCAAGTTCAGTTTGCTGAGGGAAAGGATAGGCTCTAGAACAGAGCATGGAGGGGACTGCAGGTGGAGGCTGGGTCACTACAGAAACAAAACAGTTGAGAATCATAGCAATGACAAGCCACGACAGTATAAAATGGTCACCCTTGAGAGGGACCTGGCAGCTGTGGATGGAAGACAATGTCAGCAGTTTCTACGAGGTAGTGGTCTGTCGCATGACTCTGGTGGGCAAGGACACAGAAGATAATGTGCATGTGAGTGTTTACAGGAAAACTGCTGCCCTGCAGAGCAGGAAAAGTTTGACTCACGTGCTCCTGAGCTGCCTGGTCAGCAATGACATTGGTTTCGTGCAGAAACTGAGCCTTTGCCATGTTTCCCAGAGCTGCAAAGCACCTGGAAGATGCAAAGCAGTTAGTCAATAACTGGATTTTCTTGCCCACTTTTGGTCCAAGAAAAGAAAATCAGAACCTGGGCAGCAGACCCAGCTCAACAATGGGAGAGGTGGGGTAGCCCTCCCCAGTCCTTCAAGAGAAGGATTTTGCCAAGACCTATGTTCAGATGTACCCTCCAGCCCTGCTCCACGGGAGAATCCAAGAGCATGACCAAGGCTCATGTTTCACCTCCCCAGGCTTCAGCAATGCCTCCAGCTTGTTCATGTTCGTCAACTCTCTGAGTCCTTGCTATACACAGCTTTGGGCTACCATCAACAAAAATTTATTCTACAGAGAGATGTCTTCCCACCCCTGGTTCTGGCATTACCGGCGGGGATGAAAAGGCAAAGTCATGGCCTGGCACAGAGAACACATAAATCTCCAATGCAGTGAATCTTCCAGACCATACACAGAGCCACATCTTTAGCTGGACCCTGGTCCCTGGGATTCAGCAAAGAGCATGTTGAAGCCATGAAGATGTGACGTACCTCTCTGCAATGTGCAGCTGCCTCGCTTCCAAAGCCAGTCTGCTGAGAGTTTTCCACATGGCTTCAGTCTCTGTGGACATTTCCAGTGTCTCCAAAAATGCTGTAGCCCTTGAGACAGAGATTTGCAGACTTTCAGTGACAGAAGAGCTCTCTGAGGAAAATCCCAGACTGTGAGACAGAAGCTTCATAACCAGAGCGGCACTGAAAATAAAGCCAGCTGGCTGTGCCCAGCTTTTAAGAGGACAGTGTAACAGAGCCTGACAGAGCAAGGGAAAATTCAGAGATCTATGTCATTCCTACCTGGGCTAAGGTACTTAGATGATCACAGAAGGCTGTAGCAGTGTGGGGCAAGTCTAAACTGTTGTGTCTGATAGAAGTCCCTGCTGAAAAAGTCTCTGAAGACGCAACAGTGCTATGAACACGTGAAGTTTTCTCCCCTGGTCACTTTTAAAAGCCTTGTAACAGTGTCAGCAGTATCCAGGTGGCTGCCATGACCACTTCAGGCAGTCAATTCCTACTCTGCACAGCTCCTGGGTATTTCCATAATACTGTCACCATCCCTGGAAGGGCAGCAGTAAAAGTACCCAAGCACCACTTCACATCTGGCTGCTCTGGAGACACTCTTTCTTATTCACTGCAATTCACTGACAACTACCTTCAGCAAAGCCCTGTTGGTGTCTGTGGGACCAGACTAGCCAGTCTCTCCCGGAGTTTGAAACCACAAAGCTGCAAGGAGGCAAAAGCTGAGTATTCTCTCCTGAAGGACTCTGATGTTCATTATAGCCAGACCTGGCACCAACATCACGCAGAGAGTCTGAAGTTCAACTCTGGAAAGCTGTGCTGCTGCCATTCATGGATCATTGATTCTCAGGTGTATGGCATTTGATATGAGCTACCTGCCATCCCCACTGGTGTATCCAGCACTTACCTGTGATAATCCCCATCATCAACAGCAGTTCCAAACTCTATGAGGCCTTCATCCAGGGTGTAGGACACAGTGTTTACCCCTTCAGACACTATCACTTCAGTCTTTCCATCATTCCTTTCCAAGCCTACGATATCCCCCTAGAAAGAGTACCAGCTGTCAATACTCCCCTGTTCACCTGAAGTATGTGGGGTTGCAGGGATGTGAGGGCAGCACTGCAACAGCTCTGCCAGTCATGGTTCTTCTGAATGAGCTTGCACTGAGCAGACCGAGCCATGAAGCAGCTCCTTGCTCCATCTCCTGCCAGAAATGTCTGCCACAAAGCTCACATTTTGTCCGTAAGAAACTAACAGGTCCCTTCTGTCTCCATTCTGCCATACCACCCTTACTATTCCCATCCACATGAGGAAGAAGTAAAAGGGCCTGCAGGAGGCAATCAAAGTCTCCAGAGTTTTACCTTCAGAGGAAACATGGTGACTCGCTCTGGAGCATCGATGTTGTACCAAATGCAGAGACTGTTTCTGTTCTGAGCAACCACCACATCACTGCCCGGGACCCACTGCACGTAGGAGCAATAGTTCAGAATGGTCGTCTTGGTGCTGCTTTCAATGTCATAGAGCTGCAGCTGGAGGTGGAAGAGGAGAACAGACTCAGCTGGACTTGTGGCTGGGCTGCTAGCTCACATGAACATTGCAGGAACATCTGAGCAGGTATCTTGTAAACACACATTACCCATCAGGAAACAGACTTTTTCCAAGACACACATCCTAAAATCTCGTACTTATTTACACATTGCTGTAAGACCTTTTTAAATCCTTGCAGCATTTTAAGCAGCACGCTCCTGCCTCCCTTACAGCTTGGCAGAGACATACATAAACCAGATTATGCCTTGTGCTACTTCAGTTCCCTCTCAGCTGCAGAGCTGGAACAGGAAAATAGGCTCTAAAGTCCTTCATGGAAACAAACTAAGGGACCAAGAAGGGCCTTCCTCTGCAATTCTGGGCTGAACTGTCCATCCCAGGCAGTCCTATTGTAAGGACTGCTGCCAATAAGGTGAGAGGTCTGTTGTTTGTAGAACACACTACCCAAAAACAAGCATAACAGTTTGGAAGGTGTAACCTGATACATGGCATAACTTTGTTCTATATATGATGTCTTGTGACTGAAAAGTCCCAGACTTGTTCTTGTCCTCACCTAGGACAAGATGAGAAAAAGAAGAGAGAACTGTGCTAGTCTCATGACACACCTATCAAAAGAGAACAAGAAAGGCCCTGTTTCAGTCTGTACCAAAATGGATGGAGAAATCATAGAATCCTAGAATGGTTTGGGTTGGAAA
This sequence comes from Daphoenositta chrysoptera, assembly GCA_013397915.1. Taxonomy (NCBI): domain Eukaryota; kingdom Metazoa; phylum Chordata; class Aves; order Passeriformes; genus Daphoenositta; species Daphoenositta chrysoptera. The sequence goes on from VZRO01006217.1 coordinate 169,001, forward strand.
GCACCTTAAAAATCATCTTGTTCCAACCCCCTGCCATGGGCAGAGACACGTTCCACTAGACCAGGTTGCTCCAAGTCCTGCCCAACCCGGCCTTGGACACTTCCAGGGATGAGGCAGTCACCACTGCCCTGGGCAACCTGTGCCAGGGCCTCCCCACCCTCACAGGGAACAATTCCTTCCCAATATCCCATCTAACCCTGCCCTCTGGTAGTGGGAAGCCATCCTCCCCCTGTCCTCTCACTCCAAGCTCTTGTCCAAAGTCCCTCTCCAGCTCTTTTGGAGGCCCTTTAGGCACTGGAAGGGGCTCTAAGGTATCCCTGGAGCCTTCTCTTCTCTGGGATGAACAACTGCAACTCTTTCAGCCTTTCCTCACAGAATAGGTGTTCCAGGCCTCTGATCATCTCTCTGGCCTCCTCTGGACTTGCTCCAGCAGCTCCATCTCTGTCCTGTGCTGGGACCCTACAGCTGGAAGCAGCATGGCAGATGGGGTCTTACCTGAACAGGGCAGAGGAACAGAATCCACCCTCCCCTGCTGCCCTCACTGTGGGATTGGTCCAGCACACAACCTATGCTTGGCCTTGTTACATCTCATGAGATTCCCATGGGCGCAGCTCTGGAGCTTGTCCAGGTTCCTCTGGACGGCCCTGTCCTTCAGGTGTGTCATTCCACCCTCAGCTCGGTGTCATCTGCAAGCTTGCTGAGGTTGTACTCAATCCCTTCATCTGTATCACTGATGAAGATATAAAATAACACTGTCCCAGTACAGACCTCTGAAGGGCACTATGTGTCACTGATGTCCACCGGGACACTGAGCCGTTGACTGCTTCCCTCTGGATGCGACTGTTCACTCAATTCCTTATGCAGCAAACAGTCCACTCATCAAAGCCATCTCTCTCCAGTTTAGAGAGAAGGATGTTGTGGGGGACTGTGTGAAAGGCTTTACAAAAGTCTAGATAAATGACACCCATAGCCCTTCCCTTGTCCACTGATGGAGTCTCTCCATCAGAGAAGGCCACTGGGTTGGTCAGGCAGGACTTACTGTTGGTGAAGCCATGCTGGCTGTCCTGAATTACCTCCCCTGGTTGTCCTGAATCACCTCCCTGTTACCCATGTGCCTTAGCACTGCTTCTAGGGGGATCTGTTCCATGATCTTCCAAGCCCCAGAGGTGAGGCTCCCAGGTCAGTAGTTCCCAGAGTCCTCCTTCCTACTCTTTTTAAAGATAGGTACAATGTTTCCCTTTTTCCAGTCACTGTGGCTTCACCTGACTGACATAACTTTTTGAATACCACAGACATACATACTGCAGAAGAATCTATGATTTTCATTTTCAGGTGTGATGAGATGAAGCAAGATTTCTAGGAACTAAGTTCAGCATTAGCTATGACTCAAGAATGCAACACTGCCAGCTCATGCAATCTGGACACAGTCAACCCTCCTCAAAGGAGCAGTAAGCAAAAAATGAGGAGTATTTCAGATGTGTTTCTCACCTCCCTCCCTCCATTCAGGCATATCTGTCTCTACCTCTCCCCACACATGCCATCCTGCCACACGGTCTGAGGTGCCCGCCTCACCCTCATCTTCTTGTCCCTGAAGAGCAGTTTGTGGCCTGTTTCATTCAGCTCCAGCCAATCGATCTTGCTGTCATGACTGATCGTGCCAGCACTGTAGCCACCAACAAGGTCCACTTGGGAAGCAAAGAAAGGAAACAGGGTTAGTACCTGATGTACCTCAAAGTGCTCAACATTCAAAGCTGTGCCAGGGGAATCAGACGCCTGGGACCTACTGAGGGCAAGACCCTCAGCAAAGACGCTGTGACATGAACACTGAACAGCACTGACATTTTATTTTGATGCCTTCTCAGCAGCAGCAACTCTCTCCTACTGTCTATGAGCATGCACAGCCCATGGGCAGTGCAGGCAACACAGAGTCTGGGTCCAGGACACAGTCACAGACACCCATGGCTGTGTCTTTAACAGGCAGCATCCTGCCGAAAGGACAGCCTGGTCTCCAGTGGACTGCTTGGCAGAGAGAATGCAAAGGGGAACTTCAAGAACCTGCTGCTTGGTAGAGGGAAGGCACAGACGACCTTCAGGGATGTGCTGCCTGGCACAAAAAATGAAAAGGAATCAGGAAGTAAAATACAGGGAAGGGGAGGGAGGGTTACAGTCACCTGTTGCTATAGTCTTGATGTCTACCAGGTAAGCCAGTCTCTTGTTCTCATCCACGCCTCGCTGCTGTCTCTCATTGATACGGACGCTGGGATTTGACGGGAATCACTGTTACTTTCACTATTCTCAAAGTTCACATTTGATTCACATAGTTCCTCCCTGACTCCCCTGCAGTTTTCCTGAGCACATGGAGCCTCTGGCAGTTCTCGGACCTGTGACACTTGCCCAGTACCTATAGCTGCCCCAAGTGAGAACAAACCTTTCTGATCTGTGGCTTCCCCCCAGAAGCTACCCCTCTGGAGTAGGGGTCCCCAATAGCACATCAGTTATATTGCTCTGAGCAGCCTCTCCTGAATCAGAACAAGGGGTATATAGAATTTTAGAGGGACAGAGGAGGTCCTGCTGGCAACTGAGTCCCTAACGATGCTGTACCAGGACCAGCTGGATGCAGAGTTGCCTGAGAACATGCACAGGAGGTCCCTGTTCAGCAACAGCCATGGCAGGCTGCACTAAGATCAGAGGAAAAGAGGCTCTTGTGCTTCTAAAACTTGACAGCCAATAACCTGGCAACTAAACCCATCACTGGTCACTGTGAGAAGTGCGTGTCTGGGGGCTGCATTCTACAGAGTGGGACACTTCCAAAGTTACATGTCTGAGCTCACCCTACTAAACGCCTGTGCTGGTTACAGAGGCAGATGTAACCATTACCTGACCAGATGAGGGTTCACAAACTCTGTGCGGACAGACCCCAGAATGTCATTGCTTCCATATTCCACCAGTGTCAACTCTCCAGCATTAAAAATCATGCAGACCTGATGGTGAGAGGGGAATACACTCTTAGAGTAAAGTGACATAAACACTCACACCTGCCAGTGAGAGGTACAGAAAATAACTCTGCTGCACCCAAATGTAAATTCAAATACTCTGGGATGACTAAGGAACTGTCCTTGGCTTCTTGTTGTGACTCACAGCTTTTCCTCAAGATTGGGGATTTTAATTGTGGGCCTATCAGTCCTGCAGGAGTCTAGCTTTCCCCATGACAGCTGTATTCTGTATCTCTAACACCCTTTCTGGCCATTGCTCTTTTATTGCTTCTCTCTCCGTCAGAGTTACAATTTATTTAACTTGGCAGTCCACACCCTGAGTTTGTTCTGTACCTGGCATGTGGAAAAGGCAAGTATGGGGAGGAAGCAGATTGGGATCTGCATGAAGAGGTTAAATCCAGGAAACTGCTGAGAAACAGGGTTTTCCAGAAACACAGGTGACACTTTTCTTGCTGGTGCACACACAGCTTTACACACCATTCATGGGGAGCATTCTGTCACATCCTACTTACGTTCTCGTTGTCAAAGAAGAACTTCTCATTCCCCCCAGATCCTTGCCAGGCCACCTGCAAAGCAACGGCATGGGGTGAGGCTGACAGGCTGACAGCTCCACCAGGACCAGTCTGCAGATGCTGGTGTCCACTGTCCAGCTTTCGGCTCCCACAACAGACAGCAAGAATTACACTGCACAAGGGATTGTGGTCCATCACTTTAGCTGCCAACACTGTTTTTCAGTCATTCCCAGCTTGCAAATTTGACACGTTCCTCTCCTTTCCTTAGACTCAGCTTCAGACTCCAACTCTCTCTGTATATTATATTACTGCCTTCCAAACAAGAGGCCTTTATGTGACCAAGGTATGCCCTCTACCCTTTTCCTTCACAGGCCCTTCTCCACCTTCCCCAAATCAGCTTTATTACAAAAAGCACCCAGACAGCTCCTTTGCCTCTGTTAATCATAGCCACAGAAGCACTGCTACCACTGGCTGGAGCAGAATCTCCACACCACATGTAGCTGAAACTTTTTTTTTAGGGTCATGCTAGCAGTGGCTCATCAGCATACTGCCAGTGGGGGAACAACTGACTGGAAATTTGAGTAGAGCACCGGATAACAGTAGCTACTGTGGTAACAACAGACAAGTGGCCAGAGAAACAGAAAACTGAAAGCCAAGGCTAAAGCAGTCCTCTTCCCTCACGGAGTACGAACTCCAAGTTACCGCTTCAACAGAACTCCAGTGAGACAGCAAGAGAGCAAATGGACAGCTCACAGCCCTGTTTCTTCTGAGAAGTAAGTATAGCTGTGCAATTGAAAGAAAACTCTGTGCAGTAAGATGTAGAGAAACCTGGGAGCTTCATTCTGGCCAAATTCTCAGTTATATTACCAAGTATCAGCATTTTCCAGCTCAAATCTCTAGTCAGAGCTCCTGCTCTCTCCAAGAGAGATTGATTAGCTCACCATCAGTCTGATTAAAAGTATGTGATGCCTCTGTGAACAAAGCAAATTTGTCCTTGAAGCCTATTTAATGTTTTTATCAGACATTAGCCTATTGCCCATATTCTCCAGGCTCAGCACATGTGCTCAGCACTCAGTGCTGAGCCTCAAGGGATGTACAATTTCGTGTGAATTGTCTGGTACCAGAAATGGCACTGGCATAAGCTGTGGGATGCAGGCATGAATGGTTTTATGATGTTTTTTTGTTTCTTTTAAACACACTAAGATTTGTAAATTCACCTCTGGAATGTATATATATAAAACATCCAGATTTGGGCCCCCAAGTTAAAGAAAGACTGATAAACTGGAGCAAGTTCAGCAGACTACCATCAAGATAGTTGGGAGTGAAGCACAGCACACTGTGAAGAGAGGCTGAAGGAATTTGGCTTCTTCATCCTGGAGAAGGAAAGGCTTAGGAAACCTCTAATACAGTGATGCCAGGTTTTTTTGGCAGATACGGAGTGAAAGGATGAAAAATGGTCAAAAAACAGCAGTTGAAATACCAACAAGACTCAGGAAAAAGGCTTTCCTCTGTGAGTGCAGTAAAGCATTGGAACAGGGGACTAGAGAAACCGTGGGACCTGAGCAACAACACCTGAATGTAATATTGACTTTCCTTTGAGCAGTAAGTCTGATACGAGACTTCCCAAGGCCCCTTCCAACCTGAATTATTCTATGATTCTTTGGAAATAGAGGTATTGTTCCCATGCAGAAATCATATCCTCTGAGTTATGAAGTTAAGCATTTGACACTCCAGAAATGCCAGATATTCCAGTACCTCACTGAGCTTGTTGGAGCTGACGTCACCCAGCAGTAAGGTGTCTGAGGTATGGGCCACCAGGTACCTGTCCTTCCCTAAGATCTTCACCTCATCAATCTCATAACCATACTGGGATTTCAACACAACTCGAGTTCCTGTTGAGAGGTTCTTCACAATGACCTAGAGAAAGTGAGAAAAAGCAATACGAGGCCACGCACAGAGGAACAGTGCAGACTTCTTGCCCCATAGAAGATGAGGTGACAGATGATACCAGGATATTTAGATATCCGCTCACATCATTTCCCTCAGCTTTTTTAAAAAACCTTACCATTCCTTTTGCATGGGATGACAGCTGTAGTAGACATGTGGGATTCTTACTTTTGCCATTTACAAGTTACTAGCCTAACTGGAGGCCCACTCAGGCCCCCAAGGATAAGCCCCCTTTGAAGAGTCCTGTTCTCTCTCCTCTGACTGCATAGGGGTGCCCAGGCTGCCAGCTCACCCTTACTGCCTCATTGTGAACAAGGTAAATTTGGCTGAAATTAAATCCCTTCGTGAGTCTGCACTTGACATGGAGGTACCTCACAGAAATTCACAAGGTAGGAAATTAACTCCATGGTCTTTTATCCTAGCCAATTCCCACCCAACCTTAGCCCTGTCCCTGGCATATCCCCTACGCCTTTCTCAACAAGTTGGTATGAACAAACCACAGGTGCAGAACTCCAAACATGTCTAGTTCTGGCAAACATCCCATTTTCATCAGGGATTTCATACCTCATTAGATATTCTCTTACCTGGCTTGGTCCCACATATGTAATTTCAAATTTATTTTTGTAAATGGTTTTGCGAAGGCAGCAGTCAAACTGTTCAACTCCTCCACACAGCGTACCCTGGGGACAAAAACACATCATGTGGTCAGCGAACTCTGTTAAGGAGAGATATTCCAGACCCTGCTTACATGAAGAGGATCAGAGGTCAGACACAAATACACCCGCCCTAGCTGTTCTGGAGAACAAGGTTCAAGCACCCAGATGCAGGAGGACCAGCCCTATTCTGACTTTCCTGAGACAACAGAAAGATTGACCCATTCTCAGAAAAACAGAGATTACCAAATGCTGGCATGAATCTGGGACAGGAGGAAGTGGGTTAAAAAACACCTTTATCCTCATCTTTCCCATTATTCTTCTCAGTTTCCCACTTCTCCCTCTCCCAGCCTCCCAATCTCTTCTCCCTTCCAGCAGAATCCTTTTATCTTTCTTTCTTTCTTTATAACATCCCCATTCTTTCCACTGATCTCCTAACTCTTAGCCCCTTCCCTTTCTCTGAAAATATTTGTTCACATGTTCAATAATTCTTGGTCTGAAAATATGTCAAGGATTCTTGATTGTTGAACACAAAAATACACAAAAACTATTAAAGAAAAGTTGTAAATAACATCTTCCCTAAATAATTTATGTGTTTCGAGTTATTCAACTTAATACAGAAAAATATGCAGAAAGACCAATGTAAAGAGATGTAAAGAATTATCTGACTTTAGGATTAAGGCTCAGTGGCTGAAAGTAGAAGAGAACGCTGAACTGAAAACACAGCACGGAAACACAGAGTGTAATTAACAGGCCAGTTTGTACACTGCTTCTCACGGGTGCCCAGAGGAAAGAATTCTCCTGAGACTGCTCTGGAGAAGCTATGCCGACCTCATCATGCTTCTGAGAAAGGAGAAGGGCTGGTGCAACCAGTGAGCCATCACACCAACAGCCACAAGGTTTTACAGCTTAGCACTTGCCCACCTGGCTGCAGCAGTTCCACAGCCTAAGGTCTTGGCCTCAGCATCTGCACTGCACCCCTGGGCGACGGTGTGACCACATGAGTATGACCATGTTCAAAGCCCTCCCTGTACCACACCACTTTGTTTCCATGCACAAACATGCACAAGGTTGACCCTGGTGTGGGACTTGAGGGCTCAGGCCTCCTGACTGATGATACAAACCACACAGATCCGTGAGCCATCCCTCTTCCACGCCAAAGCCGTGATGGTATATAAGTGAGCTATTTCTTTGGGTTTGCCTTCCTCCCAGGCACTGCGGCGTGGGCTCCAGTTCAGAACCCGTAACCTGTGAGAGAGAGGAGACAGTGAGAGAGACATGAAAAACTGTGTATGGCTGACGAAGGAAGGACTATAAAGCAGAGAATTCTCCATCAGGTACATGGTACCTGTCATAGCTGCCAATAACAACGGACTGGCCACTGGGACTGGTGGTTGCTGTGGTGAATTCCTTCTCTGACGAGTCCCGGCTGTAGTCAAAGGTTTGAATCACACTGCCTTCCTTCCCATAAGCAACAATCTTCTTGTCACAGCCTGCAGCCACAATGCTGTTGGAAGCCCAGGCGAGGGCATAAGGAGGACAGGGATGCACCACCAACTTACCCTACAACAGACAAGAACACCCTGACCACGTGAATGGCTCCAGACCCTAGCTGGCCTCTGTACTCAGCTATCCCAATGGGACCAGTATGGGACCTTCTGTAAAGCCCAGTTCAGGGGGGCAGCTTTCTCTGCCTGCCCAGTCTGTAGGAGGACAGAAACCAGAACTGAAAGATGTATCAACTACTACATTCATTTATTTAACTGTGAGAGAAGAATACTGATGCCAGTAAGAAGACTGATACCATTAACTAGACTGCGACTGAACTCCCAACACAGCAGAATATAGATGGACCTTCAGGATAGCACTGAACTCACTGAAATAGGATCTTTGATACCTGTGATTCACCTGAGCCTTCATCATCAAAGAAGAAGCGCACTATGGTTCCATCTGCATGGCCAGACAGGATTCCCCTCCCCGACACACTGCAGAAAAACAGACAGGATGATGCAATGTTGCAGTAAGACTTGCACCTTTATATGCATATCCCTGCCCAGAGCAGCCATTCCCAGGGTCATCACTGATGTTCCTTATCAAAGCAACTTTCTCCAAAGACAAGAAAAATACCGAGTACCTGTGCCAGTGTCTGTAAAAACAAAGTAGACGTAAGAACTGAAAGTGGAAAGGAGAGTGACCAGTTAATATCTTCCTCATGTAAAATCACAATAAACAACTTTCTGTATTACTAAAACCCAGAGAAGCTAAGTGACCTTCAGTGGAATGACTCTGCTTGCAAGTGCTTACAGCAAGGTGTATCAAACAGCTCTTGCACTGCAACTGTTCCAGAAGTGAGGCTGGATATTATGATACTGGGAATCCCTAAAAGAAACACAATGTAGACAAAGAACATATGGGCAAAAACTCCAGGCCTAAGTCCTTTTCTCATAGCATTGATGTCTTGTACTTCTAGACACAAACAGGGAGAAGAGAGCAAGGAAGAAGAAACAGGCTGAAGATCATGTACCCAGAAAAACACTTCTTAATGAAGGTTAGAAGATTCAAGAACAGAATACAAATTCTATGGACACTGTAGCAATCTGTCAGTCATTTATCTGTCGCCAGAATGACAGCATTTAGTGAAAATTCCACTCCTAGGACCATGACACACCTTAATTTTTTTTTAGGTGAAGAATACTAAAGTAGTTAAAATGAAATCTTACTAATTAAAATAATTTTAAATTGCACTTTATGGTTATTTTCATAATTATAGCCTTGTCAGGAGTTTTATCTGGCAGAATGTTTTTACTTTTTTTAGCCCTTAAACATGATTAATGTTAGTTATTACCTAGATGAAGCTGACAAATGTAATCCTGATAAAGTCACAGATTCAAATACATCAATGTATATAAGTAAGCTCATGGAGACTTCCATCCTTAACTGTGTTTGAGAACAACCAGACGGCCAGTGGGGCACAGCCAGGTACCAGATTTTAGGAAGGAATTCCTTCTGGAGAGCACAGTATGTTATTACCTTGACAAGTAACTGACAGCAAGAGGACACTGGCAACCTCCTGGCAATGCTGGCAACCTCCTGGCAACGCTGGCAACCTCCTGGCAACGCTGGCAACCTCCTGGCAACGCTGGCCCCAGTTATGCCAAGCCAGCAGCAGGTGTGAGACCGAGCCAAAGCAGGGCAGGCCAAACCAATGCCATACTCACTTGGAAGTTAGTGAGACCACGTAGGAATCTGTCCCATAAATGGTGGAAGACTTGTTGTTCTTTGTATTTGCTAAACGAACCTGAGAAAGAGAAAATTATCAATGTTGCTTTTGTCTGCAGAATGCGGATCTCACCCAGTGTAAATAACATTCCCAGAGGTTTCCCAGTCCGTGAACAGTGAAGGAAATCATAGAAAGCTCATTGCCTTCCAGTAGGTTGTAGAAGTGGAAAAGTTGGAGTCACATTTCCACATTTCTAAAAAGGCTTGGGGAAAGATCCAAATGATCCAGTAGAACCTCCAGGGACTAACTGGGAACCAGAAGATTCAAGTCCATGGTGTAACCCCTCTGTTGCTATTACTGTGGCACCCAGTGATGGGTCTTACCCTGCAGCCCAGCCGCTTGCAGACCCTGACAGACCCAGCAAGGGAAAGGAAGTCATGCAAATAACAAGTTTCTCTACCTTTCCTTCAGCAAGACCAAAGACAATGACATTCTCTGCTGGCCACAATAAGCAGGTCACAGCACTCTGCAAGGGAGGAAGTAAAAAGAGAGGTAAGAGTTCTATCCTACTCAGCTTCCTGCCCTTTGCCACATAAAATAGTTCATGAAAAGACACTACTCAGGCAGGAAAGATGAGGCATTTGGACAGGACTTACAGTAGCTGAAGATACTGGACAAGCCTTACTCCACGCTGAAGCTTAAACTAGAACTGGGGCAAAGTAACTGAGCTCAGGAGGACTATGGGAGGGCAACAAAGTTATACGGATGTGTTTAGTTTAGAGCTCTTTTGAGAGTATTACTTACTGAGCAGGTGCTTGGCTTCCCACATGCTACTGGTGAATGTATAAAATCATGGCTGTTTTGAAGCCCTCGCCTGGGCTTCCAACAGCATTGTGGCTGCAGGCTGTGACAAAAGTATACAAAAGTATACAAAAGTATACAAAAGTATACAAAAGTATACAAAAGTATATTTTATACTTTTTGCAACAAGTATAAAATATAAAAATAATTTGACTGTGCCAACTTCTGTAATAGCTATGAGAATACTTGTCCATTGGATCTTCATTTGATGAATAAGAAATAGCCTTTATTTTTTCATTGATGAGTAAGATGGTTATTAGATGCTACCAAGTAGGTCAGGTAGAAACAGGCTCATTAAATCCAAACCAAAGGTATTCTCAAAATCTGAGGTGGGGCCAAGATGAATAAAGCTGACCACAAAACCCAACTGTAAGAGAGGCCCAAGAAAGTTTATGAAAGCCCTTTACATTTACCCTGCAGAACTCTAGTCTGTAAGAAGGCTGGTCTTTGCCACCGTGCCACCAGCACCAGCCTCACTGGCTCTCTGTCCCATTTTAAGCATCTGGGACTTCTTAAGATACATATACATCCTAATTTATTCATCTCATCTTCTCTCCCTGCTCTGATCATTCATATCAGCAAACATAGCTACAATCAGACAACAAAATGTCCCAAGGTAACCAAACTGTTCATAATTAAAACGTCCAACCAATGACCAAGACCCATTTTCATTACCCCTGTTTCCCAGGAATTTGTGTATTTCCACCATTATCTGACAGACTTGTTCTCCAGTCTAACACAACAAAAGCTTGGGAACAAGCCTCACACAGCAGTGACACACTCATTGCCTGTCCTCCTGGCTCTGGAGCAGGAGGCTTGGCTTGCCAGTGTGATCACACACTGTGATCACTGTGTGTGTAAGAGTGCCCAGTGGCAGGAGAGGGAAAGGGCTCAATAAATGATCTCTTATATTGACTGAACGTTTCAAAAATTTGTAAATAACAATATTTAGTTACAGGCCAGACACAGTGGTAAAACCCCAGATATGGCACTAGAAAAGAGAAAGGATTTACTGTGTTACAAATGGCAGAAAAGGCATGGGGAAATGAGAGCATGAGAGAAAAAAAAGACTGAATTTCTACATTAAAAATACAAAAACCTGTATATGTGCCATGAACAGCATCTGAGCCTGTCAGAGGCAAGCAGGCCCCCACCGGGCTGACAGCTGGAGGGGCTGGCAGCAAGCAGTACACAAGGAAAGAGCTCTCCAGGGAGGCTAAAGGTGCCCACACCTGGTATGGCCACTCTGTTCAGAAAAGGGACAAATGGACACCAAGCCCCCGTTGCTCTCTTTCCTCACGACACTCTATTCTCATGACCACTCAGTGCAAAAGCTCAACCATAGAGAAACAGAGGCTGACCAGCAGCTTTCCTGTTGCCAGAGACACAGAATTCCCTGGGTTCCCTGGAGCAGTCAGAGCAGCCACAGTGGCAGGCCATGACCCAACTCTGAGATGTAAGCTTTCAACCCAGAGGCTGAGGCTGCCCTTCACCTGAGAGACAGCTTGAGAAAGCCTGGCACAGACTCCAGCAACTCCATCAGGAGCAGCTTTGTCTATGTCTTCTGGGGATTCGGCCATGGAAGATGATTCCTCCTACCCTGCAGAGAACTTTCTTGGTGACACAGAGAATATGGGAGTCCTGGTATGATGGCACTTGCCTGGAAAGCCTTGGGCAGCTGCTGGACTTTTGCCTCTGAAGGTAGAAGTAGTCAGTGCACTGTATTTTCTCACTCTGATGGCTTTCTGTGCAAGTAATTCATAACACCTTTGCCTTTTCCAGACAGATCTCAGGGCAACCCTTGGCACACACCTACTGGGCAGATTGTTCTCTGACACAGGTAGGCAGAGCCAGAGCAGCAGAACACAGAGGTGGCAAAGGAGCCAACCTAACTGAAATCACAAACCTGAGGCAACTGAGCATGTGGAAATTGCACAGTTTGAATTCTGCACACTCTACATTTTGTTTAGTAAGGCATCTTGGAGTTTAGAGTTACCAACCTGTGAAAAATAGTTGGGCTCTGAGTGTCTCGTATTTTTTCCTTTCAACTCCCTTAAAATAGTCTCTCCACTGATGCCTGAAGTAGTCCCCAAAGTTTTGTAACTGACTGCACTGATCGTTCAACAATTTACTGTGTTGTACCCAGGCATTAGGACACCTCTGAAGCTTGATGAGCAATACGTGCCTCAGAATTTAGAGATTCTCTCAGGATCTTTAAAGGTTAAGTACAGTTTGGCTAAGTACACCAAGTATGAGTATGAACAGAGAGACCTCTCATTGTCTTTTCCTACATATGCCAGAGAAAATGGAGTAAAAAGAAGTCTCGGTCTCACCGTTTGGATGAACTTGTTGCATATCACCTTCTTGTCACCCCTGCAGAAAAATATAAACGAAAATTACTATCAGCAACACTGCACATTCTCGTCACCCTACTGTTTATATGCAGTCTGGTTTGACATTACCAAACAGAGTCCATTGAAATTTTGCAATGCTGCTTGTCTATCACAACTTTAGGCAAAAAATCAAAAAGACCCCCAGCTTCTGAGCTCCCAAAATTCTGGTGAACTGCCTTTCTGAGTGCCGTTAGCACAACTCCTGCCAGCAAATGAGGCTGCAGTGGGACAGGTGTGTGCCACGGCTCCACAGCTCTGACACATGACGGCAACACAGGCTCCAGCTAGCTGCATGCACAGCCAGGGCTCCACAAGGGCCCTGCCGAGGAAACCTCCCCTGCCGCTCCCCATGGACACCTGTGTGACTCCCTGCGGCTCAGGTGACGGGCGCTGCCAGGGCGAGGATCAGGCTAAGGGAGCCCATGGCAGGGCGGAATGGAGCGTGTTGGACCGCACCGCAGACTCACCACTCCTCGCCGATCCTGTAGACGTAGACAATGTTGTCCGTCTGCCCGATGGCCAGTTTGGTTGAGTCCGGGGAGAAGGCCATGCCTTTGACCACGTAGCTCTTCCTGCCGTACTGCGCAGAGGGTCGGTGTGACCGCGGAAGATCGGCTGCCCCAGCGCTGCCCGGCCCCGGCCCCGGCCCCGCTCACCTTGGCGTCTGCCGGTTTGGTGGAGAACTTGTCACGCCGCTCGCCCTGCTCGTCGTAGAGCAGCACCACGCGCTCCGCGGTGCACACGGCAAACCGGGCACTGCTGGCGGACCAGGCCATGCAGGTCACCCGCGCCGTCCCGTCCTGCAGGCACACACAGCTTAGCGGGTACACAACAGCCCCAGCGGGCACACGCAGCTCAGCGGGCACACACGGCTCAGCAGTCACACGACAGCCTCAGCGTCGCCGCTGCGCCCCCCAGACCGGTCAGGGCCGCTCCCCCCAGCCCAGCCCGGCCCGGCCCGGCCCG
>VZRO01006217.1:182952-233063 GCA_013397915.1 Daphoenositta chrysoptera
CGGACCGAGGGGGCTGGGGCACTGCCGGCCGCTGGGCATGGTAGCCCTGCAGCCGCTCGCCGGGCCCTCCCTGCCGCGCTCCCCGAGATGTCGCCTCTTGCCCCACTTGTGCATCGAGGCCGCCCGCGCCGGTGGGCTGACGGGCCCAGGCGGCCCGGGCTGGAACACGCTGGACTGCACCGGGGACCTCCCCAGCCTCCGCGGGCCTCGGGCCCCTCGGGCCGCCGCTCCTGATCCTCTGCGAGTGTGCCAGGCCAGCCCGTGCTGTCTGCGGCACGGCAGGATCCGAGACCGACCCATGGACACATCCCTGGAAGTGTTCAAGGCTAGGCTGGACGAGGCTTTGGAGCAACCTGGTCTAGTGGAAGGTGTCCCCGCCTGTGGAAGGGGAGTAGAACTGGATGAGCTTTAAGGTCCTTTCCCACCCAAACTGCTCCATGATTCCATGATCCCGCAGGCACCCTGTGGCACAAGAGGGCCATGTCTGGCTCAGTCGGCTGCCCAAGGCTTTGCTGGAGCTGCAGCACTCGCCCTGGCAGCCCTGGTATACATGGACTGTCCTTAGAGCTTGAAGTGACACAGGGTTCTTCTGCCCGGGGTGGAGGTCACTGGTGCCTGCATGGCACCAGGCAGGCTCCCTGACAGTTGTCACTTGTGCAAGAGTGTGCTGTGCAAATAAAGTCTCCTGATTTCCCTGTGGGTTCAGATTATTCCAATTATGAGTTGGATCCTTCTGCAAGTGTGCCAGTAATGCTCAGGGAGCAAATCCCAGGGAAGAGGTGAAAATAACCCTGAAAAGTATTAGCTTAGCGTGAACAGTACATACCTTGGCAATTTCCATCTCTTTCTTAACAACGCATCTCTGTGGTGCAGTTGCTTCCCAGTCACCCCAGCTTGGATCACGAGTGCTGACTAAGCTGCCCCTGCCCTGGCAGCCTGTTGCTGCAAATGAGATGCCAAGGGGTTTGGCTTTGCTTACACTGGGGCAATCTGGGGATTTTGATCTCAGCGTGGCAGTAAATGCTGCTGGTGTGCCAGCAGCTCAGGTGGCTGAGATGAATGCACCACAGAGAATGAAACAGATGAGACCCAGGAATGCAAGGTTTTTGCAGACAGCAATGAGGGCTGCAGCATCCTCAGCCCTGTGCAGATATGCAGGAGCTGTCTGTCTGTGCTGACGGAGCCTGGACTTCCAGGGCTAGAGGACTAAAGCTTCAAGGCTGAACTGCCCACTCCTTCTGTTTCTCTTATGAGAGTGTCACAGAGCCAGGAGAGTGTCCTGTTGGGGGCAGGGAGCAACACTGCTGCTGGGAGCCATGAATAGGGTGGCTCTGTTGGGACTAGCTGTGGGGTGCTGGCACATGGCTTCTAAGGGCTTTTGTCTTTGCAGAGCTTCCTGAGAGCTGGGCCGATATGCAGGAGCCACTGCTTGAGGGGATGTGCTTCACCCTCAAGTATCTGGGCATGACGCTGGTAGAAAAACCAAAAGGAGAAGACATGGCTGCTGCTGCCATCCGCAGGATCGTGGCCACGGTGAGACCCAGTCCTGGGGTCCTGGTGTGCTGGGGTCAGAGCCCAGCCCCTGGACTCTGGGAGGTGTCTGTGTCCTAGCCCTAGCTCCTAGTGAGGGACTGTGCCCTTCCCAAGAGGAGGGTGGCATGCAGGAGGCTACTGGTGTCTGCCTGTGTGCTGTGGGGAAGCTGCCTTCCTGCAGGACGGCCCCAGCCGCCTGCTCCCACACCTGAACCTGGCTGAGAGCAGAGCTGTGCCTGCTACAGAGCAGAGAGGAGGGTGGAGTACTGGGGGTGTGGGGTCTGTCCCTTCCTCTGTGTGGCAGTAGTGTGAAGAGATTCTGTGCAGGGCATGCCTGATTGCCAGGCTGCTGTCCCATCCCTGCAGCAGGAGTCTTTGCAGCAAGTATCCAAGTGAGCGATACTGTACAGCCTCTGCAGGGCTCCGTCCAGCAAGCGGGTGAGGTGAAGACCCTTGCCAGGTTTGCAGAGATTGTTGGTGTCTTTCCACTGCCAGGCACGGGTGGGAGCTCGCAAGTTTCAGAAGGTGATCCTGACAGTGTCTCCGAGGGGCATCTCGCTGCAGGACGCAGACACTAAGGAGATGGTGGAGAACATCTCCATCTACAGGTGGGCATGTCATGGGTGTGGGCTGCGTGTTCCCCAGCAGCCAGCTGAAAACTGATGGGAATTTGAGCAGCGGGGGAAGACTGGGCCTTCTGTCAGCAGTACCTTCAAACTTAGGTCTTTCCTTGGCTCCCTGAGGCCTGTACCCTCTCTCTGCTGTGCCCCAGCACTGCCTGAGGCTGAGTGTGGGCAGGGTCCTGGGTGGCCTTGAGTTCAGCAGCCCAACCATCATCTCCCTGTGCTCTGCTTGTCTCTTCTGGCATTCAGCAGGATTTTAAGGCTCATGATTGGAAAGCCCCACAGTTAGGACAGGGACTGCATGTCTGCCTCCACTGTCGTGGGACCACCCTTCTGGCTGCAGGATGCCAGAAACAGCAGCTTGCTTGGGCAGGCTAAAGCCAGTTCCTGTGAGAGCTGATGTTGTTTCTCCTTGTCCTTTGGCTGGGACACATATTGGCTGGGTGTCTGTGGGTGCGAGGGCAGTAAGTGTGCAGTCTGGTGGCTAGATGGGAAGCAGAGATGGGACATCTCTTAGCTGCAAAATGTAGGTCTTCGTGCCAGAGCTGATGTGTCACGTCAGACCATCCCTCTCTGCCTGGCCTCCAGCTGTGTCCATGGAGGCAGTCACCTACCCCTCTGTGCTCCTCTTGTCCCAGTGCTTGAGTTTACACACTGGGTTGAGCTGGACATCAGAAAACCACAGAGCACACTGGGACGGTGCAGGAGAGAGTGCCTGTGGATGCAGTGATCTCTTACCTGCTGCAGGTGCCAGGCAGCCTCTGGCCCTTGCTGGGGGTTTGGGCTGCATGGTCAGCTTGGGCAGGTGAAAGCCTTAGGTTGTCAGCAGTGCTTGCTGATGTGCTGGGAGTGCAGCAGAAGTCCCGTGCTGGAGTCCCGGATTGTCCTGACAGCTCCTCTCTGCCCACAGGATCTCCTACTGCACAACAGACAAGCTGCAGAACAAAGTCTTTGCTTATGTTGCCCAGAGCCAGGAGAGCGGGGCACTGGAGTGCCATGCCTTCCTCTCACCCAAGAAGAAGATTGTAAGCACTTGCCTTCTGCTCTTGGCTCTGTGAGGTATGGGTGGGAGCAAGGGCCTGCTTTCTTTCCCTTCAGCGAGAGAAGGGAGAGAGAAACCTCAGCGGGATTGCGAGCCAGGGACCAGGTGTGCTCATGTGCTGCAGCGGCAGGGACTGAGCAAAGGGGGACCTCCTGTCCCAGCTCCTGAGGGTCTGCTCTTGGGGGTGCCTGGGCCCCAGGGGCAGACGGACACAGAACTGAGCTCTGGCCTTCCATCTGTGTGTTCTACACAGAAAGGCAGTAAGGGATGCTGGGGGTCTCAGATTTCAAGGCAGTGAGGTTATCCTGGGTTGAGGGCCCAGATGGAAGCAGGCATTCCCTCTCTTTCATGTTCACAGGCCCAGGCTGTGACTCTGACTGTGGCCCAGGCCTTTCAGATGGCGCTGGATCTCTGGGAAGCAACACATGCAGGTAGGAGGAATTTCTCAGATGTGTCCCTCTGCATAGCCCTGGAATCAGTGTCTCTGGTGTGGGAGCCTGTCCTGGGCTGTGTGGAGGGGGAGATGGCTTGCTGCCTGGCTGGTGAAACACACCAGGCAGGGAGAGTGTTGTCCTTGTGGTTGTGTTCTCTGCCACTCCCCCATCTCTGGCTGGGTTGGGGTTGGAGGTATACCTGCTCTGTGTGCTGAACTGCTGTGCATTGCTGAGCTGTAGCCCAGCTCAGGGCCTGGTGGTACCTGCCCTGAACAGTGACCTCTCACACTTGTTTGCAGCCTCCCACCAGCACAGCAGGGGTTCCCTGTTCCTCACCCACAGTCCTGCCTGTACATTCCCAGCTGGGCTTTCTGCAGGTTGCAGGCACTAACTCTGCTGCTTTTGCCCTGTCCCAGGCTCTAGGCAGGATCAGCCCCTTCACCCTTCATGTGTCTTGGAGAGCAGTGAGCCCAGCAGACCCCGTGAGCCAGCCCCCCCAGGGAGCGCTCCCTTCAGACACCAGTTTGGGGTACAGTATGTGCAAGTCAGGTCCATGCCCAGGGCTGTCTGGAATTAGGGCAGGGACAGAGTGACATTTCTGCAGCTCCCTGCTCCTGCCCTCCCAGAACCCTGTTGATACCTGCACAGCCCCCATTGCACGTGGCAGCCTGATGGGAGGAGGTGCACTGTGCTGTGTGGCTCACACAGCAGGTGCAGTTCCTTAGTGTTTGTGCTCCAGGAGCTCTGCTGCACTGCTGCAGCCTCAGCCCTGCTCTGCTGGCCCTGTCACACAGGGACCTAGGACCTGGGCTGCACACCTGGTTTCATGGCTGGGGTGAGAGCTGCCTCTGAAGGAGAGGACCCTTGGATCATCGTCATGCCAGCCTGGGCTAAGGCTCAGCCCAGCCCATCTGCACTGCACCTCCTGCATGGCCACAGCAACTGGAGCGTTGTCATGCTGGTCTCACTGTGTCCCTGCCTGGGAGCTCCTGGATGCTTGATCCTTGGCCTCATGCTTCCAGTGTGAGTCCAGCCTGGCAGTGCTTGGGGTTGTAGCTGTATGCAGCCTGCTCCCGGTAGTCTCTGCCTGCTCCTCCAGCTGCAGGGTGTGCCCACCCACCACTGGCCCTGGGCAGAGGTGCACTGTGTCAGCAGCTCTGTCAGCATGGTCCATGCTCACAGCTTGCGTTTGGGGCTTTGCTCCTGGAGGAGACATGGGATGAGCTATGGCCTATCTGTCCTTGTGTGCCCAAGCCCAGAGGGTTCTGGCAGCCCAGCACTCCAGTCTTTCCTCCACTGCCTGTGGGAAACCTTCGTAGTGTGCCTGGGGAGTGACTGTCTTGTGAAGGGGCCAGATGGGTTCTGAGCAGCCCAGCCTCGCTCCTGGCAGAGACCTGCCCATGCAGTGAGATGTCATGGTGGGTTTTTGTTTGTTTGCTTGCCAGGAGGAGGAGGAGGAGGAGGAGGAAGATGATAATGTCAGTGAAACCTTATCTGGGTAGGTGGTGAGCTGCTGCTTGTGTTCAGGGATCTGTCTGATGAACCCTCTCTAGTTTCCTTCTCTGTGCCCCATGGAAGGGGAGCTGATGGGGCCATGGGCATGGTGGGACCATGGAGGAGAGCTGCATGGAACCAAGGAGGAAGCTTCCTGCTCTTTCTCTGCCACTATCAGCTGAGAGCTCAAGTGAACAGAGGGTTGAGTGGTGGAAGGACAGACCATGCAGTCCAGCTTTTGCAGCAGAGATGTGGGGGATAGATGCTGACGCCCAGGATGCACCCAGAGCTCTTTCTTACTCTGTTACTGGCAGTCTTTGCTGAGGCCAGCCTGTCCAGACATACCTCTCAAATGGGACTCAATAGCTGTCCCTCTTCTCCCACTGATTTCCCTGGGGGTTGGACCAGGATGGAGGCCTGGTCATGCTGAATTCTGCATGGACTGGGGCTGTGGGCTGAGGTTGATGGTGTGTGTCCTGTGCTGGGGAGGAGCTGATGGAACAGTCTAGCAGCAGAGGATTAACCTGCAGGTCTGCAGAAGTGCTGAGGAAGGAAACCAAGTGCTGAGAGGCCCATTCCATCATGGCTGTTCTCCATATACATGGCAGCAGGCACCCAGCTGGGGTCTGGCAGGTCTGAGCTTGGGCTGAGCTGGTGTCACCCGGGAACCAGCAGGTGCACAGACTGGAGCTGTATGTGTAGCCCAATGAAGCACCACCCCTTTGGACATGGGGCTCCTGATGGGAAGGAGATACGGCTTTGCAATCTCAAGACAGGCTGGCCTGGGGAGGGAATTTGATAGCAAGGGGGGCTTAGGGCCTTCTGCATTCCCAGTGCCTGGTGCTGCTGCACCATTCCTGCCTTGTCAGGGTCATGAGCATGCCATGTCTCTCAGGAGGCCATGCTTGGGATATGATGGATGCTGTGTTCTCTTCCAAAGCAGCATGGAGGAGCTGGGGAGGGGAGCCCACGGCCCAGCAGGTAAGTTCCTTCAGTGCTGCATTGGCTCATCCCCCCACATATCCTCTGTAAGGCAAGGGGGGTTGATGCTTACCTGGGAACATCTGCTTCACCTTGCAGGCTGTGCTGCGCTCTCAGCCGTATGCCTCACGGTCGTGTCTTCCTTTCTCTCACTTTTCAGAATTGACACCTCTTGTGCCCCAGTCGAGCTCTCCTACAGCACAGCTACTGTGCTACCGCCTGGGCCCACCTCCGGACAGCTGGAAGGTGCTGGGAGGGGTTGGAGACTCCCCCAGCACTGGCCCCAGGACTGCTGGCCCCAAGACTCCCCTGGGCTAAGCCAAATCTCTGCAACAACGGACTAGCCACTCAGGATTCACCCTGTGCCTGCACCTGGGCCAGCCAGTGCCCGCCCCAGCCCTGGCACTGCCCTCCTGGCACGGGGGCTGCTGGCACTGCTGCCATGGAGTGCACAGGCTGCAACACCTGCTCCTTGTCCTGTGCTGCCTGCATGAACCGCCTCGAGCTGCAGCTGCTCCCAGCTTGGGCTGGGGGACCCACGCTCCTCACTCGGTTAACTCCTAGGCCATACAGGACCACCCCGCGTGCTCTGAGCCTGCCTGACGCCGGCAGTGTACACCCTCGGGGAGCAATAGTTCTTGGCCTGGAGCAGTGCGTGATGGAGGTCTTGCTCCTGCAGTTCAGCCCCATACCCTCTCACGAGTGAAACGACCTGGTTTTTAAAGGAAAGCTCTGCCTTTATAGAGAAATAAACCGAGTTTTTTACTGTTGTCATTTGGGTTTGAGTGCTGGATGGGCACCATGCATAAGCAGGCAGGGTACTGTGTCTGCTGCACTGCCTGTGGTGAGGGTTGCTGTGCCCCAAGCTCATGGAGCCTGAAACTCCCACATCTTCCTTGGCTGCAAGCCCTGAGGGAGCTGTTCGTCGTGTGCTGAGGGCTGGCAGGGCCCAGGGTGCCTTTATGACTTGGAAGGAGCAGGTTCAGGCTGTGCTGTACTGGTGTCTTGAGCATCTGTGAATGTCACCTGTACTGACAGGCGCTAACGCTGACCATGCTGAGGCCAGGGCAGACACAAGCCCTTGTGTGCCAAGTGCTCTGAAGTGTCTCTACCCTGCTGCACCCCAGCTGTGCTCTAGAGAGGCAAGCCATGCACTTTGTTTCCTTCCCCAGACGGAGCAGGGGAGGCTGCAGCCACTAGGATGTCTGGTTTCTCTGGCAGTTGACAGAACACAACAGCAGTTGTGTTCTGGCCGAGGCCCTCACTGCTGGGTTGCTGTCACATCTCCGCACAGCTGCCCTTCTCAGGCCGGTGGCACTGACTGCCCAGCTGAGCACCAATCGCTGGCTGCAGCCGGGGTGGCAGGGCCAGTCTCCCAGTGAGTGCCATAGGCACTGGGGATGCCTGGGCTGCCATGGATCAGTCAGGAGCTGTGCATGATTTTTTTCACTTGTGGTTTTGAGTATTGAATGCGGTTTCGTGCCTTTTCTCCCTCAGCTGGGAGTATAGAGCAACATGTAACTGTTGTTAGGATTAGCAGGTCACTGTCAGGCCCTCAGCTTCCAGCACTCATCTCTGCAGTTCCCTGCCCTCCTGCACCACCAGTTTGAGAAGTGTTGATTTGGGGTTTGGTTTGGGGTTTGGTTTGGTTTGGTTTGGTTTTTTGCAGAGGGAAAGGGTCTTTTCCTCAACAACACACCCTAATTTTACATTTAATGTCAGACTTTTGTATTGGTTTTTTTATTTGGTCACAACCTCTGTGTTTTGACTTTTTTTTTTGTGCCTTCCCTAGTTCCTCACCTCTGCTACACAGTCTGATCCTTCGATTCTTTGTGTGTGCCTCTGGCCTGGCTAAAAATCTCACATTAGCAGGCATGTCTGCTGTGACCTTCCAAGACAGAAGACCTTCCAAACGTTTTCCAGGGCACTAGAACATCCTTAAAACTCTTGTGTTTCCCAGACAGGCAAAACAAGGTGTTTGTGTCTCTGGAGCTGTAGCCACGCTCCCTGCAGCCCAGGTTACAGCCCAGCAGCAGTTGCATCCCACCACTGTGGTGCTCTTGCTCCTCAGGTACCCCTCTCCTCACTTGAGCAGGGAGCAGCACAGGCCCCTCTGGCCAGTAGTCTGTCAGGGTCAGACCTTGTCCCCCTTCTTGGCCCTGCTGCTGGGATGCTTCTGCTCTCTCCAGAGAAGCAGCCATGATGTCACGCTCAGTGGGGCAGCCTGCAGCTGGTCCAGCAGCACCACGTGGCCCAGCTCAGAGCAGAAGCTCTCCCTCAAGGGCCAGAGGGGTGCGAGGTGACCGTGGAGGACCTCCAGCTCTTGCACATCATGCAGGAACAGGTCTCCTACGGGTCGGGACACATGCATTCAAGAACTCGTACATGTATGCATGCATGGACACACACAGACCTGCAGCTCTGATGCTGCCTTTGAACCAGGATGCTTTTATTGAAAAAACCCTGCCACAGGAGTTGCTTATCCTGTCCCTTCCCTGCCTAGTCCTGCAGCAGGAGCTGAGCAGCACCTGGAAGGAAAAGTCCTGAAAGTGCTTTTACTGGGAGATTTATTCCTGGAAGACACTGGATCCTGTGATGCTTGAGTCCGGGGCTGCAGAGCCTGTATGTGGCAGGCTGCAGAGCACAGCATGGAAGGAGAGCAGCAGCCAGGGCAGCAGGGAGCCTCCTTGTTTCACCCCATTCCCTCCAACTGAGACCTTGCAGGCACTGTCTCCTCCAGGCAGCACAGGCACTGTGCTTCTCAAAAAGTGCTTGGCAGCTCCCCTCAAACAGCCTGAATGTACCAGCACTGAGCCCTACTGGGAATACAGTGCAGCCACAGCCATGCCCTGACACTGCCCACTCCCCCAGCCCTGTGGGGCTCCCACCAGCACTCCCTGCCTGGCTGCAGGCTCTGCGGGCCGGCCAGGCACTGTAACAGCACTAGCTCCTCATTGTCCCTTGTGTCTTTGTCCTCTGCAGTAGACAGAGAATTTGAAGCCCCTACACAGCCATTACAGGCTGCAGTGGAGCCCTGTTCTTCAAAAGCAATCCACTCATCCCCCTGTGCTGGCTGGGCCCAGCCCCGCAGACAAACCCTCCTACGACCTGGCCACAGCTCTCCTGGCAATGCTGGGGCAATGCCTGCACTGCCCTGTACCCTCAGCCCCGGGGCCCTGAGTGGAGCAGCTCCTGCTCTCTGCAAGCAACCCCCAAGGCCAAACAGGCAGCTGAGAGCAAGGTCTGCCCCCTGATGCTGGGCAGGTGTCCAGTGCCACAGCTGCACCCAGGGCTTTGGCCAAGCCCACGCACAGGGACGTGGCCTCCCCTCAGGCCAGTGCATCAGCCCCTCAGCTCCCCTTGGCTCCCCTCGACCCCAGCCGGTGGTGTGGCCCCCCACCCGTCCTCAACTTCATGCTTTGCACCGGCAGGGGAGGGGGGCCAGATGTGTGGGATGGGCAGGGCCACGCTCTGCATGCATGGCTTGGGAGCTGGCTCCATGCACATCCCCAGACAGGTGCCCTCAGGAAAGCGGGAGTTCTGATACGTGGATCGTCGCATGCTGAGTTCCAGGCTGGGCGCCTGGTGCTGGCCTCTTCTTCCAAGGCCTGCTTTGGCTCTGGCAGGACACCCAAGATCCCAGACGGCAGAGCTGGTGCTGCACTTACACCTCGATGATATTGACCGAGGGAGATTTCTTCTATGAGAGAAAAATCTGCTTTAAGACCCTGCTTTGCTGCACCCCTGGGATCAGACCCCATGTCAGAGCCCCTCAGGCTGTGGCAGGCATCAAGACCAGCAGACCTCAGCAGAGCAGGGTCAGCTTGGAGTAGGGATCCAAGAGGAGGGATCTCTTTGGCAAGGAGTAATCAGCAAGCTGAAAAATCTGGAGGAGGGGAACTGGGGCCTTGAAGTCCAAGCAGCAAGTTTCTGCTCCTGACATCTGCTGGAAACCAAGATGTGGTATGAGTGGGGCAGTCAGGCAACACAATGAGGGGAGTTCCCACCCTTGACAGAGGTAGCAGATGAGACACAAGCAAAAACCTAACATACAGTCCCATTAGAGCATCAGGGCTATAAATCACTGTCTTTGGCAGGTAACAAAGGGAGAAATGTCAGGTGCTGAGGGAACAGCCAGATGAAGGTACTGCTCCCTCCCCCTCCACAGCCTGGCATAGCACTTCCAGCAGGGTGAGGAAGGGTCTCTGGAATGACTTGTGTGGTGATGACCTGGAGCCAGCTGCAGTGAAGGCAGAAAGTGAGCAGTGACAGACCAGTGCAGGAACCACGAGAACAGCTGCCTAGCATGTCCACTCCTGCCTGAACAGGCAGGAGACAGACCTGTCCATCAGTGCAGGAGAGGTGCAGCCTTGGAGGGGCATGATGAAGGGTGTATTACAGTCAAAGGTCAGGCACCAACCTGCAATGCAAGAGCTATCCCAGCTGTTATATCCTGTCATCCCTTCCAATGTTTCTACTGCAATCACCCATGGGGCACACACCCTAAAAGCCCTCAGTTTCTGGGGTAAGAGCACAAGCTGGGGTGTTTCCCTTTCTGGAGAGAGTCAGAATCTGTCCAGGCTGCAAGCCCCAGCAGACGCCATATGCCATCCCTCCTGCCAGCCCTCCTCACTCACCTTGCTCCGCAGCAGCCCGCCACTTGGTCGCTCTGGCGTGCTATGCTCTGAGGACGGCTTTGTCTTCTCCTTGTTGTTGTTGGAGTCATTATCCTTGATGATATCATACTGTCTGCAGAACAGGGCGATCACCGCTGCCAAAAGACAGACTGGATGAAGGACTCCCTCTCAGTGGCTGCCTCTGTCTCCCCTCCCCACAGCATACCATCTGCAGAGCAGTTGCACCCAGGGCTCCTTGGGGTGCTGCACACCCACATCCCCACTTGCATCAGCTTGCATCACCCCAGATACCTCTGCACGTGTGGCCAGGCCAGTTTCCTTGGGCAGACAGGCATGGATGTGGCTAAGTCCATTGGGCCACATGAGAGTGCTCAGCACTCAATAAAGGCAGGTGCTGAGGCACTCAAAGAGGGACAGTGAGGTCAGTGGGCAGCTGCGTGGGTTTTGGAGTGCCTCCAGCAAGGCATTAAAGTATACTGAGCTGGTGCTTGTGACCCTCACAAAAGCCAGCCTTTGTCTGTGCAAACTGGCTGTGCGGTCAGTCACTCTGTCATGGTTTCACAGCACACATCTCATACAGCATGTCCCACACCCGGGAACCCTAGACACAGGAGTCTGGAGTGATGCCCCCACGTATGACCATGCTGGACTCACTCAACCCCCAGTGTGTGTGTCATAACACACAGGCACACACAGACTGGGCCTGACTCCTCCCAGCTGGCATCCTGACACGTCAACCGTGACAGGTGTAAACTACCAGCAGTCATCTTGTATTTTCTTCCAGTGCACTAGAAAAGTGTCAAAGCCAGGGCAAGGAGAAATTTCTGCAAGATGCCACTACAAAATCCACATTTACTGGGAAGGGAGCAGGGGATCAATGACTTCCCATTCACAGCGGCTGCACGTGACGAGTCAGGAGCTGACTTACCCCATAGGCTCCCCCATGCCCCCAAGGCAACCTGTTGCCTGCTGGAGCACTGGCTTTAATCGTGCTGTACAGGAGCAAATCATCCACTTTACAGTTTTAGCAGACTGAGGCACAGCCTCTACCAGCCAGTGCAGCAGTGTTATCAGTCATGACATCTAAGGCCCAAGCAACACAGTCCTCACTGTCAGCTGGGATGCTCCCACCCTGTAATTCCATGTCCCATTCCGTCTCCTGCTCTTCCACATACTCCAGGCCATTACTGCTGAGCAGTGGCTGTGGTTGCTCCTTTTACCCCACTGGCTCCAGCTCCTACAGAGACTCAACGGACTTACTAGAAAGGGTGCCAGACCCTCACCAATGTGCCTCTGCACTCTCTTGAGCCACATCCTTTTTGTGAACCATGGATTGTACCTTCGCCCCAGCCCAGCAGAACACTGCTTGTGGCACTCACCTGCCCACATGAGCAGCACAGCCACAATGATAATAATCTCGCCCGTCTGAAGCTGCCGGTCTTTGTCCAGCCCTTCCATGGTGATGTCACCTGCAGAGAAGAGACACCCCAAGCAGGGCTGGCAGCAGATACTCTCCCACTACAGCAACACTGGAGGATTTGAGGAACTCCAAAGGACAGAAGCCCACCTCCTCCAAACAAGGAAGGGGGTGGGATGACATTCTGTCTGGGGAGAGGACAAGCATCCTCTGACTTTCCTGTGTCAGATAAACCATCCTCGCTACAAAGGTAGTCAGGGATTCCAACAGCTTGTTTGGGTTCATGTAAGGACTGTACAATGTATGCCAGTAATCAGTAAGGTCTCTCTACACAGTGACCAGGGCAGGTCAGGTCAGTTGAACACAGAAGTTCTGAGGAAAGTCAGCCATCTGCTTGTCCTGCCATACTCAAGATCCCTCTCATGCTTAGTGCTGGAGACAGACTCCCATGCCCTCTATGGGCACCATCTGTCTTGGATTCCTGGATTCTCTCTCATGGACCAGCATGTAGGCAACCCCAAGGCAACACAGATATGAGTAGTAAAGGAGACCATGGGGCTCTGTCATTTGTCCTTTGGAAGCCTGCAGACTGGAAGATCTGAGAGTCTTCAGTTCTGGCTTCCTATGGGCAGCAGCTGGGCAGGCCTCAGCAGTTGTCCTGACCAGTCTGCCTAGCTGAATATGTGCCAAGACCTGGGATAGGAAGGCTGCAAACCGCAGCTTGGGGACATGATCGTGGACACATAGCAGATACAACAGCAGCCTGTACAACCCTGTGTGTCCCCAGCAGCCTGCTGCTCAGGGCAGCACCTTCCTCACTGGTTGCTGAATCCCTGCCCATCTGCTGTACAGGCCTCCAGGGATGGCCCCACCAGCAGCACCTGGGCGAGCTGGAAGGAGGTGCCTCACCTTGGTTGGAGCTATTGGAAGGCAGGCGGTCGGTCTCCTTCAGGGTGCGGAAGTGGACACGCTTGCTAGCCTGGCTCTCCCCATACAGGCCAATGCTCTGCACCTGGATGATGTAGTCAGCATCCTCTGCCAGGTCCCACAGCACACAGGCACGGTTGGTGGTGTTCACCTCCCGGATGAAGCGTTGCATCTGCCCATCCTGCCTCTGCCAGAGGGAAGAGCTGTCACCCCCAGGAGGCTGCTTCCAGCTGCACCAGGCACAGGCCCCCAGCTGCAGGGTTATGCCCTCACTCCTCCCTTCCCAGGCAACCATCCACACCCCAGGGTGGGCCAGACCAGCCAGCACTGCCTATTCAGCATCCCGGTGTCACCTGAGAGCCAGGCATCCCCCCTTGAGAAGCCACCATCACCCAGGGCTGCATAGGTGGAGCAAGGCAAGCAAAGAAGGGTTACGTCATGGCTGAAGCACCATCCTTACCTAGAGAACTCCTAGGGAAGCCATTGGAGGGACTACCCCCAATGCAGCCCACAGTCTTCTGCCTCCCACCAGGATGGATGGCTCAGATGGAGCACCCTGGCAAGGGCTGCTCAGAACCAGAGATGTCCTCGAGCAGGTGCCAGAGGAGCCCCAGACTGTGGCAAAAGGACCAACATAGAAGCATGCTGGTAATCAGTGTCCCCAGCCCCGTGGGGGCAGATCCTGGATACCTGCTGAAGAATGGCATAGCCGATGACCACGTCTCCTTCTGGTACATCCCAGGACACTGTGGCAGAGTTTGCCTTCAGCTGCGTCACAGTCACGTTGACAGGGGACGGTGGCCTGTCTGGGTGACCCAGGCATGGACCGAGGCAAGGCACAGGAAAGAGGGAAAAGATGTCTCAGAACGGGCACTCAGCCCTGCACATCACCATGGGGCCTCTCCAACTCCTGCCAATGGCAGCATGTTGGCTAGGGCTCCAGGGAGCACCTTCCTTGGTAAACCTGTCCCCAGGAGATAAGTGGCACGGCAGATGGACAAGCCTGAGCCCTGCCAGCAGCAACACACGGTGCTTCCTGGGCTGGCAGGCAGCTGCCCACTGTGTACATGAGGAGTATGCAGGCACAGAGCTCTGGGGTTGCCCCATGGCTGGGCACACAACAAATGCATGGCACACCACCCAGAACTGCGTAGGAAGCAGCCCAGACACAGCAATGATATATTGATTGTGACAGAAAAATGGGGCACCTTGGAATAAACACACTCTACAACTCAATCTGTCCATCTCTTCTGCCTGGCATTACTTCTTGCTCCAGGGCATGGTGGAAAGGCCAATGCCAAAGGCAGAGCTGGCTGTCCCAGCAATGCCTGGAAAACAGAATAGATCTTCCCAACAACGTTATAACGAATATAAAAGGAAACCTTTACTTGAAAGCTTTCAGGTACACAATATGGTGAAAATTGTGTCTTGTATAGTAATGCTACAATTTTTTTAAGGTTAGTCGATTAGTATACTTATCATATACTGTCCAATTAAAAGGTTAGTTGGTTAGGTAATAATTCCTGGGGTCCTGTCCTACTGGAACCAATCCAGAAGTTTCTTTTGTCCCACTTTTGTTATGCCTGGTCCAGATTCTGGTTGGAAAACAGAATGTCCTTGTAGCTGGTTCTCTTCTTGGAATAAGACTAAACATTATTTTTAGGAATGTGTTTATAAGGTTAGTTTATTGTTTCTAAATGTAGGGAAGAAAGATTGGAAAAATAGTAAAAGCTACAACCATGCAATAACAATCTACAAAGCCCCAAATATATGAAAAATATAAAAAGCTAAAAATCTTAGGCATCATCAGCGCTGCAGTGCCATTGGCTGCAAAGCTGGCAGCAATGCTTGGCCATTGCTGTTCTGTGGAAAGTGGACCCGACTGACCCACGGTCTGCACCATTGCCACTTTGAGATTTCACAGCACTAAGAGCATAGCAGGATCCCACACAGTCCTGCACACAAAGCCAAATTTTGTCTGGAAGTTAGACACAGGAGCACATGAAAGACATTGAGACTGCTGTTTGTGTGTTCTCACTCCCCACATATAAGTCAGTGCCCTTCTACAAGCTGCCTGTGTAGCACAAAGTCAGTCCTGTGATTTGTACAGAAAAAGAATTCAAGGGGGCACCTCAGAACAAGAGAAATGACAACCGTGACACCAACAACAACCCCAGTTAGAGTGACAAGGAAAGGTGATTTTTGCAGGCCAGATGTTTGAGTGCATTCATTCACATCTCAATATACTCAGCTTCAAGCTCAAACCAGAGGAAGGCTGTGGTTCCCACTCTGAGAAATTCAGGGTCGTGGTCTGCCAAGGGCAATTAAAACAGACAGGAGAGCCCAGAAAACATGTTCTAAGAGAGACCCTGGGACTGAGTGTGTCTCCAGAAGTTTGACACACCACCAAGAGAGAGGGTCATCAGAGAAAAGGACACCACAGGTTTCTGGTTTTCTCCTTCACAAAAGGAGTCTGGAAAACTGGACAGGATTCAAAGATACACTCAAACATCCTTTATCCCACAGAGAGTGTGTCTCTGTAGAGTTTTGCCCATGGGAATCTGGTTCCTCTCTACCCTATGAGAGGGAGGGAGTCTCTAAGCCTTGTCTGCATGCACACCCTGCTCGCCTACAAGCCAACAGCAGAACAGGCTGAACAAAGCCACAGACCCAGCCCTGCCCATTGCCCGGGGTGTAGGTACTCTGTCGGCACAGGAGCTGAGCTTCCTGCAGATGAAATTATAGAATCATTGTGGTTGGAAAAGACCACCAAGATCATCAACTCCAACTTTTGACCAAATAACCCCATGCCCACTAAACCATATTGCAAAGTGTCATGTCCAGTCATTTCTTGAACACTTCCAGGGATGGTGTCCTGGGCAGCCTGTCCAATGCTTAACCACTCTCTCAGTGAAGAAATTTTTCCTAATACCCAACCTGAACCTCCACTGGTGCAACTTGAGGCCATTTCTCCTTGTCCTGTCACCTGTTCCATGGAAGCAGAATCTGACCCCCACCTGGCTCTACCATCCTGTCAAGGAGTTCTAGAGAGTGAGAAGGTCCCCCATGAACTTCCTTTCATCCAGTCTGAGTTCTCCCAACTCCCTCAGCTACCCATCAGACTTGTGCTTCAGTCACTTCTCCAGATCTGTTCCCTTCCCTGGACACACTCCAGCCCCTTAATGTCTTTCTTGTTGTGAGCAGCCCAAAACTGACACCAGGATTCAAGGTGCCTCAGCAGTGTCCAGCACAGGGGGAAAATCACTGCCCTGGTGCTGCTGCCACACTGTTGTTGACACAAGCCAGGATGCTCTTAGGCTTCTGGGCCAGATCATGTTTAACTGCTGTCAACCAGCATCCCCGGGTCCTTTTCCACTGGGCCATTTTCCAGCCTGGTCTGGTTTTCCACCCCAGCTACGGCTGGTGTCAGGTCAGCTGCTCAGCTAACACCCTCTCAGCCAGCAAACAACTGCTCCCTTGCACTGTCCCAGACACAGGCATTTCAAAGTGGGGGTGTACGGGGGGCTGCATGTTTCTGCTTGTCTTCAAGCATAAGAACAGTTGTCCTAGGTTACCACTAGTTAGGTAGCTAGCTAGGTTTGTGCTAGCAAACATAATGGGGTCAGAACAGCCTAAGAACCCAGTGGTGGAGATTGGTCCAAGAACTTATTTGTTCTGCACCAGCCAATATGTGCCCAAACTACTCTTGGGCATGGCTTGGGAGCTAGGACAAGCCAGAAAACCATTCCTCACAGGTAGCACTGATGTTCCTTCCTCTTTGGAACTCATGAGTTTAATACCATGAATATGACCAAACTCTGCCAGCTGGCCTCATGACAAGGACAGGACATGGTGCTTCACAGGATACATCCACAGTAATGAATTAGGTGGGTTTTTTTACATCTAAACGAATTTTAAAAGTCCTGAGTATGTGCAATGGGGGCAGTTTGACTACCAACCTTTAAGTGTATGTGAGGAAATTAAAGACAGGGTCTGACATCTCTGCGACACAGAAGTTTGTGGATGGAGTTTGTAGCAGCTGTCCAGCTCTGCTCAAGAATTTTCTAGGCTTCTGCAAGGCGCCCAGCCTGTCCCAGCTGATGTTTTCAGGCTGGGGATGCTGAGACACTGCCCCGGGACTGAGCCACTTGATGATTTGAGAACAAAGGCACTGCACCAATTCACAAGCCATGCTGCTGAGTCCACACAGGGCTGATAAGTGTTCCAGCTGTATTTAGCCAGAGCTTGCACAGGCCCTGTGCAGGGACTGTCACTCACTGGAAGTAGAAGGGTGAGAGGACATGGGGGCATAGTGGAGCCACAATGCACATAGCTTGTCAGTGCACCAGACCTCATGCATCCTAAGCACACTTGGTGCAGACTCCAGGCCAGCAGCCCTGAGCCTGTGTGACAGGAGACCTGGTGTCCAGGCTACAGTTCTGCATTAGAAAAAACAGTGTTCCTTGATCAGTTTCATGCTGAACGAACTACAGAAAATACATCTTTTAGCACATGGGATTTGCACACCCGTCAGAAAGAGACAAGACAAGAAGCCTCAGAAGTCAGACCTTGAGAAGTTCACCCTAGATACACAGAGCAATGTTTAATCCCAAGCAGCTCTGCTCTGGAGACTGGGAGAGCTGAAGTTGTTCAGCCTGGAGAGAATGCTCTGGTAAGATACTGGAGCTCTTTCCAGTGCCTAAAGGGGCTCCAAGAGAGCTGGAGAGGGACTTTGGATAAAGTGACGGGACAAGGAGGGGACGGCGTTTCACTGACAGAGGCCAGGGTCAGATGGGATATAGAGAAGGAATTGTTCCCTGTGAGGGTGGTGAGGCCCTGGCACAGGGTGCCCAGAGTAGCTGTGGCTGCCCCATCCCTGGAAGTGCTCAAGGCCCACTTGGACAGGGCTTGGAGCTAGCAGGTCTAGTGGAAGGTCATTGCCCATACCAGGGGCGGTGGAATGAGATGGGCTTTAAGGTCCCTTCCAAACCACACCCTTCCAGGATTCTATGAAATTCAAGATGAGACCTCTAAGTTGTTACAAGACCTCAAAAGGACAAAGCTTTGTGTATAATCCCCACATTGCATCTAATACTGTCCAGCCTGCTCTGCAGCTGAGATCAGGGCAGCTTTGTGCCAGAACTGTTGCCATAAACGTCTGTGAATGCAAGGGCTCCAAAAAGCATGCTCTCTGAAGCCAACACATTCTGTCCATAAAGTCAAGATGCTGCTGGGGACTCTGGGAAAAGTGTGCCGCTGTTTAGCTCAATGCATTAGCTGCTAATGATTCTACATAATTTATAAATGATCCAGCTTCACTTTTTATTAAAGCCATATTACAAAAGAGGCACCCCCACAGAAAGCACAGTCACTTACTTAAGGCCTGGCACAGGTTTTGTCCTGTCTGTACAGCAGTGTGCTCCTTTGGGCCTGATTAAGGCGTGGGAAGAGCTGGGCTGTGTACAGGAGCCAGCAGCACTGCAGCCTGTGGCTGGACACTGGAAGGCATGGCCAGTGGGCAGTTGAAGGAATGGCCAGAGGGCAGTGGGAGGGATGGCCGGTGGGCAGCTGGACACGGGACCAGATGTGCCATGCATCCCGGCTCCATGGGTCAGCAAAGGGGCCAGACAGGTACCCTTCGCAAGGGATGCTGGCAGATGTGATGCTGCAGAGGGATGGGGCACGGCTCCACCAGTGCCGTCCCCATTCCTGCTGTGATCCGGAGAGTGGACCACCCCGGCCCCCTGGCCCATGCCCTTGGCGCTGCTGCTCAAGGGCACCCAGATGTTTGACCAACTTACTGCTGCAGCAGGGAGTAAGCACCAGACTGCACATCTAAAAATAAGTGGCCCCTTTTTAACACCCCGACTGCATCTCTTCCTGAATCCGTCAGTACGTGTTTTGCAACACGGCAGAATGTAACAGAACACGTCTGGTACTCGCAATTCGATTTAATATCTCAATAACCTGTCGCGGGGCAAACAGACCGCAGGAAGCGGCTGCTGACAGCGGGCCATCCCGGTGAGTCAAAGGACACAAGGACAGCGCTGTCTCGGGTGCGCTGAGCTCGATGTCCCCCCGAACACCGGCAGAAAGGGACAGGATCCTTGTGACCCGGCCGGCCCCAGCCCGCCGTAGCCATGAGTGTCCCTGCCCGGGGCAGGGGCTCCCTCGGGGCAGGAGGGAGAGCAGAGCACCCACTGCTGCCCGCGCCCCGCCCGCGGCGGGAGCCCTTGGGAGCCCCCGGGAAGGGCAGCGCGGCAGCAGCCGTGCCCCGGAGAGGGGACGCGACACCGTCGAAGGCACAGGGGGCTCGGAGGCCGCGGCGCCCCGGGAGTGCCCGAGGGGTCCTCGGGGATCGCGGCGAAGGCCACGCCGGGGATGCAGTGAGGCCGGCGGGGGTATCTGGAGAGGACCGCAGCCCACAGCAGGGGCGGGCGCCCGGCAGGGTCTTTCCGCCCGGCGGGCGCCAGTCCCGCGGCGACGCGCAGCCCCGGTGCCCTCCCGGCCCAGCCGCACTTACTGGCTCGCACGAAACACAGGTCGCAGCCGAAGAGCACCAGGACCGGGCTGATCATCGCCGAGACGCGGGCCATGGCGGTGGGGGCTGCGGCCCGGCCGGGCGGCGGCCCTGGCACCGGCCCGGCTCCCTGCGCCGCGGGACGGAGCGGGNACCGCCGGTACCGCCCCCCCGTTACCGGGCCCCCGGGACCAGCCGCGCCGCTCCCGATATCGTTCTCCAGTAACCCCCAACGCCCAGCCGCAGGCTGCACCCCCAGTAACCACGAGCGCCCACTCTCCCCGTGCTGCACCCCCAGTAGCCCCGAGTGACAGCTGTTTCCATGCTGTACCCGGAGTAACCCCCAGCGCCCCCTCTCCCCAGCACGGGAGGCTCCGCACGCAGGCACATGTCCTGGGCCGTGGGCCCACGGTCACGCGTATGGCAGCGAGCAGCGCTGGTGTCACGACTCTTGGTCACTGACAGATGCCGACATTCGGGCTGGTGCCCCCAGCACCAGGATGGTGCCCCATCCCCAGGAAAGGCAGCACTAGGTGTGCCTAATGAAGTGGTAGAGAAATAAGGAAATTAATCCAAATCATCCTCTATTACCTTACAGCAGTAGCCTACTACTTTCTGTGAGCAATGCAGAGTGAAAGGAGGAGTCAAGCCAAGATGGAATATGTGGTTGCAAGGGGCTGCTAAGGTGGCTCAGCCTAGCTGTGGTTTGGAGCTGGGGACTCCTAGTTTTTGAGCTGGGGACCCCTGAGGCTCCTCTCTGTCCAGCTGATGTCCTGGGCTGCAGCCTATGTTGTCCTGCTTGTAGCATAGCTGTGTAGCAAATGGCAGCTTAGACCATGCCCTGGATGAGGTCAGCCCACAGCAAAAGTAACCTCAGTGCGTGCATGTGTGCAGACATGTGGGCACAGACATCCATAGTTAAAGTGCCCTAGGGCCCCTAAAGTCTTCACTTGGTCACTTCAAAAGGTCTTTCTTAGTTATAGCAGAATTGGTCTGTGCTTTGAGGAGAGCTATGGA
Organism: Daphoenositta chrysoptera; assembly: GCA_013397915.1. Taxonomy (NCBI): domain Eukaryota; kingdom Metazoa; phylum Chordata; class Aves; order Passeriformes; genus Daphoenositta; species Daphoenositta chrysoptera. Next base: position 203,578 of record VZRO01006217.1, read on the forward strand.
AGACCAGGGTAGTCACGTTGCCATGCGAAGAATTTAATCTGCAGTGCCTGTGTGCAAGAGACAAGTTCCAGCTAAGTGAAAAGACTGACAGAATTTTTGTTAACTCTGCAGCTGCATGGCAGGTTAGGTGATCAAAATGGTCTCATATAGCTTGTTCAATGCTGCTTTTCAGATGCTCTTGGCAGATCAGGAGACTGTCTTTTTCCTGCGCTGAGCTTCGTTGCTGCTGCAGTCCACAGTGGTGAGGAGGAGGGTGAGCCTGATACTGCTTTCCCAGTAGAGTCCTGTTTCAAAGCTCCTTTTCCCTTTATCTGCATTATGGGGAGGGAACTTCAGGAAAACCAGGAGTAGAGCTGGTAACTGTAAAGCTGTGACTGCGAGAGGTTTTACAGGAACAGTTTGCCAGTTATGTCTTCTCTGCAAGGTCCATTTTTTCTTGGTTGCTGTGAGAACCTCTTGGTTATTGCAGAGCTAGCTGTTGGTGTTTATGTTGACTGCTCCATGGCCTGTCTTTGCCACCAGCCAAGGATCCCTGGCTTGCCCAGCACTGCTCTGGCCTGCACAGGAGTGCTCAGAAACATTATTTGAAAAGCTCAGTGCTGTCAGTGTTAGGTATCAGTGAGTAATGCCTTTTTTTTTTTTTGATAGCAGAAACAGATGGCCATTAGCACTGTGGCACAGTTTGTTCTGCATCCTTCCCCAAACTACTTAAAAGTGATTCCTTTTCTACATCCTTTCCCTATGCTCCGGGCTGCAGCGCCATTGCTTGTGCAGGGTGAGAATGACACTGTGATTGGGGAACTTTGTGTCTGATCACCCCAGCCATCACTGTTGGCTGGCTAGCATTCCCAGGCTTCACACACACCTTCCAGATCAGTGCTGGACATGGGAAAGGACATGCTGTGCCACTTAGGACAATCGTGGGAATTCAGTGACTGTGCACAGGGAGCATGGTGTGCTTTGGGAGCAGGTGATGGCATTTGCATTTGTGGATTCAGTCTATAAATAATAAATACTGAGAGTGCAAACTCTTCACACACATTTAATTATCATTTGAGTGTTTGGGGTTTTGGCCAGGTGAAATTCAATTTGCACTCACAAATCAGGAACTAATGCATCTAAATTGTATTATATGCCTTGCAGTGCCTTGTACTTGGAATTCAGTGGGGAAATCCAGCAGCAGCCTCGAGATCCCATCCTTACCTCTACAGCCTGGCCTGTTGGCTCCAAAGTCCCAGCCCACCCTAAGCAAATGTGAGGCTCTGGGAGAGGTGCTGGCAGCAAGAGAATGTCCTGCCCAATGATGCAGGAGTGTCCTGTACCTGCGTCACATCACCCTGCTGTCATCTTCCTCTGCCCAGCAGAGGAATACACCAGCAAGGACTCCCAGCACATCAGGAATTGACCTCTGCAGCTGGGAAAGGTTTGGATTGACGACATGCCTGTGCAGAATCTGCCCTACACTTCGTACTGTATAAATGTTATTGATTAAATGAAACCTACAAAGGATGCATGGATTTTTTGTCCCTAATCTAAGCCTTAGTTAGCTTCTAACTAGTGTGAGGTGAGCATTCACAGATTTATGAAAGCATGACGTAACCTGCAATAGCTGGGTCCTGACCTGGGGGTCCTGGACCTCTGTGACTGTTCCCCTCCTGGGGCACAACACTCATGCAGTTATTTCCCCCACATTCTGGCTGCTCCCTTTTCCTGCTCCAGAGCCTCCCATGGCCAGCTGTGACCTAGCTGTGCCTATGGAAGCAACCAGCAACTGAAGCTGTGACTCAGATGGCCTTTTCCAGGTGAGCATTGCCCTTCAACCAGCTGCTGGCTGGCCCAGAGGAGGGCTGGGCAGGGTGTGAATGCCAGACCTGCCCCTGCACCCCCAGACCCTGTCTCCCAGGCCCCGTGCCTGCCCACCATGTCCTCGCACTGGGGCTTCCGTGGCTGTGCTTCACATTAGCTGTCTCCATGTACACTGCAAGGCAACGTCCAAAGTTTTTGTGAAGGTTCATTCCCATCCACTTAGTCATGTCTGTGTGCTGGCTGCTGTATCCTCCATTTCTCTCCCATGGAAGTGCAATTAACACAGTGATTCCCTGTGATAATAATAATGGAGGGCAAAGGTACAGCAAACCACTCACATTTTCTATAAAGCTGCTACAGGAAAGTCCCCTGTTGTCCTCACCCAAGGAACAGGCTCAGACCTGTCACCAGGCTATGGATATCAGCACTTTATCAACACTTCATGAACTTTATGAAATGTGGAAAGTCAATCTGCTAATCATTAATACCCACTAATCACGAATAATTCCTGATCCTCCTTTTGTGTTTATTTATTTTGTGATGGCATCTTTTTACCATCTGCTGCATAATTGGATTTGGGGAATTCAGTGCTGCCCAAGAACAGACATTTATACTTTTTATTATCACAGGGTATTGTGAAGTCAAGAGTTTTGCTGTGTAATTATGTGCAATGTGAAAAGTAATTCATTCTGTTTCATTTAGACCAGATGCCCAATTACTTCTTCTGGCGCTTCCCAGCTTCTATTGTAAGAAACAAGTAATAACAGCTTGCTATCTATCTGCACTGCACCATCTGCAGCACAGCAGACTCTGGTCATCTTTCACAGCTGATCATTTCTTTTTTACCCTTTTAATATGGGACAACTAGATAGCATATGGTGTTTGAGATGTGGGTTTCCTGTATGTCAATATATTCATAACAGTGTTACCACTCAGCCCTTTCCCAGATCATTTACACCACATGAAGCCACAAAAGCCAAGAGCCTGGTAAATCTGAAAAGTGATCTGACAGGTCTATCAACAGCAGAAGTATTCAGCACTGTCATGGTCAGTGAACACACAACTGATGGAAGTTGATGAGCAGCTCTATCGAGGCCCACCCTGGGAAAGAAGTTTATTTGTTATTGCTCAGATAAAAGCACAAAGCACTGGACGTGAGGCAGGAAAGCTAACCTTCTTCATCAAGAGAATGGGAGCACTGGGCAAACACTGCACCCCAAGGCAGACGCTGCTCTTTAGTGACCAGCTGCCATGCAAAAGGGGGAGTCATGCCCCTCTGTAATGGGCATACAGCCTGCCAGAAACCTGCTGTGGCTCTGATGCCTGATCTTCTGCCTGTTAGTAATGGTATCTCTTCTGGGTTTGGTGTCCAGACAGGAGCTTGGGCTTCAGGGAGGGAGAAAACTCACCTGGGACTAGCTGGAAAACTCACTGGAATGACCCTGGCTGGATACCAGGTGCCCATCAAAGCTGCCCCGTCACTCCCCCACCTCAACTGGGCAGGGAAGAGAAAATATAATGAAACAGTCATGGATTGGGATAAGGACAGGGAGAGCTCACTCACCAGTTACTGTCATGGGCAAAACAGACTCAATTTTGGGAAATTTGTTTAATTTATTGCCAATCAAATCAAAGTAGGGTAATGAGAAATAAAAGCAAATCGTAAAGCCATCTTCTCACCACCTCTCCTTTCTTCCACAGCTTAGCTTCACTCCCCATTTCTCTCCCTCCTCCCCCTCAGCAGTGCAGTGGGACAGGGAATGGGATCAATTCATCACAGCGTGTCTCTGCTGCTACTTTCTCCTCAGGGGGACAGTCCTCACACTCTTCCTCTGCTCTCACATGGGCTCCTCCATGGGCTGCGGGTGGGTCTCTGCTCCCCAATGGACCTCTGGTGGCTGCAGGTGGGTCTCTGCTCCCGTGTGGATCTTTGTGGGCTGTGGGTGGGTCCCTGCTACCCCTGGACCCCACAGGCTGCAAAAGAATCCCTGCTCCAGCACTTGGAGCACCTTCTCTCATTCCTTGTGCGTTGGCCTGGGGGACTGCAGGGCTATTGCTCTCACATACCCTCACTCCTCTCTCTGGCTGATGCTGTGCACAGTTTTTTCCCTTCTTAAATCCCAGAGGCACTGCCACCATTGCTGATGGGCTCTGCCTTGGGCGAGGGCAGGTCTGTTTTGAGTTCAGCTGGCTTTGGCTCTGCTGGACATGGGGGAAGCTTCTAGAAGCTTCTCACAGAAGCCATCTCTGTAATCCCCCCACTACCAAAACCCTGCCATGAAAACCCAATACAACTCCCTTAAGAGGGAGTTTTGGGCAAAGCAGCTTATGGTGAAAGCCTAAATCAGCCTGGATTGTTTAGCCTAGAACCTATGAAACTGAGGGGGATGTGCTGACAGCTTCTCTTTAGATGCCTGACAGCTGCCAAGCATATGCAGGGCTGCTGCAGAGACTGGAATGGCCTCTTCCATGTCTGGGGTAGAACTTCAGCCCATGTTGGTGTGGCTCACGTGGAGACCAGGGCTGATCAACCTCTCAGTGTGAGACCAGGGAATGTTGATTTAGTTCCTAGCCACTCCTCCACTCAAGGGCTGTCTTGCTGCCATTCTCCTGACACCCTCTCCCTGGCATTGCTTCTGACAAAGGCCAGTAATTTGCCATCTGCATCACTGGCACTGGGGTATCCTCCTTGTGTTTGCTTGTGCTGACTGTGCGACTGTTCCCATAATTTGGGAGCAGAGATGAAGTTCCCGGAGAAAGGGGAGAGTATGTGCTTGCCAGCCAGCCTGGCTCTGCCACACGTCTCTGCTCAGTGCAGTGCTGAGCCCACGTGCACCGCTGTGCAGTGCTCCACAAGGCCAGGTGCAGAGCCACAGTGGCGTGGGAAGGAGGGGAAACCTGTGTGACGCCTGTATCTCCATGGCATAGGACACGGAGCTGTCAGGGACATGGGACAATGAGACAAGGCACTGACTGGGCAGCCCATGTGATGGAGAGCCACGTGTGTGCACCAGGCCTGGCAGTGGTGCAGTGCCATGGAGCCTCCCTCTCCTGCTCAGGGACTGTTCTGCAGTAGTCCTTGCATCACTGGCTGGTGATGAGAGGTGGCCAGGGACATGAGACCAGAATGTTTTTGGGTGGCATGGACCCAGCCACCCCATCTGGAGGGAGCTGTGCAGATCGGCCTCAGACCTTTGAGCCAGCCACTTGCGTCAGCGATGTGACCTGTCCCTACAGCAGGCAGGTAGGCTCTGATGCAGCACCTGGAGCCAGTGCATGTAGGCTGGAAGTGTCCTCCCTGCTCTGCCTGTACTCTGCACAGCAGTAGTTCTGAGGCAGGGGCCAGGGCCAGGGTAGTTGGAGTCTATCTTAAAAGATGGTATTTGATGCAGCATGGTAAAACGTTTTGAAGAGGAAAGAGTTCAGCAGTAAGAAGTTATGAAGTAATCCTGCAGGCTTTTAGGATATCCCTATATTGAACACCAATGCAAACCATCTTTGAAGGGCTGAAAGGGCAATATATAGATATTATTTGGGCCCTTTCATTTTATAATACTGAATTTCATCTGCCATTTCATCTTCCAAGCACTCAATATTCTAAGATGCTTCAGCACTTCTTTGTGGTTACCTTTTAATTTTTACTGCTCCATGTAATCCTCAAACCTGACCTTAGTCCCTGCCCATTTACTTCCTGTATCATGAGGGAAACATTTTGAACAGCCCAGTGTTAATGTGGATCCCTGCAGGATTCCCCCAGTGGCCTCACTCCCCTGAAAATCTCCTCCAAATGCTTCCTCTAGCCCTCAACAAGACAACCATCCTGTTTAATGCAAGGCAGTCTTGCTTTTTAAAGAGGTCTAGGGCCTTGTCAATTTTTTTTTTTTTTAATTCCAATTGCAGCTGCAGCAAAATCTAATTGAAGATATTCAGCTCTGAGGTTCTCAGCACAGGAAGTACATGGAGCCGCTGGGATGAGACCAGAGGAGGCCATGAAGATGCTCTGAGGGCTGGAGCCCTTCTGCTCTGGAGCCAGGCTGGGAGAGCTGGTGGTGTTCAGCCTGGAGACGAGAAGGCTCTGGGGAGACCTTAGAGCCCTTCCAATGCCTAAAGGAAGCCTACAAGAATGATGGGGATGGACTGTTTAGTAGGGCCTGGTGCAATAGGACAAGGAGCGATGGTTTAAACTGAAGGAGATGTTAGGAAGTTTTTCTCAATGCATGTGGCCAGACACACATACAGGCTGCCCAGAGAGGTGGTGAGTGTCCCATCCTTGGAAGCATTCAAGATCAGGTTGGATGGGGCTCTGAGCAAGCCGATCTAGTAGAAGACAATCCTGCTCATGGCAGGGCCTTGGTCTAGTTGACATTTAAAGGTCCCTTCCAACCCAAAGCATTCTATGATTCTATGTGTGGAAAAGTCTTCTTTTGAGGTTTACCTCTTTACCAAGTCCACAAAAATGGCACCACAGGTACCACCCATCCTGGCCTGGGGCAGCACTGACTGCCTGTGGCAGTGCCTGGGCTGTGGCCCAGCGGGAGCAGGGCCAGCCAATGCTGTCCCCAGTGAGGGACCAGCCCATGCTGTGCAGAGGGACAAGAGCCTCCTTGGCCATGAGGAAGAACTGGAAAAAAAGCTGAAATCACAGCACTGGCTGTGATTTTCCTAACCTTTAATTTGGCTCTGTTTCCCCAGGCAGTCACTGGGACCATGTCTCTGGTTATGGTCGTTCTGGTTCGTTACGGTTCAATGAAGACTGTATTTGAATAACTACCTGGCTTTTGTTACCTGCTTCCAAAGAAACACAGAGGCTTGCTTCTGAAATGCAACTGCACTTTTTGAAAACAAAAGCCTCTGATTTAGAAGACCTTTGAGCGTAATTCAGATGGGTTTTTGGACCTGATACAGCATGCATAAAAGAGGACACTGCACTAATTAATGTCTCAGCAGAGCTGTCCAATATAACCACCACCCCCTCCAATCTCACCCTCATTCCACTGTATTTTAATGATGAGATTGACCTACTTAATTTGGAAGGCAGCTGACTTTCAGAGTCAAGCAACACTTCAAGAAATAATGTCATGCTTAGTGCTGGTTTCATTACCAGCATCAGAGTCACACAGCATCCCAGGATGACATTAACCCTCCACCTTCCACCATGAAGGTCACAGAGCAAGCACCGAGGACCAGACTGCTCCAGAAGCTGGTCCCAGGCCATGGCTCTGCTCCCAATCACCTGCAGCAGCACAGGGAACATTTGATTTACAGGTAATGTCACTCCAAGGAAAGCAAAGCAGTGGAAGAGTTTGCCTGGCACAGGTGTGGTGTCCTGACCAATAGAGATACGACAAACTAATGGGATGTACCCCAACCTGATACAGTGATAGAGCTAAGTGTACGACTGCAATGATTTCATTATCACATCCCACACTCAGCATCAGACTGTTCCATGCAGGCAGGAATGACAAACAGAAGTGGATGTCTCTGTGTGAAGTGCATCCCGTGTCACAGTTTCCTCTCAACAGAACAGGTCCATTTTTTTTGGACATTTTGGCATTATTAAAAGAGCTTAAACCTTTCTAAAGCTACTGCATTGCATAACTTGCAGGGAAGGATGGTAAGTGATCCCCTGAAAATTACTGAATTATAAATGACTTTTAACAAATCTTGGAACAACGGGGAAACCCTTGAGGATTAAGAAAAAAACAAAACAAAACAACTGAACAACTCCCAAACCAAAATGTATTCTCTCTCCTTCTCCAAAAAAAACCCTCCAGCCCCCTAAAGCAAAACTCAAGTGTGCCAATACTTTAAAAAATACAAGCTGTGTGATGAGTTTAAGTACAGCTTAGTCTGAAATCTCCCAGACACACCAACAATTGACATTGAGGGGCATCATAAGTAAGACCCAACCAATGTGGTTTCACAGAGAAGAGTTTTTTGTAAACATTATTCTTTAATTAATTTTAAGTCCATGTTGGTAAAAGTAGCTGTTAACATCATACATCATACATTTCTCTAAGGCCTTGTTCTTGGCCCCACATGTTATACAAGCATTGGTGGAATACATTAAATGCTTGATATTAGGTAATTGTAAATAAGGATTTGTCCTAAAGAATCCCAGAGTCTGCAGCTATTTGACATCTTTATCAAGAATGTTAATGAAATTATGTAACAATTGCAAAGAAAATCTGCAGATTAAAAAAGCTGATAACAAATTAAAGCAATGAAAAATTGATTATGTAACCAAGCTTTCTGGAAAAGTTACCGTACAAAACATAGTTATTAAGGTCTCTGCTAGAGTAGTTCTGTGAAATACACCACAATGTTTCACAATGTGTTCATCATGTGCCATCTGGCCTTAAACCCTTTTGAGTTTCTAGAAACAAAAGAAATGGGTCCTCAGAAGCATTTGCAAAGCAACTGAAAAATGCGTTTAAGCGGGTAAAAGTGAGTATCAACAGTGCAGTGAGGGAATTGAGGACAAAAAGAGATACGTGAGAGCAGAGCAAGCTTATCATTGTATCTTACATAAACCAGACTGTTACAGAATTGGTTGGTTCCTGGCTCAGGAACCAGTTGGTTCCTGCAGTTGGTTCCTGGCTCATCTCTCTGGACATAAGAAGGGAAAAATGTACCAATGAATATGTAACATGTCAGCAAAGAACAATGCACAACAGGTAAAAAAAAAAGAAAAAAACCTGCTTTGACTGAGACTAGCAAGCCTCTTTAGTTCATACAGCAAATTATGTATAGAGTTAATTATGACTACAAATATGCAGGAATAAATTTCTGATACCATAAAGCTATTTCAGTTACCAGGACTCAGCAGTATGGGATACAGAGGCTGAAATGAAAACAAGTTCCAATGAGAAGACACAGCATTTTTAGTACAATGAATCACTGCAACAAGTATTGAGTGACTAGCTGGTCTCTTTCATCACTTCTGATTCCTTCAAAACTGGATCTCTTTCTAAATATGTATTTGCTCAAGTAGAATTGGTAACAGCAAGGACCAGTTTGCTGGGGCAGTGGACAGAGTTCCTCCCGGGTCTGTTGCCCATGCTACGTAATGTCTTCATCCAAGCTGCTTGGTGTAATTGATTTGCTGGAGGGGAGGGATTTCATCCAGAAGAATCTGGGGAATCCATGGATGGAAAGAAGGCCAGTGGACAAGGTCCTAGGGATAACAAAATTGGACACGTGCATGGCCATGTGCACTGGCAGCCCAGAAACCACCAGTATCCGGGGCTGCATCTCCAGCAGTGTGGACAGCAGGTGAGGGAGGGGATTCTTCCCCTCTGCTAAATTCCTTGCCCTCAGAGCAGTGGAGCACGGCTGCTTTAGCACTGCTACAGCAGGATGCAGGTGCTCCAGGACAGATCTCTCTCCTCACAAGCAGCGGACTGGCAGCAATGCCATCACCTCATACCAGCTTGAGCCAATCCAGCACACAATCTGCTGTAACACTGATTGACAGGGATGGATTGTTGGAGAATGTTTTTTTTCCACATGCCATGTTATGTGGAGGAGTATGTTACTGAAGTAACTACGAAACCCAGGTGGTCATGAAGTATCCATGTCTAGAGAGCAGGTCTAGTTAGTAACTCATAAATGACAGAAATTTGGACTCTAGACTTAAAACCACTACGAAAAACCTTAATTCCTGGGTTGATTGTAGTGAACATTTGCTCAAAGTACAGCTTTGTGCAGTTCTGAGGAGAGACCCTGAAGACAACTGAACAGCACCAGAACATGCAGGACAACCTCTAAGGCAGGCTGGGGTGTGTTGTGCGAGGAGGGATGGTACCAAGAACACCACACACCAAACAGACAAGAAACCACATTCTCTCACTGGTGACATTTTATTTTGTTGTCTTTTGATCTTGCCCATCCCACTGCAGACTTTACACATCCTGCACAGTCCACACGTCTGCTTTCAGCACAGCACTTGAAAACACAGTAGCATCTGGTTCCAAAGGCAGTTCTTGAGACCAGCTTGGCCCTACAGTACTCCCCCCTGTCAAGAACAATGTGATCATGCTGGTACTAACACACATGTACAAACCCCTGCCTGTTCCCCACACTGAGGAACTGCAATGGCTTCCCTGTGAGTTTCAGCACCAGCAACTTTGCCAGACAGTGCAAATTTTGCAATTTTCTGGTACAGTGGGTCTTTGGATAACAGAGATTCTGGAGAATCCATTCTTTGAAAATAGGACTGCCTGTGCTGCTGCTTCCTACTAGCTTCTATGACATCCGCTGCATTTAGACACTGTAACAGGTTGACCAGAGAGGTGGTGGATACCCCAACCCCGGCAGTGTTCAAAGCCAGGTTGGATAAGGCCTTGAGCAACCTGGTCTAGTGGGATGTGTCCCTGCTTGTGGCAGCAGGGGGTGAGACTAAATGATCTTTAAGGTCCATTCCAATCCCTTAACATCCTATGATTTATGGAGCACAGGAAGATATTATTCCTTATGTCCAAAGACAATGCCAACACATGACTTAGAATAATGAACCCTCTTCTTTTAACCTTTTCTACACAGGGAAGCCACTGCTAACAGAGAGGTGATACTGAAAAGAAACAGGTTATGCAAGACAATGAAGGTGGTATCTGCCAAGCAGGAAAAAGGACACTGTGGGAACACTGGCATGACAAAGAACCACACACTGGCAAGGCAGCTCCATGGAATCTGGTCCCAGCACTAGCAGGCTGCTCATGTAGGTATGCACTGCCTTGCACTATGTTTCCCAGGTAAGTATGAAACAAGTGGGCTTCAGAGGGCACACAAAGGCCATCTCAGTACATCAGTTACCGCAAGCTCTGAAAGGCCAGTGAATCTCCAAAGCGCTTGAGAGCATTCACTCCTTGCTGCACTGGAAGACTTCCTACGTATCTTTAATGTCCACCATTACAGGAGACAGATGCCAGGGGAACAGTGGGTTCCAGACAAGAGTAATAATGACGTTCCATCCCTTCCAAGTAGACATGCTACTGTCTGGTGCTGAGCCTAAACACCAGTGTATGAAATAGAGCCTTGTGCAACAGGTTACAGCAAACACTGAGAAGGTCTCTTTTGTGGCAGCCTTGCTGACAACATACAGGAGAGTGACAGGGCAAGCTGGAGTCTTTGCAGTCTGCATAGCACTGTTTTCATGTTTAGTTTGTGTGCATTCTGTGCAAGAAAGGATTTCCCCCTCAAAGAGACCTAAACATTGTGCTAGTCAGTCCTTTACGGGAAGAACTGTAAAAATGAGCCCTGATCTCACCCATCAGAGGAAGATGACAAAACAGACATGTTTTGTCATGTATGGGAAACCACTGAACAAGCAACTAGTATGACCAAACTGAGACTGCAACCAGAGCAGGAATCACACTGGGTACACTGTTAGTGCCACGGTCCAAAGGAACCACACCAGGAGAAGGAGCCTCTGCACCACAGCTTTGGTTTGTATTCCTCACAACTGACCAGATGCAGAAGCTTCAGTATCAAAGTCACTTGCAGAACTGAGTCACAGTCCCAAAGACATCCAGTTGCTTGTATTAGTGCTGTGGGTTATGAGCCTGACACAAGTGGGGCTTGTAACTGAAAAGCTTTAGAATTACTCCTTCTCATCTTCTAGGGATTTACTTCGGCCTCGTTTGCGGCTGGTTTTTGGAACTTCAGCTCTCTGTGCAACTTGGGGTGTCCCTTCCTCACTGCTTGCACTCTCGTTGTCCACTCGCTGTGGACAACCTCTCTTACTTCTCCTCATTTTTTCGACTCCAACAGTGGGGAGCTTCTTGGCAGCCAGGGTGCCAGCTCTCTTCTTTTTGCCTCTGGTCAAAGGACGTTTCTTCCGTTGTTTTCTTTGCTCTTCCCTTTGGCGAATTTTCATTAGCTTCTCAAAGCTTTTGGTGGTTGTTGTATTCACATCAAACCAGTCCTGCAGGTTTAGAAGGCAACAGGTTGGTACTGATGGTGTTGGAAATACCAAATAAAGCCTATCGGGGCTTACAATATAGCTGCCTTGTGGAACAAGGTTTCCCTGAAATGTGAGATCTGGAAAGACAACTGCCTAACAATACTCTGTTCTTTGATGTGTCTCCTCAGGTTGTCACTCTGTCTCAGAGGATTCAGATTTGATTTGACATTTGCCTAGTCAGGAAATGCTGCAGAGCTGAACAGAGCAGCAGCATCTTGGGACAAGGCATGTGACATGATACAACACTTGCTCCCCAGACTAACACTTCAGACCAGCTAAGTTTAGGGAACCTGTTCCCAACAGTGAGCATGGAAAAAAGTAAAACAGGGCACACATCCAGCATTTTCTTCTTAAGACACTCTCCCCACCTCCAACAGCCTGGGGTTTGAGGTTCCACTTTGTCTTACCTCAGCGTGCACAGAGTTGATGTGATACTTGACCCCACTCTCTGAAATGAACTCCTTCTCACACAGGAGACACTTGTATTTACCAGCCACAAAGTCTCCCTGGCACCAAAACAAACAAACAAAAAAAAATCCATCAAGAGTTGCTGGACCAGGAGGCTGATAAACCTATATATTTCATTTGAATCTTGCTCAGATAGAACCCAGCAATAAAAACTAGACAAAGCTTTAGCTTCAGGAACATAGGAGTGCTCTCTGAGATGCCATAAGGTCTCCAGCAGTGCACCTGGAAAAACTGCTCTTGTAGCTGTGAATCTACAGGTAGAACTGCTGTGTCATTAAAAGGAATACCATTAAGGTGCTTCCTCCTGGTCTCAAGTATTATTTGCAACGGCAACCTCCTTAGCACACAGGGGAGCACCTAAACTGGTGGTTGGAATGAGATGATCTTTAAGGTCCCCTCCAACCCAAACCATTCTATGAACCCATGAACTTGTGAGGATCTCAGATTAGCAGATGGCAGGACAAGAGCTTGAACGAAGGCTTATCAGAGGGACAGGGACAGTGGGGCTATTAAGAGGAAGGCTACCAACCAAAGTACATGTGCCAAGGTGAGATTTGAGTCCTGAGACACTGCCATACACAGATTCACAACCCTGAAATGGTAAAAAAAAAAAAACATGTCAACAACATGCTAGCAAGAAATCACTTCTTCCTGGACAATAAAGCATTATTATGTCTGGAGGGCAATCCCAAAAGCACAAAAGAGAGGTAGAGGGAGGGAGATACCAATCCTACAAAGCCAGAAAAGTTCTGGTAAAAAGACCTGTAGAAGAGTTAAGTTTTCATTAAGCTTAGTATTTATATTTCCAGTTTCTGAGCATACTTGGACATAATAAAGAGACTCCTGCAACAGTTACAAGCATGCTCTATCAATAGCCTGACTAAAATGATAGTTCGCTTTCTGCCTGAACTGCAACAGAGGTAAAAAATTTCAAACAGAGCACACAGGGGCAGGTACAAGACACTTCTCCCTCCCACACTGCTCATGTCTCTAGTGGCACAGAGCAGGAGTACAGCATACAACATCCCTGGTCTCAGTTAAAGGGCAGCTTTACAGGCCTGTCCCGTGGGGAGCTTCAGACATCAGTCTTGGGGTACCACATTGTGCTCAGCCCTCAGCCCAGGTCCCGGAACAGGAGGCAGGAGCAAGACATGCTGCTGGGTTACTGGTTGGTGACACAGGACAGCTGCTCTCTGGAGACAGCTCCACATACAACATGGTGCTGCAATTCTGATACTTGAAAACTATGCTAGCCTGAATACTGGGGAGAGAGCGCTGGGGATGGGGTAGGGTAGGGCAGAGGAAAGGCATTATCTATACACCAAACCCAGAGGGCAGCTGCCACTGACCCTTGGCTCTCTGACAGCATGCATCACATGGAGACGTCCACCATCACCTCCACCAATGGGGCCATTTATTCTCACTGGATCTGACTGGTGATTGCTGTAAGGTATTGTAAGAAGCTAAGCTTTCCAGTGCATAAAGGGGTCCAAGAGAGCTGGAGAGGGACTTTGGACAAGGACCTGGAATGACAGGACAAGGGGGAATGGCTTCCCACTGCCAGAGGGCAGGGCTAGATGGGACACTGGGAAGGAATTCTTCAGAGTGGTGAGGCCCTGACAGAGGTTGCCAAGAGAAGCTGTGGCTGCCTCACCACTGGAAATGCTCAAGGCCAGGTTGAACAGGGCTTAAAGCTGTTCTAGTGCAATGAAGAAAACTTAAGTGCTGTGCCAGACAAAGTCTCTTTACTCTTGTATTTCCACCTCTACTCCTTCCTTCTGTGATTAGATTTAGATAGAAAGGCAGGAGCCTGTCATTTTTCCACTACTCAAACCTCCAAAAGGACCAACTGCCCACCTGGATGAGAAAACTGTACCAGCCTGACACCAAATTATGGCTCTCAAGTGTTCACACATGTTCCCAAAAGGATCATCCCAAGGGCATTTTGATGCAAAGCACAAAAAGAGCATCCTCAGACATCCCCAAGACTAAACAGGGTCTTGATTACACTAAACAACCATACTGAGATGGAGCAGGATTTATCTCCTACAGAGAGACCAACTGCAGTTTCAAGGTTGTGGGAAGATATTGGCTCATACAGACCTGAAATCTGTCCCCTCTGAGGCTTCAGAAACAGTTAAGGATTACCTGATTTGGGCAGTGGACTCTTCGGTACATCTTTATCTCCGTTTTCCATTTGCACAGCACATCTTGACTAAATGTGGGCAGTCCAGGACGAGTGTATTTCAGCTGAGACAAAGATGGAATCAAGAGCTGGAAGTAATGCTGGCTACACAGAATGCCAAGTAAATCTCTTCCTCTTCCAGGCTGAGAGAGAAGTGCTATCTCTTCTCCTACTCTAACAGGCAAACTCCCAACAATCAACATTTTCCTGTCTCACCAACGCTCTAGAAACATAACTGAATCTGGAAAACCCCCACAATATCAGAATCTGAAACTTCCCACTGCCTTGACTACAACAATTCCTCTAAATGTACTTACTCCGCTGAAATCATAAAGCATCGTTTTTCCTTGGGTTTCACTCACAGCCTAAAAGATGCTCCAGGAAATTCTGAAGTCTAAAACACTGTGAAATACCACAGCATGTATGAGAGACTGGAAGGATTGCTGGGGCCTTACAGCATGGCAGGAGTGATCTTGAGCCTATCACCTGTGAGCAACATCATGCCCGTAACTGCCCACGTTCCTTGTGCCCACTGAGAATTCCAACAATAGGACTTTACAGTCATTACAGCCTGCCTGAACAAAACACTTACACCAGAGCAATTGCTGCTGCAGAAATAATGTAATCTAAGCTGAGAGAGAGCAGAACCCAATCCCCCACACAATATATTGCTTTCCATGTGCCATAAACATGGGGTAGGAGCCAGTACAAGACTCATCAGATGTGGAAGTATAAACTTGAACCCTATAAAGCATTTTTAAGGCCTTGTACCTTCCGGTCATCTGGAATCAAGTCCTGCAGAACTTTTCTTTTGGGCCACTCTTTGGCTAGCTCTTCTCCAGCCAGCTCATGGAGATAGTAGATTGCCACCTTTGCAGATCTCCTCTGAACTCTGCCTGTGTTGTTTTGCTCCCGTTTCATTTCTTTCAGGTTCTCTGTTCTTCTCTCCTCATGGAGGAAAGTGACCTGCAATGAAGGCCCAAAAAGGTGAGCCTCCTTCACTACTTCCTATTTCAGTTACACTAAATATTGGGAATAAATATTTTGCCAAATCCCTCATAAATACGCCGCAGCAGCTACAGTTCACTGTCACGGACACAGGACAGAAGTGCATCCCGCTAGTCAGACAGACCCCCAGATCTGCTCACAGGGGTCACAGCAGTGAGGCTTAAGCAGAGAGCTTCATGCAGTTGCTAGTCTTGAAAGGTATTCCATCATTCATTGTAAAACCCTCATGGACAACAAGCACAGCACTGCCTGATCTGCTCCAATGGTGAGTCTTTTAAGAGCAAAGGAAAGCATCTCACAAGTTATGTTAGCATCACTCTTTCAGGGAGCAGAAGTCAGGTCATTTACTGCTGCCATGGTGATTTACTATTAAAAACTTCATCCTAGTCACAGACAAGCAACAGCTGCTGCTAGAAGGAAACTATCAAGGACAAAATAATCCAGGGGCAGGAAAATGCAAAGATTTGTGATCTGTAATTACCCACCAAAGTAGCAGAGAAAAGCCTAAACATCTCTCAAGTCTGAGTGGCTGAAGTCCCATCGTAGTCCCCTGATAACAAGCGCAGGGTGCACTCACCGGCCCATGCTTAGATCGGAGGTGGTAGACAAGTCCTGCCTTTGATCTGTATGCTTTTCCACAGTGATGGCACTTCATAGCCATTTTCTCCAGCTCGGAAGCAGCCTTCCCACATTTTTTAACATGATATAGGTATCCCATTATGCTGGTGAAGCTGCCTGTGCAGCCCTGTCAACACAGAAGAAAAATACATGGAAGAAAACCGTTCTTCAAGGGATTACACAACCAGTGCGTACAGGATCCACAGTTTGCTGACCAAAGTACGATCAGTTTTCATAACAGAGCAGAGACAGGAAGGTATAAAACTTTAATGTTAGTCTATTCAGACAGACAAAATCTGCAACAAAGGATTGGCATTAAAATTACTATTAAAGGTCTCTTTTAACCCAAACTATTCTATGATTCTATGCTACTCTTGGCATAGAAAAAAAAATGCATAGCTGGAATCTTGAAACAAATCTTGCTTTGGCCAGCACCAGAGCATACTCAACAGCATTCTCATGTTTTATTTTTATGCATGTACTGCTGTTTAATTCACACTTTGCACAACGCAGCTTACCTCCCTTGTACACTTTAGTTTTCCCATACGCTTCAAAACCTTCCGAAGGCGGTCTCGCTCAAGCTGCTCATCCAATTCTTCTCCCTCCTTCACAACTGGCTAAAGCACAGCAGAAAGATGAATGAAAAACACAGGATTCTCAGCATTTACAGTTCTTCTCACAGGGAATTCACTACTCAACGCACTGGCACAGGAAAGCTTCTAAAATAATTAAATCTCTGCAACTTATGATTTTACAGACATGTATTTACTATAATGATAATTTTCTCTATCTGTGCTGGTTTTGGCTGGGGTGACAATTGGTATGGGACTGTGTTTGGATCTGTGCTGAGAACTGATAGTATACAGATTGATTGTATAGAGACGGTTTTGCTACTGCTGAGCAGCCCTTGCACAGTGCTAAGGGCTTTTCTCGTAGTGCTCTGCCAGCGAGTGGCCTGGGGGTGCACAAGCAGTTGATAGGGAACATATCTGGGACAGCTGACCCCAAGGATATTCCCGACCATATGGTACCATGCTCAGCATATGAATCTGGGGAAAAAGGAGGAAGGGGGTAGACATTCAAAGCTATGGCATTTGTTGTCCCAAGCCACTATTATGCATGACGGAGCCCTGTGGTCCTGGAGGTGCCTGGACCTGCCTGCCAAAGTGGTGAGCGAATTTCTTGTTTTGCTTTGCTTGTGGGCGTGGTTTTTGCTTTACCTATTGAACTGGCTTTATCTCAACCCATGAGTTTTCTCACTTTTACTCTTTGATTCTCTCCCCCATCCTGTGGGTGGGGGAGAGAGCGAGGGGCTGCATGGGACTTGACTGCTGGCTGGGGTTAAACCAAAGAAGAATTATCTTTAAAAGGAGTAAACTGACAGAAAATGATGCATCTTAAACATTTACTGGTCCTACCGTTTCCACTTAGCCTGACTAAAGTGAAGCAGACTGCTTGTAACAGCTATTCATCTGTGCTAAACAACAGCTCAAGTTCCTTATTCTCTCTCTGATGGTTATTGAATATTATTTCCTACATTACCTAGTATTATACCTAGACTGAGTAAAAAGTTAGAACTGAGCGACAGACCTAATCCTCAGGGCCAGAACATGATCCCTGACCTGCATCATTTACTAACACAGCGGTAGGTTCAGAAATTGCAGTACTGGGAATTGTGCAAAAAATTTCAGAGTGAATTATCTGAACATTACCCAAACTTCCAAATGACCTTTTCAAAAGTTCTAATTCTTCACAACTACAACAGGAGACATTGCCTTCTTTAAAGTAAAAGCAAAGAGGAAAAGCAGATTGTAGTATTAGTATTCTTACAGTAAAGACAGACAAAAACTAATTGCTGCTTCGGCTTTTGTACCTCAAATCTAGTCTGCTCTGGATGTAGAAAAACCTCCTGCTTTCTAGCAAAGCACTGAAAATTGCAGCCTAATCTTTTTCCTTCTGATAGGGAATGCGTTTTATGTGTGATTTATTACCAGCCTAAACAGAAATTCATCCCCTCTTTCTATGATGTTGCACACCTACCATGTCTGGTAAAATTCTACTGTTTCTCAGATGTCAAGTCTCACTGGAAAAATAATAGTTAGACTAGATTTGAACAGCTACAGCACTTGAAAAAAACCACTCCATGTTCTGTTTCTCTGTATACCAGGGATCAAAGCCTGTTCTGCCTGTAGGAGTTTTAGATGCACAGCAGTTGTGTTACCTGATTGTTATGGTCTGCCATGACATGGTATTTCATCCCTGCTAAAGACTTCAGCTGCTTCCCGCAGTGATGACACGTGAACATTTCCTAGATATAAACAAGGACATGGTGCATGTAACTGTAAATTAACCAAAGCAGTGGAAAACTTTTGGGGGGAAAAGAACAGGAGAGCAGAACAATTTATTTGGGCCTGGCAACTGTCTTCTAAGAAAAGATCTTATGAAGAATAAAATTTACGGGAACAATGAAATAACTACACCCTTGTTCACTGCCCCAAACCTCCAGCAAAAGGCTAGGCAAGAAGCACCAAGCACTATTCTTACAGATGTATAAAGGACTCTTGCTTAGGGACATGATGATGAGATGAAACTGGTCTTAAATACAACACAAAACAGACAAGCATTTCTATTGATAAGCTGAAGAGGAGTAAAGAAACCATTGCTCATCTCTTGTGTTCTTACCTTCCTGCAATTTACCATATGTTTCTTCAGTCCTTCTACAGTCTTTCTCACCACAGCCCGGCATGTTGGACAGGTAACTCGGCCTTTGTCCTGAATCTCTAAAGACCATTGCTCTTCCATACTACCTGTCAAAACAATGTTTAGAATACAAGTGCTAACACAAGATCTTTTTATTTTCCTCCTTTGATGTGCACAATGAACCCTAGAAAGAACCGGGTCAGATGCTACCAAACTTGTGTCTAGCTACAATTCAATAGGTGTAGCTCATTTACAGCTTTAGGTATGTAATGTCACGAGGCACACATCACTCCTTTTCAAAGAGCGTTTTACAAACACTTTCATCTACCATTCCCTTGTAAGGAGCGTTCTTCTACTTGACCAGTGGACATTTTTCCTTTGTTAATTTCTGTTGCACAATTACTTTAGCATGCTGAGTAAACTTTTCTTTTGGCAGAAGTGTTTTCATAGTAAAAGCAGTCACAGACCACTAGATCAAGGTACTCAACAGCCAGGAAAAAGCACCCTGGGGGGCATGGTTTGCAGGTTCTGGCCTCTTTGTGAAATCC
Organism: Daphoenositta chrysoptera; assembly: GCA_013397915.1. NCBI lineage: Eukaryota > Metazoa > Chordata > Aves > Passeriformes > Daphoenositta > Daphoenositta chrysoptera. The sequence continues at coordinate 222,875 of VZRO01006217.1, forward strand.
CAAGCAAAAGTTTAGCATAATCCACAAGGATTATAAATTACTGAAATGGGTTCTGGGAAGAAAGTGGTTTAGCAGCCATCTGCCTCAATTCTTACCATAACAAGACCCAAAGGCTTTCCTCTTTTCCCCCATTATAACAGGCCCAGGCTGTCCCTCTCCAGGAGGCTGGGGGAAAAGTTTGCAAATCAAACAGCACTTGGCAGGAAACTGGGGTGTTTAATGAATGCTGTGATCTACAAATACCAAATACAAATTCCACTCACTGAATCAAGGCAAATTTTATTTTTCTAGGACAGACTGCTTGGGTCTCTGGTTCCCAGAAAAGGTGATCTGACAGCAACAGCTACAGGGTTTTTCCTGCAAACATATTCTGCTGAGTAAAAACTATACATATTTGTATGAGTTTAATAATGCAACTATTTTAACAGTCTTTTGTTCAGTTCAAAAAGTGATTCCCCCTTCACTATTACATTATGCAATGGCAAGAGCACGTGGAACTCAGGCAGTGTGCAGTCCTTTCAGTCCTGCTCTGCAGAACCGACACAGTGCCTGGACAGCAGCCAGCTCTTCCTTGTCAACAGTAAAGTGAACTCCTGAATGGAAACACCAGAAACACAGCTGTTGCTCAGATTAAAATCTTAGAATCACATTTATCTCTTATCTGCATCATAAACAATTCTTAGCAACTGCTTCTTCTTACCTGTGCCACAGGTTTCTGGCTCTTTCTGAGCACACTGGCCTTTCATTCTAGAGTTTTGTTTTGTTCCAGCTTGCTGTTTTTTCCCTGTTATAACACAAACAAGACAAGCCAGAAGATTCAGTTCTGCCAGCTTTGTTATAATAAAAAGCAGATTTTTTTGCTAGAAGGCTGCTATTTAGTCTGCTGCCTCAAAGTTATCCAGAAATTATTTTTTTTTAAAGCAATGTCAAGATTATGTTTCCTACTCCCTTTCAAAATTTAATTATAGTGGCAGGCATTAGCCCCACCCAAATATTTGTAAGCTCTATGGTTGTTCATACACAAAGCTCAGGCAATGGGAACTCTTCACACTGAAACATCCTCTGTGCACAGTTTGGCCGAGTTCATCTGATGACAACCAAAATAGAGTCTCATTTCTCTACTCCTTCCTGTCTTCTTTAGACTAAAAAACTCTTATTGTTTCAGTATGGGTTACACTGTTTGCTCTCATCTCCCTGTCCTCTTCAGCTGGCCCACATATTTCCTGAACTGCAGTGCCTACTCCTGCAAACAGCACTCCATGGGTGACCCTGCATTAGAGCAAAAGAATTACTTCCCATGTCTAATTACTTCACAAAGTCTATATTCCTGCTCAAAGCTCTCAGTCTAACATCTGCCTTCTTAAAAACAATTATGACACTGCTGGTCCCTAGTCAGCTTTTGATGTGTTATAGATCTTGAATCCTCTTCTGAAGCACTGACTCCTGGGAGGTTGTTCTTTGCTTTTCAGCTGTGATAGTATTTCTTCCCAAACGATATAATCTTTAATTTTACACTGTTCTCTGTTCTATTTTGTTTCTCTATTGTCAAGACCACTTCCACTTTTAGTCTTTTCTCCAATACACTTGCTATCACTTTCAGCTTTGTGCCGTCTGCGTACTTCCAAGTCCTTGGTGACAAAAACAATAGTTAGAATTGAATATAGGGACAGACCGTGAACCATCATTCTACACTCCTATTTCACCAAACTAGTGACCTCATTGTAGAAGGCTATCAGGTTGATTTAAGCATGATTTGCCCTGCATGAATCCACACTGACTACTCCAAATCCCCATCTTGTCCTTCATGGGTCATTTCCAGGATGATTCTCTCCATCAGCTTCCCAGGGACTGAGGTGAGGTTGACTGGCCTGTAGCTCCCCAGATCTTCCTTCTTTTTGTCTTTGAAGATACGAGTGATATTTTCTCTCTTCCAGCCTCCAGGAACCTCTGCCAGTCGCCATGACCTTTCAAAGATAATCAAGAGTGGCCTCACAATGACATCAGCCAGCTCTCAGCACTCAGTGCAACCCATCAGGCCCCACAGGGCTTAGAATCATAAATTGTTTAGGTTGGAAAAGCCCTTTAAGACCATCAAGTCCAACCGTTCCCCCAACACTGCCAAGGCCACCACTAACCCATGTCCCCAGGTGACACATCCAGAGGCCTTTCAAATCCCTCCAGAGATGGGAACTCCACCACTGCTCTGGGCAGATGTGCTAGGGCTGGAAAGTCCTTTTGGGGCAAAAAAATTGCTCCCAGTATCACATCTAAACCTGGTACAACTTGAGACCATTTTCCCTTGTACTGTCACTTGTTCTGTGGAAGCAGAGTCCAGCTCCCACCTGGTTCCACCATCCTGTCAGGGAGTCGTAAAGAGTGAGGTCTCCCCTGAGCCTCCTTTTCTCCAGGCTGAGCCCCTTTTCCAGCTCCCTCAGCTGCTCCTGGGGCTCCAGACCCTTCCCCAACTCAGTTCCCTGCCCTGGACACACTCCAGCCCCTCCAGGTCTCTCCTGTCAGGAGGGTCCCAGAGCTGCCTCCAGCACTGGAGGTGCCCCAGCAGTGCCAGCACAGGGGATGGGCACTGCCCTGGCCCTGCTGCCACCCCAGAGCTGGCACAGCCCAGGGGCCACTGGCCTCTTGCCCACTTGGGTACAGCTGGGCTGGTGTTGAGCCACTGTTGACCAACACCCCCAGGGCTTTTTCCAGCTCCTCTGCCCCAGCCTGGAGTGCTTAATGGGGTTATGGTGACCCAATGGCAGGACCTGGTACTTGGCCTTGTTGACCCTCACACTGTGGGCCTTGGTCCATCATTGCAGCCTGTCCCAGTCCCTCTGCAGAGCCTTCCTGCTCTCTAGCAGATCCACATCCCACCCCACTTCATATAATCTGCAACCTTACTGAAGGTGCACTCAATCCCCTCATCTAGATCATCAATAAAGATATTAAACCAGACTGGCCCAATACTGGGCCCTGGGGAAGATGACTGGTGACCAGCCCCAGATGGATGTCACTCCACTCCCCATGACTCTCTAGGCCCAGCCATCCAGCCAATTTTCTACTGAGCAAAGAGTGCACCTGTCCAAGCCATGAGCATCCAGTGTCTCCAGAAGAATGATGTGGGAAATGGTGTCAGGTGGCTTTACTAAAGTCCAGGTAAATAACATCCACAGCCTTTCTCTCATCTGTTAAGTGCATCACCTTGTCATAGAAGAACACCAGGTTAGTCAAGCAGTACCTGCCATTCCTAAACTCATTCTCCCTGAGCCTGATCACCATGTTGCCCCACAGATGCCACATGATGGTACCCAAGATAATCTCCTTCATGACCTTCCCCCGCACTGAGGCCACAGCAACAGGCCTGTAGTTTCCTGGATCCTCCTTCTGACCCTTCCTGCAGATGGGTGTCACACAGGTTAACCTCCAGTCCTCTCAGACCTTCCCACTTAACCAGGACTACTGGCAAATGATTTGGTAAATCCAGTTCGTTTAAGTTCTCTAACCTTTTCCTCCATCACTGAGTGTAGGGCTTCCTTGTTCCAGACTTTCTCTCTGTCTGGTCTCAGGCTCCTGGGATTCCTGAAGGATTCCTTTAACTGATAAAGATCGAGGCACAGAAAACATTGAGTACCTCAGCCCTTTCCATGTCATTTGTCACCAGGTCTCCTCCTCTGATGAGCAGTGCACTCACACCTTTCCTAGTCTTCCCTTTGCTGTTCGTGTACTTGTAGAATCCTTTCTTGTTACTGTTCACATCCCTTGCCAGATTCAACTCCGGGCTGGCCTTGGCTTTCCTAACCTCATCCTTGCAAGACTGGACAGCAAATGTACACTTCTGTGTCACCTGCTCCTACTTTAACCACTTGTACACCTTCTTTTGCACTTAACCACTGCTTGACAAACCTTTTGAAGGAATGAAAGACCTATGATGTCAAGCATTTCTCCCTTCGGTCTTTGTGGCAAAAGAAAAGTGTTTGGGTTTGATTTCTTCTTAACAAACCCATAGCTACTCAGTCTCCAGATGTTTACAAGTAATGTGTCTGATTATTTAGTCTATAATTTTTTGGGAAATTGAAATGATGCAGACTGGCCTATACTTCCCACAATTCCCTTCCTCCCTCCCTTTGTCAGACTTCTAAGACAGACTGAAATTAGATCACCTCCCACTTATTAAACAGACACTAGTCAACGGTCTCCTAGAACAAAACATTCAGGATCACAAATAGAGTTTGAAGACTCCAGAAGACGTCATTTGGGCAGAGAAGTCTGAGGTACCTGGAGGCTTGTAATTAGGAATTACAAGTTATTTGTATTACCCGAAATCTTCTGCTTCTTCTTGGGAGACTCTTTAACATCTTTGCCTTCCCTTTGCTCAGATTTCCTCTTGCCTTTCAATAGTACTTCTCCTGATAAGTAAGAACAGATATGCTTCAGTCTCGGTATTCAGTCTGGATAACAGCTTTGAGTCTACTGCTGCCTACTGCTGCCTCATCTTATCCTCATATTCAATACTTAGTCAAAAAAAAAAGTGGTTCTTGTGAGGCATCTGGACACCAGTGAACTGGACACAGCCTTCAAACTCAGCAACATTAGGCACCCCACCGCCCGCAATCCTCTGATACAGCAGGTAGGGAAGAAACAGTGCCACAGCACGGCCTGGAAAAATAATCCTCAGGAAGAGAGACAGAAGGTGCTAGGTTATGTCATAAAAACCTCACCTGCACTCACACAAAAAGGAGCACAGAGAAAGCCAAATAATATCATGCCTGCCCTGAATATTTCCAAGCGTAGCAAAGTCTTATCTCCAGGAATAAAGATAAGCACAGAAGCACAATGGTAGGCAGGGAACACCAATTATGGACTTGAAGAAACAGACAGCTTCATCCTGGGTCTGTCCCAGGAGCCCCACAAGGATGAGTTAGTGGGAACCCCTCTCTGAAGCACCCTTTGGAAGGAGGAAGGGGGGGAACAGTGAGAAGGGAGAGCATGGTGTTTATGCCTAGGGTTATGTAGCACATGGGATCTGAGCAGAGAACAATTCAGCATTACACAAGACTGGGATGTTTAGGAGTAGTATCAAAGGAAGGGGAAAGGGAAAGAATTACCCAGTTTGGGGTTGATCAAGTGTGGGAAAACAGAGGTGCAAGAGGATAGCAAAGAACACCTGCTTGTAAATAGGTGACTGGTCAGTATACAAATCTTGTCATGTCTGACACCAATCAGGGTCTGTGAGTACAAGCCTGTCTGTAAGGAGGTCTTCATCCACCACTGGCACAGCTCCGTGAGCCTCAGGGGCCAGAACATCCGTGGACCAGCAACTGAGGAGTCTGGGATCCAAAGGTCGGGTACTGAGTAGATTGAGTATTTAAGGATGGAGGCTGTTGGTGCTGTTTGTGTGAATGCTGAGCTGCGTGGCTTCTCTTTATGTATGTTGTATGTCTGTTTGTTCCTACATGAATACATACTTAGTCTTGCTACTGACTGGACCCGGGGGTGTGGAGCTACAGCAGTCTCGCTTCTATCAAGCTACTGAATTTGTCTCTCCCCACAACAGAATGGAATACAGATTCTGACTTAGAGGTAAGAAGAAGGCGCATTACAGAAGATTGAAGTTTTGACTCTCTGAAGTTTTGACTCTCTGTTTTCCACATAAGAAGTTTGGAAAAGAGCTCCTAGGCCAAATCTGAATGTTCCTACAACAACCTAAGACCCAAACCATTCCAAATCAGGAAATAATAACTGACAAATTTGAAAAAATAAAAGAATTAAAGACATCTTTAAAAATAATAATCTACCAACCACAAAAGCTGTCTAATCCCAAATACTGCTGAATGGTCCCCTTTGCCACATCTTTAGTATTGATGGTTATATTTTTAAAGCTCTTGAAGCATATTTCTGATATGATTGGTGTAACTCTTATACATCTCTCTTCTATAGATAGAACCAAGTTCAGCCACAGAATGATTATTTTAAAAGGCAAGTCACTCAAAAGGAACTGCGTAATGTCAGAGAACTGTACCTGTATTTGTGCAGTGGCAGAAGTTAATTTCTTCTAATACATGGGCAGCACTAGCAAGCTTGTAATTTGTGGTTGAACTGCAGCATGTCTTTCAGAAGCAAACTAATCTCTCACAAAAGAACCAGAGAGAAAAAGAGTTTTGCCTTGAACTAACAGTGATAAATACCTTTCTTTTCTGAAGATTTGTTAACACTGTTTTTCATTCCTCTCATTTCCAACCAGTAAGCAGGCCTGCGAATGGTCCGCTTGCTTCTGGGCTCTGCACTCCCGTTCGCTGGGCCCTTTGGTGAGGCAGAAGAAATGTTGGTGACTGTGTCATCATAGTTACTGGTCACTCCTAGAACAGCAGTTTCCACCTCAAGTTGCTTGGACCTGGAAAACATCAAGTTGAATTCCTATGTATAAGGATGCATACTTGTATGTGGATACATATACACGCAATCACAGTAAACTTGACAGAAAACATCCTTTTCATCTTCCCAAGTATTCTAAAAATTAATCTCAGAGTTCACTGAATCTCCTGAGTTTTGGGAACTGTAAAGTGCCAGCAAGCTAAAACCTCCTCAGTGCTGTTTTTCAGTACATCTTTTTGATAATGACATTAGTTAAGTTCTCAAGAGGAACAGAAAAAAATATTCCTCCTACCTTAAACTTTCAACTTCAGAAGCAGGCACAAGTGAATCTCAGTTTAAAAATATACATTTATCCTTGGAATATAAGAATATTTCTGCAGCCCATCATTACAAAAGAGACACTTTTCATCCCACAAAGGGCAAGATCTCCTTCAATCTCTATACCCAGAGTCAGGGCTGGCACTACGCAATTAAAGATTTAATGCTAGTAAGAATTTTAACTAGCAAGGCTTTCAGCAATGAAGACAACCTTCCAGTATATCCTACAAATCACACTATATTAAGACTACTTTAGACTAATAAGCAGCACCAAATTTTTTCCCTGGAGATCAGAAGGGACTTTGCTTCACCGTTCCAAAGAATTTCTCTCAGGCCTTGAAATGCCTGGACATCTACAGTCCTGTACATGACACAAAACTAATTGAGGTGTCAAAGAAACACATTATCTATTCTCTGGGCAAATACCATTTGTGTAAAGAGGAAAGAAAGGGAACAGAAACATTTTGCAATGTATCCCATTGCTACTACAACTACCAACTGAAATAACTAGATCACTTGAGGGATGACTGTGATGGCCATTCTATTAACACTCTGAGCTGTGGAGCTCACCTTTTAACACATCAATCCAGGAATTAATAAGGGGGGGACACTGATGGCACCAGGTCAGGTCATTACATACTATGTTTCAGGAGGTACAGCAGACACATGGGGACAGGAATTCTCAAATTATAGTCTTTAAGTTGCAATCACACCCAAAACATAGATTTCGGAGTACCATTTGGTCTTGGACTTAAAATACTTTTCTTCATAATTAAAATCCTTTAAAAAAAAATGGAAGCTAACACACACTGAAGTGTCAAAAAAGCACTTTTCCTACAAATCAATAAGTGAAGTCAGCTGAGACTCTCAACACACTAATTAAAAATGTTGCAGCTCTTAAAATTCAGAATATTATATAAAGACCAGATACAGTTTTCCGCTAGGATTCTCTCATCTTTTTTCTTGCCCTCAATCAAACTGGACAAAAAAACATTCACATACTTTTTATTTCCCAAGGACTTCTTGAGCTTCTGCTGTCTGTGATGTCCAGTCCTGGTGTCCTAACAAGGCAGAACAATTCACATTAGCGGCATCGTTTGTTTTCTTTTAGCATGTTTCACTATGCAGCCAAGCACAATCACCTGCACTTTGAGGATGTGCATACACCATCCTTTGAAAAACAAACCATTGTTTTCTGCAACTGGAAGTACTCAACCTTTCCGACTCCAGCTGAATTGGAACTGGAATTAAAACATGGATGAGTCCCTCCACATTCCCCACATGAAAGTCAATCTTTCCCCTTGCAATGGGACATGACGGAGTGTTCTTTGTCTCCAGTACATTCACCCATACATGTTTTCTGCCTATCCTTTACCACATGATGACAAATATTTTAGATACTAATTTGCTAGTTTTTACACAGTACTTACTTTTCCTTAACTAAGTAATTCTTGCATGTACCCTGCCAAGAATGTTGTCGCTAGTCTCCTTCATGCCCTCTTTTCATTTTTTATCTCACTTTGTCATACTCCATCAGCTGCCCAGATGTTCACTTTACCCACATCACAGAATCCTTCTTCTTATTTGACAGATTTTTTTGTCACCTATCACTTGCTATGCTCCTATTAAGAAAGGTAATTTAGCACATCTGTCTAAATGTACATTTCCAAGTTGGTATGAACAACTCATTTGCTGTACGCTGCTCCTAGTGCATGGACAGTCACTTACCACCACCTTCTTCCAAATACTAACCATGACTTAATGCCATTCTTCGATAGAAAACTCAGGACAAAAAATAGTAGTTATGCCGACTAGAAAATAAAAATCATTGCCCAGTGGAAGTATATATAATACCAAAACTGTAACCTAGGGAACAAAGGTAGTTATTTTGCCATGTACAGGAACTGGCTAAGAGACTGGAAGAACAAAAAAAACCCCAAAAAACCCAACAACAACCAAACCAAAAAAAGCCCTCGAAAACAAAAACAAACCAAAATCCAATGAAACAAAACAAACAAAAAACCACACACATATACACAAAAAAGAAAACAGAAGAAAAAAGAAATTATGGCTAAATTGCCTGTCTTCTTTACAGAAAAACGTGATGCACACTATCAACGGTGAGAGACACCCCAGCTACCAGTTAACTTCAGTAGCAGGCACTGATACCAACACATGAATGATTAAACTGTACCTATGGAGTATCAGGCTCTCCTTGGGCCTCCAGCCCCAGAGTTTCCTCATGGAAATGTCAGGGAAGCAGCAGGAGAGAAATTCACAACTGCTTGATCAATGATTTCACAATCAAATCTTGTCTCCTTTGGAAGTCAAGTCAATTGGATGCTTGTGCTTGTATTATTTACACCCAAACAGTAGTGTCAACAGCATTACCTAGGAAACCCCACATGAGAAATGTGGATAAACCTCACTGAGCAGCCACCAGAAAAAAATCAGGGCTACGAGGTTTCAATGATAAAAATAACTAAGCAGGCAGGCAGAGTCTGCTGCAATTTGCTGCCTCAATCTACCATTAGAAGAACAGAAATGACCGACAAACATGGCATGTGTTTGAAGATTCATGGGGGTTTTATAACAAAAAAACTTTGCATAAGAGCAAGGATTAGTATGAAGGACTTTATACTGGCAGTTTTTAGCAGCAGTTAAGGATCTGCAATGAAAAAGGAGAGTGCAAATGATCTATCAGGCTTTCCTTTCTGAGAAGATAATAACAGCAATTATGAAGGCAACACCTAGAGAAACTGGTGTTTAAGTTCTGCATGTTTTTTTCATTTATACAGTTTACTTCCTACCTAAAGAACAGAGACCTAATGTATGCAGGAATGCCCAACGGCTGAACATAAGGAAAACAAAAATGTCATCTTTCTTGCACAGGTGAGAAAAAGTGAAACAGCGGCCCAGAGCCTGAAAAGATAAGAGAGTGGTGAATTCTGTCTGCCCATGGACTGTGGGCCATTCCGGTGAGCTGGAACAGGGCTGCTGCTGGAGACGGGCTTCTCTACAGCATCCAGCCGGGCAAGACGATGGGTAAGCACAGCAGAGAAACACCCTGAGGTGAGGAGGCTGATACGGCAACTGGAGGTGATGAAGGTGCCAGTAGGGACACCGGGCATCCTGCGGGCCCCGACTGTCCCCGCCAGGCACGGGAGGTCTAAGCATCCTTTGGGGAACTCCCTGTTCCAGCCCCACGGTCCCGTTCCTACACGCACACTCCATGAACTACGTCCTCCTGTAAACGAGGGCCTTTCGGACAAAGCGCACCGCCGGCGCCAGCGGCGCCCTGCTCCGCGTTCCTGCCCGGTTCCGGGCCGAACAAAACCGGGCCCGGCCCGAGTCCTCGGGGGACAGCCTGGCCTTCGGGCGGAGAGGGGCCGCTCCCGCCGCTGCCTCCCGGGAGCCCGGAGCGCATCCTGCTCGCCTCCCGTGCACGGCCGCTCACCGCGCCGCGCCGGGCCGGGCCGGGCCGCACAGCCCCGCCGGCGGC
>VZRO01006217.1:234720-250999 GCA_013397915.1 Daphoenositta chrysoptera
TTTTTTGTGGAAGCCAGCAGCCTTTTCCCCATGTTTTAACTAGTCTAATTTTATTTGTCATAAACAAATACGGAAATTCCCACTTGTCTGTAGTAGTATTTCTCCATTTGACCTTAATCAAAGCACTTTTGTCTCCCTGAATCTCAGAGACATTGGAGTGTTTGCTCTTGCTCACAGTGTTGGTGACTGTAGTGCAGTAACATTACACTGTAACATTACACTAACATTAACACTACATTAAACATTACACTACAGTAATTTAGTGTAACATTACACTAAAACGGCTGCACTTCCAGAGGCCTGTGGAGGTCCTTAGTCTCTTATGTAATAGCTTGTGCAGGATGGAGGCGATACGCACTCTTTGGTTTTGGCTTGCAAGTATGACTCTTAAAGTCAATATTTTAGACAAGAATAAGGGTGGTGGGGGATAGGATTCTTGATTTTTGGCTGTTATTTGATTTGGGGTTACCAGCAAAACATCCTAAATGTCAGTTTTAAATTAATATGTAAGTGCATTATTTGCTTCACTGCGTCTGTTAGCCACTACTGGAGTTTCTGTGTCTTGTTAGTATGGGCCTAAGGAGGATGTCTGGCCTCATGTTTGCATATTAAGAGTAGTAATAGAGAAGACAGTATGTTATGAGTTAATGCTGGTTCTTGTGCAGTTAAAGCAAAAATGGCAAGGAGAAGCCACATAGCCCCACTTCCTTCTGTCAATTGCATGTGTTTGGGTAAGAGAGTATTTGTTACCCTGCTGAATGACCTAAAAGATGTAATGATGTATTAGGGCTATTGTCTTTTGATCTCAAGGTATCCAGTGTGCATCTGTTGTCCGAGTTGACAAAGAAGACCTCTGGGGTCTGCATAACCATCTGCTTTCCTAAATGTAGTATCAGATATGGGCTGGGCCCAAATGGCGGAATAGTGACCTCTCTCAATCTCTTTGCTACAAGATTTGACCAGGTACAAGGTTGTTTCTGTGTGCTGTTCCTATGATGCTCTGCCGGGAGACTGGGGGTTTTGTGTATGTTGAATCTCAGAGGGCACTGTGTTTGGTTAGCCTTCTAGTATTTCTGGGGAGTTATTGTCCATGTACAACCGTGTATTTTACAATGCTATCAGAGCACATTAGCTTTCACATGAGAGATTTTAGTTTTTCAGCTTTTTTTTAAGTAAAATTAAGAAGCCACATGTACGGAACATTCTTCATTCTTTGTATAGGACTGTTGTTGCACCATGTGTACTATAAAATCTTTCATGTGAATGCTCTGGTTTTGAAGTAGGGAAGCTTACTTCTGGAAACCCGTTAAATTTTCCCAGGGTTATTTGATAATTGACAGACCTCCTAAATCATAACACTAAATCAGCTCTTGGGTGGAGACTGATGTCAGATACTGAGACAATTTCTTGGTGAAAAGGCAGGGAACAACTGCCTTTAGCCAGATACTAATTTCTTTAGCCAGGTACTAGAACACACACAAAATCAAGGTTATCTTGGACCTATGCAGGATCTGAGCATTTTTAATCCCTCCTTAGTAGGGCATTTTCACACTCTGGAAAGCATAACCTTTCAATACACACCTGCAGCTGTGCAAGTTAATGTAGTTTCTGCTATGAAATGAAGATAAAAGTTTCCTGTTGAGAGCCTAAATACAAAATATATTTCTGCCTTATCAATCAGGTGATGAAGTTTATTGAAAAAAGACAAAATGCATCCAAGTGAGTACATTCTACTGAGTTGTGCTTTTCTGGGATCATTGTGGGAAAATCTCGAAATTCTGAAAAGCTTCTCTGAATGTTTTCTAGTTGGTTTTTTCAGCCTTGGTATAAATTTTATATGGAAAAGCGCATAGAATGGATAAACTAGATTTTCTTTGGATACATCAAAAAAAAAGCTTGCTTATTGCAGTTCTGCTTTTTTTGTCTTCCATTAGACTATAATTTTCTCTCACTCACTGTTCAAATAGGCAGCAGTTAATTCTTTTTCTGAAGATTTTGCATTACTAACTGTCTGTCAAATTGATGCCTTCAACTCCTGAGAGTACGTGCTTCTTACTTACTAAATTCACACAGGAGATTTTCGGGCATGCCCATTAATCTCATTAGTGTTTGGGAGAAGCTTTTCTCATCTGTTAAAGAATAACCATGTCATTTACCATTGTATGCTGGTGATAATCTAGTCAGAACAGGACCTTGTGCTTAACTAATTTTCCCTTATTGTTGTTTGGGGGTAACTTCTTACCAGGTATGTTATTATTGACACACCAGGGCAAATTGAGGTATTTACTTGGTCAGCGTCAGGAACCATCATAACTGAGGCCTTGGTAAGTGCTTCTGACATGACTGGACAGTGAAGTTGTGTGACTGACCTGGCTGTTGAGCAGTGAGCTTCTAATTAAACTGTCTTTTATGTTCCCAGGCTTCCTCTTTTCCTTCGGTTGTTGTCTACGTGATGGACACCTCTCGCAGTACTAACCCTATCACTTTTATGTCCAACATGCTGTATGCCTGCAGGTAAGAAAAGCTGGAAATGCAGCCCATCTGCTTCAATTGCAGGGTCTCTTTGATAGTTATTTTGGAGGGGAATCCTGGAATGGTTTGGGTTTAAAGGGGCCTTTAAAGGCCATCTAGTCCATGCTCTCTTCCATGGGCAGGGACGCCTTCCACTACACCAGGTTGCTCCAAGCCCCATCCAGCCTGGCCTTGAACACTTCCAGGGATGGGGCAACCACAGCTTCCCTGTGCAACGTGTTCCAATATCTTTCCACTGTCATGAAAAATTTTGTCAGCATGTCCCTTTCAGCTTAAAACCATTATCCCTTGTCCTGTCACTAGAAGCCTTGGTAAAAAGTCGCTCTCCATTTTTCTTAAAAATCTCTTTGTATATCGAAAAGCTGCAATAAAGCTTCCCTGAAGCCTTCTTCAGGCTGAACAATCCCAACTCTCTGGCCTGTCTCCATAGGAAAGTCCTTCCAGTCCTCTGATGGTTTACTTGGCCTCCTGTGGGCCCACTTTACAGGTCCATGTCTTTGTTGTACCATGGTTTCCAAAGCTGGATGCAGTGCTCCAGGTGGTAGGAGAACAGATTAAAAAGGGAGAAACACCTTCCTCACCCTGCTGCCCATGCTGCTTTTGATGCAGTCCAGGGTGTGGTTAGTTTGGCAGTTGGATGTCTCATATCCACTTAATCTCCTGGTTAAGTTGTTCTCTTAGTGATTTTCTCATTGAGAAAACAGAATAATTTAGGTGTCAATAGACATCTGGAGGTCACTGGCTCAAAACTCCCACTGAAAGCATTAAATAGTCCATGAGACCTTGGTGTGATGAATGCTGATTACAATAGATTTTACATTGCCTATTGCTTACAAACCCATTTATCTAAGATGTATCAAGATAGTCTAGTTTAAGCTCCTTTGTGTAATCACATCGTTTCCTACTGTATTTTTTAATGTTATTGATACTTTAAGAGATTCTTCAAGATTTGAGTTCAGCATAGCAAGGAGTTATTGATTTATTGTATTCTTTCTCATACATGAATTTATCTGTTTTCTTTCATGTTAAATCAGGGACTAAATACCTATGGAATGATTAGCATAGCTAGAGCTGTCATAATTAATGGTAAATGTTAGTAAAAGGTTTTCAAAAACCCTCTCAATCCTTGTACCAAGGTCAGGAGCTGTATCACTGTAATAGTGTGCAAAATGTGTCTTATTGCATGCTGCATTTTCTGACATTAGTTTGAGCAAAAGGTGATAGCACATATACAGTGAAATGAATGTGTGAGCTCTTGTGTCGCGGTAGTTTTTCTTTATAGATGTTCTGTGTTATTTGAATTCATCACTCAGTTGACAATCTTTCTGAGTCCGAGGCCTGAGTCAAATGCAAAATGCAAAGGGAGTTAAAAAGTGGGGTCTGAGAGTCATAGAAAATGGTAACCAAAATCAGCTGGGTGTGTCAGAGATTTTCTGTCTCACGGATGTGTGCTTACATCTTGGGGGTTCATATTTTGGTCAATGATAGTAAGCAGGACCTGGGTGAAAATTACGTTCTGATTGGTGCAGAGGAAAAGAATTATCTTTTGATGTCAAATGTGTTCAGTTTTGCACAAGTCTTGTCTGCCTTATGCTTAACTTGCTTTCTATCCTAGTGAGTTTTAAATTAATGTTAAACTTTTATTTTGTGTCTCCTTGCCCAGTATCCTGTACAAGACAAAGCTACCTTTCATCGTAGTTATGAACAAAGTAAGTTAAAGCTCTGATTTCTGTTTCCTAGTGGGACATTGTTCTGCTTAGCTTCTTTGCTGTGGCGTCTTTATTTTACCACAATAATAGATTTTTCTGGAAAAGAGAGTCTGAGGGGGCTGCAGGCTGACAACCAAATCTAAAAGGGGTCTTTAATCTGGTATCCAAATGCAAGAATAATCAGGGATGGGCAGTTGCACTGAAACCCTCAAGTCAGAGAGGATACTAACACTTTGAAACATGTTTTGGACCTTAAACTTGGGCTATAGGGAAACTTAACTCTGTAATGTAAGGGGGAGGTCATTATGGAATCTGCTCTTGCACACCCTGTTTCCACAGAACATTTGTCTTCATTATTGTTCCTGCTCAGCAGCAGGCTGACTCACAGTGGGAATGGTGTAACACCTGCATGTTTTGAGGAAGGAATCCCACATACTGTACCGGCAAACCGTAGCAAAAGATGTTTGATCCAGTATTTGCTGGGAGGCAGATACTAGTCTAAAGATAAACATCCACTGTTGTTTAATGCACTTGCAGCCTTAAAGGGATGCTTTTGAGCTTAACAGCTCTCTCTTTAAACATAATCATTTCAGATATTAAAAGAATCCCATTAGATTTTTGGTGTGAGTGCTGCTCCCCACAGACATCATTTGTATTTGATCCCCGACACAGCAAGCTCTGTGTGCACACACATACATTTCCCATAGGCTTGACTGCCCTTGACTGTGACATTTTTCCTCACACCAGCCAAGTAGTATTAGTGTCTACTGTGCCCCAACTCCACCCACCTGCCCAGTGACCCAAACCGTGCAAATCTTTGATACCTGCTTGCTTACTGAGCAAGGTTTTGTACACTGTTTTCTTTCTAACTCTAGACAGTAATTTTAGAATAAGCGCCTAAGCTTTTTTTTTTTCCATAGAAAAAAGCACGAGGTAGAAAAATCGTTGTCTCTTAAGAAAATACACCTTTTGAGAGACTAAAAAGAAGTGGGACTTGATCAGTATATGTAAGGAAAGGTAGGCCCGAGGCTTAGGATTCATGACTTCAAACCTCATTTTAATTTCGTGTTTGCCTTTGCTAAAGAGTAAAGGCAACATAATTTTAAGAATTTTTAACAAAATGTAATTAAATTTAGTTTTTAAAAATTGACTCTTAATAAGAATGGAAGGATCTTGGGCAAGTGATTTATGTGCAGTGACAAACAGATTTTAGAATTTTAAGATTTGCAGAGGGCAAAAAAGCAGTTTGTAGAGGTCATTTAATTTTATTTATAGAATTCTAAGTACTCAGGCTTTAGCCTTTGGTGGATTCAGTTCTGTCTCAAATCTCTTGAGTAGTGCTGGGCAATACTTCATCTTTCTCCTTCCCATTGGTGCAGGAAAATAAAATATATCAGAGTTTTAGGCACCTCATATTGTGCTAAGAGTGGATATGCATGTGGTAAGATGTTTATGAAATTCTTTAGACTGTTTGCCTATGAATCTATGTAAAATTGTGCAACCATCTCACCTGTTTGTGTCCATTGTCTTGCACTGACTTCAGGGTGTAACTTCTTTGGGTCTGAACACAACTCATGTTTATAGAGACCCCATGGGCTGCTATCCAGAGTGAAAGTGGCACTTGCTCCCCCAGCCCCCAAGCAATCAGGAAAACTTAGGATTTCAGCGAGGACTGTTCTTGTCTGGCCTCAATCAAACCATCTACTATTTACACCATAAACTTTATTGTACAGTATGCAATTTTTGAATGCTCCTTTCCAGTAAATCATAGAAGGCTTTAGACCTGCCATTGTTTCCTCAAATAGTTGTTGCCTTCTTAAGCCTGGGTGGTTGTTTGTCTTCTTTTCAAGTATTCATGTAGTTGGTTTAGTAAAAACAGAACTCATGAAGCTTCAGACCAGGGCTGAGTATTTTGAAAAGATGAATGTTTTGAAACATGGATTTTTTTTATTTGTGCACTTAACAGCCTATGGCTAAGATTATTACTTCTGAATATTTTCCCTTCTCCTTCCAGACTGACATAATTGAGCACAGTTTCGCAGTGGAATGGATGCAGGACTTCGAGACTTTTCAGGATGCCCTGAATCAAGAGACCTCTTATGTCAGTAACCTGACTCGTTCTATGAGTTTAGTGTTAGATGAATTTTACAGTTCACTGAAGGTATGAATGTTCTTTTTGTTTATTACCTCTCATAAAAGCCTGGAGAAGAGAAAGCTCAAGAATAATGTTTTTGATGTAGGGTGGGAGTAGAGTGTAAGGAAAAAGGCAGCCTCTGTTCACTGGTGCTCAGGGAAAGGAAAAGAGGCAATAGACACAAAGTCAAATGTAGGAAACTATGTTTAAACAGAAGAGGAAAAAAATTACTTCATTTTTACTGATTGAGCACTGGAACAGATGGTCCGGAGAAATTGTGAAGTCTCCATCCTTGGAGACAGACGAAGTCATGAGCAACCTGTTCTAGTTAGTTCTGCTTTTGGAGCAGAGAAGGTGGACTAGATGATCTCCAGAGGTATCATCCAACTCTGTCCCCCAGACAAACCCTAACCATTCTGTCCTTCTGTAAAGGGTCTTTGCACTGCCCTTTTGAACTGTAATCTGTTGATGAGCCTTGTTGAGGATTTGCTAATTTGAACACAGTAACTTTAGTAACTTGTCACGCTGAGTGCAATCCTGAATAATTTAATACTGAATTGTGATTGATCATGAGAAGAAATCTAAGATAGGCTGGTAAGAGGCAGCATTCTTTGTTGCAGCATTTCCTGTCTGAGGTAGTTTTCCTTGTTCAGAAAGTGTCTTGTACAATTGTGCAATTTAGTACACAGGAAGAACGGAAAGAAACTCAAACCCAAACAAACACCCTCTCCCCCCACCCCCCATATTTGCTTGGGCAAGAAGAAGTTGTGGGGGGGATTTCCCACTTAACCAGGTTTTGAGAGGACAGAGTAATCCAGTTTCTCAGGAAACCCTAGCATTGGAGGCTGTTACTGATCCCATAGTCTGTGCTAAAGGTTTCAGCTAATTGTGTTTGTCATCAGCTTTTACTAAAGTAAAAGAAGGCTCTCTGGATATTAAAAGAAAGACAATGAAAATAAGTGATTCCATTCAGATAGATAATGATAATGTAGCCAGAACAAAAATATCGTAAGTGTTCTATGTGGAACAATATATGGAATTTCAAAAGGGAATGTAGTGGTGCCATATACAGAATTAAAGTACTTCCTTATTTGTTAATTAGTTCAAATTTCTCTGCATGTCAGGGCTGTTAGAACACTGGACTGGAGAGCAGGGTCATACGATTATAGCACAGAGTGCAGCTTGTACTTAAGTGCAGGGAAAGTATAAATATTAATATATGTCACCATATTTTAATGCTTAAAATCCTTTGGAGAGCTGTCTCATGTTTGCTGTATTAATGATCAAGTACAAGGCTGTATTGCAAAAAGTCTTCCATTTGAAAGTGAGTAGTTGAGACTGTCTTGCTTGAAAAAGAGGAAGAATTTTCATTAGAAGATTATTGATTCTGGCTGGTAATAGTCCTAATGAAATGTGTTTTTAGGTAATTGATTTAATACAAGCAGAACAAATGGCCAGAAGTGTAATGATAGGCAAGTTCAAATTAGGAAGGTAATGTCCATGTTGAATGTATTCCTGTAGTAACTGATTAAATTCTCCACCTCTTCCTGTTCTGGGGTTGGGCTGGGGACTTTTTAAAATGTGCTGTGGCTAAATACAAAGTATTAGACATCATTTCAGAGCCAGAAGATCAGTTCTTGTCTATTTTGCTCTCTTAATTCCAGTAGATACATACTAACTACTTATAACCCTAGGTGCAGATTGGATTATTAACAAGAAAAAAGTAAGCAACAACAGAAAGACCTGACTTTCTCTTGAAATGCCCAACTTGGTAAAAAAAACCAAGCAAACCCCCTTCCCCAAAGAAACACCCCCCAAAATACTGCAACAACTCACGAAGCAGAAAACCAGCAACAACCAAAAAACAGATGTAACAAATATGAACAGCAAGTGGAGAAAGAGTTTGAAAGCAGGATGGATAGAAGCAGAAGTGTTACTGCACATTCCTATGCCACTGTGCTGATTAAATGGCTATCGTTAGATTAGTAATTACTTGTTGTTTTTTGGTTTGTTGTTAGAAACTGGTTCAGTTACTCTCCCGTTCTGGGGTGTGGTTTCTTTTGCAGGTGGTTGGTGTTTCTGCGGTGCTCGGCACAGGACTGGATGAGTTTTTTATCCAGCTTTCTAAAGCTGTAGATGAATATGAGAGGTAAGGGAATAGTTAATCCAGTAAACACTTCCTGAAGGTATTGATTTGTAACTCCTTTGATTTGAAGGACTCTACACTTTTCTTAACCAAGGTAGTTATGGTTTCTAATAAACTTCAAGCATCAGCATGAAAAGTGGCAGTGAAAAGAACTATTCAGAGGTGAATTTTTGTGTTAGCTGTTCAGAGAAAAAGCAAAAGCTACCTGTGCCATCAAATATGTGAAGTAATTTTTTTTTTCTAATTCCATACAGCGATCAAGGTTTGAACTGTTGCTGTTTCAATGAAGTATGTTCACTTATTTTGCATCCATTGGTTTCAGAATCCAGTACTGTTAGTCCTTCTGAAATGTCTCTCAAACATGAAAGCCTAGGGAAAACTTTTTTTGGGATAGAAGGAAGCCTCTGAGATGATCCTTACTTAATATAAATCATGTGTTGATTCAGACTGAATGCACTGTCTTTCCAGAGAGTATCGTCCAGAATACGAGCGCCTGAGAAAAACACTGGTAAGTGTTTTTAGCTATCCGACACCCAGATAGTGTATCTTGAGGTCACTGTTATGCACACAATTGCCTTTAAGTTGAGAGGGTCTAACATTTCATTTACTAGTCATACTCAGTGTGGGAAAACTCTGTTCCTGAAGGAGTCTACTATCTGCCTTTTTTTCCTAGATGTGGTGGAGCATATCTTTACAAGAATAAAGATACTTTATAAAACACATATTGTTCGCTGCTTTAGTGCTAATATTTGAGCTAATTGTGAGATAATGAGTGGGAAATAATTTTGTATCTTCCATTCAGAAGGATAGAGAGCTTGAAAATAAATTCACGAGTGATTTGTTGAGGCTATCCCTGTATCTTCCTGTACCAGCGAAGTGTACTGGTTTGACTTAGACAGTAACAGAGACTGATTTGGAGTGCCAAAATCAGTAGCTCTGCTCACCTTGAGTCCTGGCTGTCCAAAGGACAGTTCTCTGCAGGCACAGCTGCATTGAGTTTGGCTTCCTGGTGCTTCTGAAAATGTTCTAGAAGTCTGCCATACTGGAGGTTGCTGTCCATGTTTGGTCAAATGTTTTGTGTAATATAAGACCTGCTTAGTGACTTTTGCCCTCTGGCTGGGGAACAGACTGCTGGGTTTGGGTGAGGTTACTTTTCTACTGATGTTTTAAATGTTCCCAGAATCCACATGTAACTCTTTATCTACAGGAGGAAGCTCAAGAGAAACAAAAGAGAGAGCAGCTGGAACACTTGTGGAAGGACATGGGCAGTGTGTGTATGCAGGGCAGCACACTGGCAGGTACCTCACCAGGAAGATTAGGTTCACTGCAAAAATTTTCTGAAGAGTTCTGAAGAGTTTGTGTTGGGAAGTGCTTCTCTGTTCCACAGCAAAAATGTGAAAGCAGCTTCATGTTAGAGCAGTGGGGCTTTAGTTCCTGTGGGATTGGCCACACTTAGCTCTTCCTGTGTCAGTCACAGGCATGGAAGAAACCCTGCAGGGCAGCTAAAGCAGCAGACATACTAAAAATAATGAAATACTTTAGAAAAGGTGAAACAGATTAGAATATGGGAAAGCTGTACTATTGGCTGCACTGTTCCTTATGTGAAGTATGTACTAATGAAGTCTATCCTGTGTCTTTGGGATCCACAAGGGGTTTTCTGTCCTTTCAGAGCAAGTGTTTATTGCTATGTTTGCATGCAGGTAGAAGTTGTCAGTGTTCACAATACCTTACCTTTGGCAAGCTGGTTTGCGTACAACCATTTCTTTTCCCTTCAAGGACCTGATGATGCTTCTGCAATGGGTCCCTCCGAGCTAATCCTAACACGAGGAACTCTCAATGAAGAGGAAGAAGAGAGGGAGAGTGATAGTGACGACATTGATCATGAAGGTAAGGGAATGAATGAGGCCTGAAAGCTGCCCATCTAGTCAGGAAATCCCATCTGTATTTCATTACCTGGTTGGACTGTAAAGAGAGCCTAAAAAACAAGCAAACATTCAGTCACCTAAATACATGTATCAGAATCCACAGCAGAAGCCCAGCTGCAATGTTTGGTCCAGGGGTATCGCTCTCCAACCTTTGTGAATGTTCAATAGTAAATTTTCAATTAAGTAATTAATAGGTGTTTAACACACAGAAACCAGAGAACTTCTTAGGCTTGGGGCATGCGGTGACCTCTGCACCTGATTGGTGCACAGCTGTTCCATCATCTTTCTGACCTTACAGTGTCTGCCCCTGGATGTCTTCCCTTTTGATGTGACTATAGCCTTGGACCAATCTTCTAAGCTCTTAGAGGGTGTATTTTTCTCTTATATAGCTCACAGACTTCATTCTTTTCCTGTTCCATTGATGTTTAGGATCACTTATTTCCTTTGCCCTGTAAGGTAGCTGAAGATCCAACAGATGTTCTATGTTGTTCTGACTATCCTGACTCTAGCTTTTGTCTGTAACAAAAGTAGAATAGTGCTGAACTGTCGTTTCTTCTCCCAGTGACTGAGGAGAGTCATGAAGAACCAGCCTTCAGAAACTTCATGCAAGACATGCGGATGAAATGCCAGAGAAAAAGTAACCTGAATGAATGAGACCTTCACAAACAGAAGGTTTGGAAGGAACAGCATAAAGAAACTTGCATGGAACCATGCATGAAGGCTTTTATTTGTGAACAGCTTCCTCTGATAGATTTTTATTTCTCTTTCTGCAGTAACTGTTGGTCATGTGAGTTAAAGATCTTGTAGCCAACTGACTGCACGTTTGGACATCTGTCATTGTGGCTTCCTGAAGCTGAAGGAATCAGATAGCAGTTTCGTTTCCTCCAGAGTCTTCAAATCTATCTGTTGAGAGCTTTGATTTTGAGAGCTTTGATTTTGAGCTCTGACAGCATTAGTATCTAGAGCACTAATGGGTCCCCAGAAACACGTTCCATTTGTGTGTGCAGTCAGGGCACGAGTGATGCTGCATTGAACTTTATCAGTCTACTTACTGTTTGATGGTTTGGTTTTCATTAAATATATTTTATGTACTAACAAATGTGTGATAGTAATAGAAGGAGATTTCATTTTATGCACCGTTCTAAGGTGAGACTTTTTCCCCTGTGCTTGCAGCCCATCTGTATGGATGCACAGCAAATGCATCTTAATTACGTTATACAGACATGGTACAGATGCCTCCCAGGAAAATCCTGAGTAAAGAAAGTTCCCAGGAGGGAAAGTAATAAAAAGGCTCTAAGCTTGATTTGGCTGAGAATGGAAATACACATTGTTATATACTGGCTGCATATATATCCCTAGGTTACTTAAAGCAAAGGCATTTCCATAGATGAGTGCCTACCTGGAATATAGACAAGTGCTTGGAGACTGGCTAATACTTATTTCCCTGGTAGGCACCACAGGCACAGATGTTCAGTTGCAGTTCAGCAGTCTGGACCCTGGAATCTTTGGGGTTTTTCCCTCCACACAAAGCAGTGGCCTCACTGGATAGGTCTCCGAGTGGAAATCTGGCACAGGGTCTGCTAGCACCAATCCCAAATCCCTAGTGTGGAATATCACTGTGCTTTAATTTATAATAAATCACCACTTCTCTTAATGGACAAACCCTTCAACTTTGCTTCAAGTTCTGAACTGTGGCCACCAAGATTTTACAGCACCATGTCCATGGTGGAATTCTGGAAAACATGAAGCATATGGTCCTATAGGAATATTCACAAGGAACCACACTGACCTAACCTGTGACTACAGCCCAAAGGCAGATGTCTTCCCAACACCTCCAGCTGTGGTCAGTGTGTTCTCAGGTTCCTCTGCCTGCTGCCTTGGGAAGTATCCCTAAGGTGTAACAAAGAAAGGAGCTTCTTATGGACAGAGTGTCTTGGGATTCAGGGGGAACAGAACAAGTTTTCAGTCTTTAGCACCTCACACTCCATCAGCATTGATAGCAAATGGCTTCAGCCTCGGGGAGACACAGAGAGTCAGATTTTACAGATCCTGGTCTCACCTCAGCCTTGCCGCAGGTACAGTCTGACAGGGAGAGGGAAGGAAACAGGTCAGGATGGACAGCCTGCTCCCAGAAAATCATCATAATCAGTAAAGCATTAAATAGAGCTGTAAGAACTTCCCAAAATGTTCATTTCCCTGTGGACTGAGGGCTCAGAGTGGAACTGAATTGAAGCACAGGCTGGACCTGCCATGAACAGACTATGTAAACGTAAGAAGTAAGAGCTACTCAGCCAATTCCACAAAACATTCCAAAATTAGACTCCTGGGATACGATCATATCTGGGTTTTTTTAATAATGTCAATTCTAAATTTTCTTCCCAGGTTTTTGTCTTTCCCTTGGATTCTTTTAACTGCTGTTTCAGTTGGTCATTTTGGTATTGTAGAGACAACTCTGCGTTTTCTGTCCTCAATTTCATTTCTCAAACTACCATTTTCTTTTATCATCTGTTCCTTCCATTGCCGTGCAGATTTTAAACACAGTGCCAGTGCATTACAAATAATGCTTTCTCCTTTTTTATCTTTCAGCGATCCCCATTTTTCATCTATTTTTTCCTGCATTTTTCCCACTCATACCAGTTATCTACTGGCCAAGGATCATCAGTTCCAATATGAAAACTGTGCCTTCATAAGTAATCTGCTAAGCCTTTTGTCTGTTTCTCTAAATTTTTTGCCATCCTGTCTTCGAATATGCCAAAAATGTCATGGAACGAATGGGAGCTTCAGGCGAACCCTGCCTTAGCCTCAGATTTTTGGCAATGGCTTAAATTTAAGAAAGCACTCTGGCCTGAAAGTTTTAAGGATGGCAGATCAGGTCAATTTATAAAATCAGTTATTTATTAAACAGACAGGAGATAGCAGACAAAAAGTCTTAATCAGAGTTACTACACAGTATAAACAAAAAAGAACTACTAGTAGATTACATAAAAGTGCATGATATCAAGGTACTTATTCTAAAGCTAGCAAAAGAAAGAGTATTGATTAGGAGTTGAATGGAACTTGCCACCAAAATGACAATGTACACAGAGTCCTTTCACTCAGCCTCCAGAGGAGTAACTGCAAAGCAGGTATCCCTGCTCTGGAAAGAAACTCCACACATTTGCAGAGAATGTGCAGAAGACTTCTGCTTTCTGAAAGTTTGGCGTAGCTTTTTTACCTTGTAACATGAGGTGTCTGTCAGTCAGAAATCCAGCTTATCTTTCCAGATCTCACTTCCACAGTAAGGTGTTCGTTGTCAGCCTGGAGTGTTGATCCCATGGCACCAAAATAACTCGCTACAAGATGGCTTGTCCTGTTTGAGTTATTTCACCAGTTAACAAGCAACAGATCAGCTCTTCTGGGGGCGAGATGCCCTGCTACTGGTGCATTTGCGTGGTGGAGAGCTCTCCCCGAGAAATCCGTGCAGTGCGGGGCCGTGGCGCTGGCCACAACTGGCAGTGCCTGCCTGGGAAAGGGCAGTTGGGCTTGGCAGCATTCCCAGGCTTTGGTGACACCTCCACAGGAGTGTGGCAGTGCCTGCAGAGGTGGGATGCTGCTCCAGTGGGATGGCAGCTCCTTCCCACCTGTAAGTCAGCACCACTGGGATTTTTAATACCCCTGCCTTGACCTTTCATTACTTTCACATTACTTGCCACATAAGAAAACCCAGCAAACCCCGAGAAATACCTGCATGATACAAGGTCAGATTTAGTGTGGTGTTATAAACTTCCTGTTTGGACAGCAGAGATACCTGTCCACAGGTTCCTACACACCTCGTGCCACCACCACCACCAGTCCTTAGTGATGTCCAGCTCCCTGGAAAAGCTTCCCCAGTCCCCAATCTGTGCCAGCAACAGCTGCAGCCTGGCTGAGCAGAAGGCATTGGGCTGGACAGGTAAGAACCCTCACCTGGCTGCTTGCACTTGGAGTGAGATCCAGCTACAAATTGAACTCTGCATATAAGCTTCAAAATGTTCTATAATCAGACCTTTAAAATGGCTGCAAAGGACAACAGCTCTGGTGCCAGCTCTGTACCTGCACAAGTCCTTGTCCCAGCCCTGGCTCACTGACACGCACACAATAAATGAACAGTCATACAGGCCCTGCTTGCAGAATTCCTAACCAAAAGCCTTCCCTTTCCTGCCTGCAGCTGAGGGAAATTTGACATAATATTAATAAATAACCTTTGCTGTGAGCAGTCACCACGCTAGTCCTTCAGGCTTTGCAAGATTTTGTAGCGAATGGACCCAAATTCAAATTCTAAATTTCTAACAAATTTAGTTAGAAAGATACTGGACAGTAGATCATACAGATTTAAAAGTCTGCACAAGGATTACAGCATAACTAACCATAAAATTGTATTAGCTGTCAGGGACCTAAATTGCACCTTCCAAGGTTTCAGACTCTGTGACTCAGTTGTCACCTCTGCAATGTATCTTCCATACATCCTTTTCCCCATGAGAAGTTTAAGAGCTACTCCCAGTTTCCTTTTTAGAATCCACTCCAAAGTATCAATGTAATAAATCATTTCTGAATCTGGCAAATAGCCTGAAGAGGAATGACTGAGAATGGAAAGGACTGTATACAAATAGCTGTTGTGGATGGGGTTGGAATTATGGACATAAAGATCACTATAAATGAAATTCAAAGGAAATGATTCATTTGTTCTTAGGTTTGGAATGAAAGGTGCTCTTCCAGAGGGGAATACTCACCTGTAAAAATTCTGTGGGATAAAGGAAAAGAAGGTGGAAGCAGCTGGGGAATGAAGAGGTGCATTTTTGGTGGATACAGGGAGAGACATGGGAAGGGGCTCTTAGGTAAAATACACCTCATGGGTACCAGCAGGAAAAGCCCCAAGTGCCCATTTTTCCAAGCTGTGACATTCCAGAGGAGTAAACAGTGGTTAATGCATCCATTTCTATGTTCCTCGGATGCCCAGTACTCTGTTGGGAAGAGATCATATTTGGAAAGGAACAAATCCAGGGATGCAATTCCTGGTAGTAAAGCCTTGGGGGCCCAGGTTTTGATATTCTTTCAGCACCCAAAAGTAACGAAGGGAATCCTGGAGGAGGTGGAAAACGCTGTCACTCTGTTGGTGGAATTCCTGGGAAATGGAAAGCAGCAGAACCAGTAAGAACAGAGCTGGAAGCAGACTCCAGCCAAGTAAGGCAGACACAGAATCCTACCAGCCTAGAAAAATACCAAAAACTCAGGTTACAAAGAATGAGGTACCAAAACTTCCAAAATAATTAGGTTCCAAAATACCCCAATACCTACTTTCAAAACAATAGAAAACCAATTTGCAAAATATCAGAAAACCAGGTTTCAAAATCCCAGTTTTATAATACTGGAACACCAAGCTCCAAAATACAAAATAATCCGGTTTTACCATGGCAGACTATCAAGTCTCCACATAACAAAGTAAGCTGGTTTCAAAGTACTAGAGTACCAAGTTCCAAAACACACAAAAAAAGTCGGTTTCAAAATACTAGAAAATCAAGTTACAAGAGATCAAAAGAACCCAATTTCAAAATATCAAATTGCAGAATACCACTTTTCAGATGTCTTATATGGGCAGGCTTCCCAAACCCACAAGAATGCAATATTATGAAAATGGGATCTGTGCTACCAAAAGGGATATTTTCTCCTCCGAAAAGCTTTCCCCCGATGACCATCACTATTAGTATTTATTTTTGTATGTATTTATACCTGCAGCCCCCTGTCACTAAAATATCTGCATCGAGACACCGGCCGGCCGACGATGCTGGTTAAACCGTAGCACGGGAATGGCTGAGAG
>VZRO01006219.1:0-29441 GCA_013397915.1 Daphoenositta chrysoptera
GGCCATAACGCACCGCAACAGACCTATCATCCAGGGGTACCGTGATCTGTTTGTTCTCTGAAAATGAAACTTAAGTGACAGAGCACGCACTCTTACCTGAAATTTAAAGGACACTTAGGAAAGGGAGAAAAGTCCTACCAAGCAATGGCAGGTAGGAAAGGACTAAACAAAAAGTCCTTGAAGTATTTTTCTTCACCACAGAGTGTCCTGGGGTGATCTGTAATGTTATTATGTTCCGTATCTATCTGCACCCAAAAACTTTTACTGTATTTTGTTAATCATTGTAGTATTTTTGTACAGGATATCCTCAGTAAAGGGAGAGCAGATCCTGCTTTTTTGTGACTTTTTTTTCCCTGTCTAGATACAGATCTTTTAGATCCTCATTGAAGTTAACACTTCCATACAAAACCCAGCTTTGCTGCCACATACACTTTCCCCAAATGACCTCTGTCTGTGGCAGAGTCCTTAACATTTCCCAGAGAAATGGATTCTGATTTCTAGATCACACATTTAGTTGTAGGTGTTTCTCAAGCCACTGCAGAGAAATTGATGGCTTTGGAAACTCTATCCAGAAGTGCTCCATACAGAGTTCAGACTGTATAAAAGAACCAACTAATAAGGCAGTTGTACTTCTCATGACTCACCTGGAATTTCCAGACACCTTCCAATCATTGCACTCCTGATCTCACCTTTGCCTGGACACTACTGTTGGATTTGGGCCCATCAAGCCAAAGGAAAACCTGAAATTACATAGTTGTACAATAGCTGAAGCTTGCAGTGTGCACGTTCCTCAATATGCCTTCCCAAACCAGTGTCTGTTCTTTAAGGGAATTTAACTTCTTACCCACAAGGTCACACATCATCAGTGTTATCAACACAATCAGTCATTGTTAGACAGAGTTACACTTTGTCCTCAAGTCTCCAGCCCTGCTTCCAGGCCCTTAAACATGCCATGGAAGTTCTGGATAATACTTATAAACAGAAGATGTTTTGCTCAAATGAGTACTTCCCATGGGCAGCTTCCAAAACAAATGCTTTCATGGAGGAGAGACTCTTGGAGTTGTCCTGACCTGTGTTCAGGCAGCTGGCACGTCAGGACTGGACCAGTACTCCTCGGGTAAGATCTTCATTCCACAAAGTTTGCCAAGATACCTGAAATAGCTCACTCATTATGTAAGTCTTTAATTTGAAACTAACATCGCCTTACTCAAAAATTAAAAGTTAAGTCAGTTACTCTAATCAGACATAAAAAAAGGAAGCAATGTCTAGCCAGCCTGGCTTAGTATCTCTCACTCTGCTTGTCTTCACATTGGTTTGCATTTCCTTTTTCTACCAGACTCTGACTTTGCCCACAGACCTATAGGTGTGTATATATATATATATGTGTGTGTGTGTGTGTATGTGTATATCCACATATAAAACCCTGTTGAGCCAAACCCCATGTAGTGCTATCCACAGCCCCTTTTGCACCCTGTTTCTGAAACGAGCTCTCTGACAAACTAAAGCTGAGAAAAAGCCAAGTGGTGCTGCCCGAAACAGAGCCCATAAAGTAGGTGATTACTGAGCAGTGTGGAGAATCTGGGATCCAGCTTGCTTGACCCATGGCCCTCCGGCTCCCTAACCCCTTTCTTATATAGCAGTAAAGGCAAAGACTAGGTAAGCTAAATCCAACATGGATTAGATTGTTCCTTAGGGCTTAGGGCTGATCCTTCAGACAGGCCCTGTGGTTAGGCTGCATCTTCCCTAAAAGCAATACTGACTGGAACAAAACATCCCCTCACAACATCCTCTCCTGAGGAACTTGTGTGTCATCAACTGCCACAGGTAAAGCAAACAGCCTTGGACAGAGAGGGAGAATAATCACAGAGGGGATTATTTTACAGTCAAAAGGTATTTAAGTAAATGTTACTGAAACAGGTTATAGATTAAAAATCCTGGTAATAAGAGCTAAAAATAAAGGATCACTTTGTAACAACGTTTTCAGCTTTCAGTATAAAATTTGAGCGTTAATTCAGCAATCTACTGTACAGAAGCCTTGTGCTGTGCTCTGAAGAAATGCATTCTGAAAAACTAAATTATTGCAAAAGCATTTTGAGCAGAACATTGACATCGGTGTTTATAAACAGTAGAGTCCACTATAAAGCAGCTGACATTTGCTTTTTCAGTCAGGCAGTGCTCGTTTCGTCATCTTCTACTGCTGAAATTACAACTCCACATCACAATGGAGGAGAGAAAATATAAACAAATACTAGCAAAATGACCACTTAGGATTTGTATCCATTGAAAAAGGTCTTTCTCAGAGAAAAAGTGAACTTACTGGTGGTTACATCTGGTCCTGATATGAAGTCTGTTTCTTTCTTGAAAGGGAGTAAAAGCCTCTGTTCCACTGAAGTTACGGTGTGGATATGGATCACACTGTGACTTAATAAACTGGAAGTCCAAACAAGAACCAAAACACAAGTAAAGATATAATTTACATCTTTAAAATTACACTATACATATACCTGCTACAAATCCTTATAACATTAACTTAAAACTAAAAAAAACCCCAAATAAAATCAAAGCTAGAGACAGTTCTATTTGTGCTACAGAAATGGAGATAGAAGCAAATTAACTTTCCCTAAGATGGCACATCTAACAAAGTAGTTTCTGTAATTATGAGACATATCTGATATCAATGCTCTGGGGTTTGGGTCTTCTTTTTTATTTAATATTTTCCATTTCATATTGTTCCATTGGTTAAAATACAAAATTATTTCTCACAAAATAAGTTTGTTGGCCGATTTTTTTTCTCCAGACAGCAGTGTGAGTCCTAAATTACACCAAACCATTTCAATCATCTCAGTGTAAAGGAGAGGAGAATCTGGTTCTTTATGTGATTTTGTTTTGGTTTTTAGACTTGCCTCACTACCTTAATCAGTTGATTATGTTAACACACCTATGCATTGCATAACGTGTAAGTAGACCATGCACACTAAAAGCCCCTTGGCTATGTCAAAACACAGAAACTGATGCCCTATCAGCACACAGCTGTCCTACCAGTGTAATTAAAACCAGTTTTAAATCAATTTATTTAGGTCTGTGAAAACCACTGTGGTTGCAAACCTCCATGTGACACACATCTCATTATAATTATCTCTTATCTGTTCACCTTAATTCTGTCATTTACACACAAGGTCTCGTAAAGCACTGACAATACATGAGGTGCTGTGTTAAGGCTGACATTATGTACAGAAAGATAAACACAGACCTTTGAGCCTCTGCTTCTCCTCAGGATATACAACAATTACTTAAAGCAAAAGTATCCTGTCATCATTCAGTTCCAAATTACCAGTTTTACTTTATGTAAAACACAGAAGTCAGCTTGTGGGCTCCCTGTTTCTCACTGTCCTCTTCAACCACTTTCCTTCTCACTCCTACATTGTTTTTTGAGTCTTTGTTCTAATGGTTATAAAGTACACTTTTTTTTCTTTTAATTTCAAAAGGCCTCACTGAATGTGGCTCTCAGCCTGTCCCACCCCTACTTCACCCATTGTCTTCTGGTATCATTACAGCATCTGCATTACAGTTGTAGCTGAGGGGTCTTTTTATAGCTTGTTGCTGGGAAAGAACTACTCATCTCTTAATTATAGGCACATTTGAAGCTTTTAGAGTTAAATAATGCTTTAAAAAATTGCATATCTATAAAACAATTTTAAGAAACTAATATGATAGTATTAAAAATATTTTTACATTTCTATCCTATTGCATTTTCCAGTTACTCTTTAGTAGAAATATGAATATCTCAGTAAGGAAGTGATCCAATTGACTATACACCAAGGAGTTTAAGGGATTTCTTAACTGGAGGAGGAGGCTGTTACAACATGTCCTCCATATAAAATAAGTAATTTACTTTTATTGCTGGCTGTCACAATGCATTTAACATATCCAATTAAAAAAATAACTAATTATTTTGATATTGGTCTTCCAAGTCTATGAGCTAGAATTCACTGAAAATGCTTTATCATCCACTAAGAAGAAAATTAGGGCTTCCTTGTTGTAGGGTTGCTCAATTTTTTATGATGTGAAAATGATTTATCCTTGTGGATTAATACAAACCAGCTGTTTTTCTTGAAAGATTCATAAGACCACTCCCATGTATTGATATGTGGCCTTTGTCAGTTTTGTTTTGTACAAGAAGACACTATTTCCTAACACTGGAAATGTTAAATAGAAAGAAAGTGCTGGAAAGGACTGCATTTGCAGCCATTTATGAGATTGTTTCTCTTCAAAAAGTACAGTCAGAACCAAAATAAACTTAATTCTAAAACAATTAAGTGCACATGCAGTGGTGTTACAATCTTGCTTAATAAAACCCTATGCCAACAACAAAACACAATAAAACCAGTTAAATCCTTAGAGTAATTCAGAAGTATAGAAGAAATATACAGAAACCTTGACTGCAACAGCTGCACATTTCAAACCAGGCTTTAATGGACTTAAGTTAAGGCTTTGGGATTCAGCTGACTGACTGCCCTGCCACTGCTGCTGTAGAGAAGAGTTCATGGCAGTAATTGCACATGGCACTTCACTGTGGACAGACAGTGAGGTTTTCTTCCACAGTGTCAGCCTACGTGACAAGAGTGAACGTAAATATCTACTTACTTTCTCAAAGAAGAGCCCCCACTGAGTCTGGAGCAACAACCACCAAACTTCAGAAATAAACACGGAATCATGGTTGGCACTGATGGGTCTGGCACAAAATACGTGCCTTCCATAGAACTTCCATCTGGAGCTCTAACTCACTGCACAGATTGTATGTGAATTTTTCTCTAGAAGGTTATGAAAGGGCTCTGTAATTCCTACCTACACACCCTTTCCTTACTTTGTGTTAACACTTACTGAAAGGGAGCGTCTTGTGAAAAATAAGTAACTTTTTCACCCTGGTCTTTACACTACAACTTGAACAGAAGTCTAAGCAGTGCCTAATGCTTCATTATCCTCCTGTATAATTTAATTGAGGTATACTAATGACATTTTGCGCACAAGGATGAGGAGGAGGTTTGAGACAGAAACCAAATAATTATATAGAAAAAGCAGAAATTTAGTAAAAATGCCAGGAAACTGGGCAATAAACTAGCTTCCTTCCAGCAATTGCAGGTTAGGTAACCATAATACTTAAATACCTCAAAAGCATTAGAAATTTACATAGGACTACGATTTTTCAAGTTATTTAAACACCAAAAATCAAGAGACAAGCATTTTATGCCTAAATCAAAGCAGACACATGTACTAAGATATTTCAAGTAAAAGAACATTTAAGCATTTCATACCATTTTTCAAGTCTGCCTGTAGCACCCAAGTCAGAAGCCCACACACCACAGGCTCACTCTTCTACCAGAGCTGGAAAGGTACTTCCCCAGAGGAATTTTACAACAGCCAATATATTAATTGCCCTGCAGAGATACCAGCTTCTTCCTGCTGACTACAGAAGGACCCTAAACAACTCTGCTCCTTGCTGATTTATCTCTGCTAAAGGACCAAAGACAGGTGGAATAAGTCTGGCCACTAAAAGTCTGCCACAAGAAGCAGGTGCAGCTAAAACCAACAGAAAAGCCAAGATTGAGCTGGGAAAAAAAGCTGGGGTTAAGTAAGAGCAGACCCCCCACAAATCTCTAAGTCAATAACATTGACAGGTGGTTAGCACTGCAGAGATTGTGGATTTAGGAATCTAGTTTTATCCACTTTGACTTGCTTTGCTGAACATATTTAGTGATTGCAAATATTCTTAATGCTTTAATGCAGAGGCAATTTTGTGCATCCAGAATGAACACCAGAGAGAATACCCCATATGGTAAAATGATGCTTACAGTACCTAGCCTAATTTTGATGACAGTATCTGCTGCAACACCTAGCAACTCTGTCTTCAAGTGGAAAGATAATAATCTGTAATGCTTGCATCCTACAGAGAAATTAGGTCAGAAAGTATATTACTGTGAATACTCTGTTTCAATTACTTGGCAGTACTTGCAGAAACAGGCTCTTGATCAGGTTTAGGCCCTTTAGTAGAGAAACTAGAAAACTTGCAGAACATAGTGAGGTTTCTAGCAGGCAGACAAAGCTGCTTAAAGAATCCACCATCCCAAGAATAAGCAAAGGAAGTCAACTCGGCCTATAAATATTTTTATAATTATCAAGCAGCTTTCAAGTGGTTTGTAAGAAATGAGATCCTGCCCATCGTAATTAATTCTAAAAGACAGCCACCTTCTGTGTGCTTAGTTTCTTCTGTTCTTCCTTCCCTTTAGTTTTGTTTGTCTTGACTTTGATGTTCACCTTTGTTTTCCCTTGGATCATAGTTTCAGTTGTTTTCAACCTCACAGTGCACCCGTAACTGTGGGACCCAGAAAAGACTGGGGGCAATCAAAAATAACTGTCTGATTTATATTGCTGTAATGAGCCTTATTTTACAACCCTGTGCCACAACTATAAAGCAGTGAGATAGCCAGCAGTAGAACCCAACAAGCCACTAGCAGAATGGATCTTACTTTGCATTGCACTGCCTAACTTGTACAGCCCTCATCTCCTGAGGGTAAATGCTCTTCACCAGAGGAGGAAGATCTGTTCCTCTAAAACCTGTAAGTTCTTTGTTGTAAAGGAATATATAGGCATCCTGTAGAGAAGTGCAAATATACCAAAAAAAATCTTTGTAACTTACAGTTGTGGAAAAAAGCTGTGAGCAGATTTTCCCATTCCAATCTTAGAGAATTTAAGAACTTGAAATGGTCTAATAAATCATATTCATGCAAGAGCAACTGAACACATTTTTAGAAGAAATAGTTTATTTCTATATTAGAATAGCCTAATAGTGAAAAAGCTTTTAAAGAGAAGTATGTATCGGCACAAAGTACAGTCCCACATTCACTGCTTAGAAAGTATGTTGCAATAGAGCATCTAGATCCCTAAATTTATTTTTCCTGAAAATAATCACCAAGTGAAACTCAGCTCTTTTTCTCCAGCTTAGAATTTACAGGGATACTCTGAAAAATAATGTTCTAGTCCTACCCAACTCTCTTTTTTAATAAAATTTGGCCATCATATCCATATCCTTTCTTGAATTCTTTTCTAAGTAACTACTTGTGATCTTTGAAGAACTCTTTCCCTCCTCCTTTTAAAGTAATAACAGAGGATATGTGTATGATTGATGAATTAGAGTCGTCTGTTGGACAAGCAAGCATGTAGGACAGGTCCTTACTTCTGGAAGAGTAACCTCTCTAAGTACATGACCCTGAATTAAAAACAAAGGACATGCACAGAAGGAGAAAAGCAGGAATAACGAAAGGCAAAGCAGGCGGGAGGAGGTTTGTGAGTGGCCTTTCATAGGAGCTGGTCCGGAAAACAGACTTGGGTACCATGAGAGAGCAGAAAGGAGATGAGAGGTGAACCTGAGGCTAAACAGGATACTGGTGAAAGTTTGGAATAATTCTGTGATCATGCTTGAGGCTGGGATACATCAGATTTCAGGGTCTTGGGCACGGGGTGTGGCTCTCGGGGTGTCCTGTGCAGGGCCAGGAGCTGGACTCGATGGTCCTTGTGGGTCCCTCCCAACTGGCAGCTTTCATGAAGACCACAGAAAGCCATCCCTGAACAATGAAACTACCCCCTTTTTAGATTTCTGAGTCCGTGTATCTTTCCACAGTGCTGGTTTCCCCCTCAGCCTGAAACTCAGGTGGAAGCTGCAATGTAAGCTGAAACTCGTGTCATGACATGACAACTGCGCTTCCCACCAGCTGGGAATGAGCAGAGAAATCCACCTTTTCTTTGAGGATCAAGCCAGGAGGAGGGGGTGACTCACAGGGAGCTGGCACTCCCACAGCCCTGTCTGCTCCAGGCCCAGGGTGTCTGGTGGCTGCCAGGGAGTGACTCTCGGTTGTTTTTTTAAAATTTGATATTTGCTTAGTATGATACTTCTATTACTGAATAGTTCTAGAGTTTAAATTAGAGTTGCATCAAGAACATTCAGGGAGGAGAGCATTGGTGAGTATCCTCCTTGTCAGAATATCCAATTACTTAAAGAATAATAGAAGAAGAAGGAAATAATACCTACTGCCAACAAAGTAGATTTTGTTACTAATTTCAGTGACAGTTGAAGATATGCAATTGAATCTCCCAGTGGACCCATTTCAAAATGGATATGTATGTCCATTTGTATTTTTATGTAATGTCCATCAGTTTGGTAAGTAAGCAGAATCTCTGTTTCCTAAATCAGAGATTACCAGATAACTAAATAAATACCTTTATTTCTGGCTAGCCTGTGACCAGTTAAACATGGTAGCAGCATGTGCACTACTTTGACTTTCTTTGTCAGTCATGTGAAGCCCTGAGAGATGACTCTCATATTCACACTGTTGATCCAGCCCCAGGTAAAGGGAATTTTTAAATGTATCAGAGAAAGAAGAAACTTTTTTTCATTTTGATTTATGAATCCTTTTTATTGCGTAGCATATTATCCTGTATTATTTACTTTATCACAGGCAAGGAAAAAAAACCCAAACCCTAACGTTTTTTTATTTTAAAATAAACCTGTTATATATGGTTAGTGCTGTTAGATCAGCTAGATGGATAAAATCAGAAAAATAAAAGAGGAGAATGCCTGTACTGATTAAGTCGGGAGATACTGTTCCACAAAACCTTTTGCCTTTTATATAACAAAGAGTTTCAAAATCCTTGATTGAAGAAGAGGACATAAAGAACAAGAGAAAACACACCCTAGATTTGCTGATGATATTGCAACTTGATTTCATAGACGAAGACTTTGAAACAGTGATCAAAAAGCTGTGAAAGCAATATAAATTCTGTTTGAAAGCAGGCCCAGCTATACTCACAAGATAGCTTTTGAAACTACTCAGGCCAGTTTTAAGAGCCAGCTCTTGCCAGAGGCCTTCATCCTCATCAGTACTCCAAATTAAGATTTATTACAGAAAGCAATTACATGTAATTTAATATTAAATTAAAATGCAAAGCTAAATCCAGACAAGTATTAGTCTGACAATACAGGGAGAATACAAATGTAGGTGCAATATTATACAAATAGGCAGCTATAACTACAAAACATGGCATTGTTCCATGTAAGAGCAGAGAGGACCCTGTAATAAGCATTGGTTTAACTGAAAATACAGGGGCTGGGTTCCCTACTGTGAGTGAATTCTTCTCGACCATGGGGCAATGCCAGGGGAGCTGTCACGGCTCTCAGACCTTGAGATAGCAGCCAAGGGAATTCCTGCTGGCTCCACGATGGGAGCAAGCGTTCCTGTGAAGCCAAAACACTAATTGTGTAACTCAGGATTTGTTTTCTTTGCTTGCTTTCTTTCCCAAAGGAAAATCTGTCTCAGCAGTCAGTGAACTACTGGTTCTTCATGAATTGATTTTTCTTTCAAGAAGGGGAAGGGAGAAAGTTTATAGGTTTAGATTCAACCCAATATACAATACTTTTGTGTGAAAGAGAGCCTTAGCTTAGTTTAATTCTGTCTTCTTTTCAGGCAACCGATTTAAGTCTTTGAGCACTATCAGAATATATTTATTTAATCAGAAAATACTTGTTTCCCATGCAATTGATGAATATGGAAAATTTTAACCATTTTTTAACTTGGGATAATGTAGAATAGTGATCCACTTCAAAAAGTCCAAAATTAATAATATGGTTAATTTACACAGTTTTGCAGTAAAAGACAGACCATTTTAAGTGAGAAGCCCCAGAAAATGTCTGAATTTTTTCTTACTTATTAAATTGGGTTACTTAAGTGACCAGTATCATAACGTATTTTCTCTTTTTCTATAGAATCAAGAATTTCTCAGGAACAATTTTGTTCTCAGAAACATGGAGGAGACTGCAATCTATTATGATGCGATTTTCAAGGCAAATTTAATGGGTTCAGTGGGTGTTGATGTTGCTTCTGTTGCCCTGAAAATGACACCATTTATCATCCACATTCATTGGGCTCTTCATGTCTGGGCACAGGTTGATAAAATTGTACTTGATGGTGTAACCATAAGAAATAAATCTAACTGACAAGGAATAAAATTTCATCTCCATAGCTTTGCCAGTTATGCATATAATTTCTTATTTGCTTTAGGTTTTTATCTAGCCTTGACAAATGATGGAGAGGTTCAAGGGAATTGATTTAGGGGACAAACTGTTAAGCTATCAAGTTCTTAGAAATAGGAAACTGCTTAGCTAGATTTAGATGTCCTGTGTCTTAACCCTAAAGATAAGCAAGCTAATTTTTCATTTTTCTATGAACAGTAGGTGCTTTTCCCTTCATTTTTTCATTGGACCAGGTAACCTTCAAGACCTTATCTATTGTTAGAAATCTGAATGCACTCAGCAAAAATCCAGTGCCGTTTACTCTAATGGGCCTTTCTGTGTGAACATAATTTGTATTCCCCATCAAAAGTGATTTTTTAATGGTCTCCTTAACAAGATAATCTATCAAGGAATGGGTGACAACTGCACCTAGTAACCTACTTAACAGATCCAGTTTGACAACAATTACGTATTAC
This sequence comes from Daphoenositta chrysoptera, assembly GCA_013397915.1. Classification (NCBI taxonomy): domain Eukaryota; kingdom Metazoa; phylum Chordata; class Aves; order Passeriformes; genus Daphoenositta; species Daphoenositta chrysoptera. The sequence continues at coordinate 10,537 of VZRO01006219.1, forward strand.
TGCATGTCATCAAGGCAGGGTGTAACTTGATATTAAATATAGCAAACACATTTGATAGTGGACCATAGCTGCTTGAGAAAGTTGAAGGTGGTGACTTCTGAGGAGAAGAATTGTTTGGCTTTGGGGTAATACCAACTTGGGACTGGAATGGAGAAAACATCTACTACATACGAGGGTAGTTTAGTCATCACCAGATTCAAGTAAATGCTTGAGTTTGTGAATGGTACTCAGAGCTGTGTGTTCATGAAGGACTTCCTGAAGATTTTATTTCATTAGTTTCACAGGACAGGCGTATGATGGTAGAGGAGACCTAGAAGAGACCTCATTCAAATTGGCATCTTGAGTGCACGTGTTGGCTGTTTCAAGTCGATTGGTTCAAGTGTTACAAGGAAAAGCCAATTTTCCTATGTCTTTCTCCATTTTGAAATGAAAGATCCAATTGATAGCATGTGTTTATGTGACTGGAATGGAACTGCAGTGAGGGAAAAGTATTATATACATCTATCTATGTATCTATCTATCTATCTATCTATATCTTCCAAAAGAGCAAATAGCAATAGCCATTAACGATTCCAGTGAACAATTCACTATACATATAGTATAGTTATTAATATTCAGGGAAAAGTCACAGTTTTTCTGGATCTTTGAGAATATTTTGTTTTGAGACAACATTTTATCACAGGGAAATTCGCCTTCCCACACAGAATCAGAATTTGGAAACTATTTCACAAGAAGTACTAAGAATTATTGTGCATCTTCTCTATGTACTACTTGCATTTAAGTATTGCCAAATATTTACGATTGTTAGAAAGTCATAATCTATGTGAACTCTACTGCCTTTAAACGCTTGGGTTTTTTAAAGAGTCAAAAGTTAATTTATTACAAATCAGGTATTTAAAATTTACACCTACATTTCGGGTTCAGTTACAGGAAGTTTGGGATCAGTGTGACTGTTGCTTACCTTACAGACACAAATAAATCTTTGAGGGAGTAGAGGAAATACCAAAGTCTAAATAATATGGAATGGTTGTAGTGTGAAAAGGCATGCTGGAGTTTGTCAGCGAGGGTTAGCCCACATTAAAGCACCTTTGTTCCTAAGGCAGAAGAAAGCAGAATTTATTGGCAGAGATGCAGCTTCTATCAGTAACACACATTCCTGACATTTTCTGAACAACCTGCCTTGCCAAAAAGCCTAAGTAAACTTAAGAACACTTGGCAGACTGAGTTGAATCTCGTCTCTAAAGGATTTTACTTGAGTGCTTATGTCAGAGCTATAATGTTCTCTTGATTCTTCTTTATCTTATGTTTTAGCAAATAAAACCTTACTATATAACCCAGGCTCTTTTTTTCACTGTTTTGAATTATCTAATCTTGGAGATCACTATTAGTGTACAGTAATACAGGATAGCCTATTCCCGAAGTATCCCTTTAAATTTATTTTGCTTATAAAGTTCCGTTCATGCTTTGCCTTCACTACAAAGAACATACCAAAATATCTGTAACAGGCATCTTTTCTAAAAACTCTTTTACCTGCAGAGTGGTTTTTTGTTTGGTTTGGGATAATAATGTTTCTTTTTTTCATTCATTAAATGGAATGAACTGTACTGACAAAACTACCTACTTCCTCAGGTAAAAGCTGATGGTCCTGAGCAAAAAAATCATCATTTGGAAGAAAACCCAGTTTTCATTCTAATCTGTTTTCACTGTGAGAGTAGATTTCCATGTTAACGTTAATAAGATACTAAACTATCTTTCTGTTGCAACAGAGAAAAATTTGGTGAGAGTAACATGCAAGATAAAATCAGGTGTTGGACCTGCAGGATATTAACATGGTAGCAACCATTTTGATTTATCGTGGGTATCAGTCATGAGATGGCAGATCTCTGCAGTTGGAGTGGTGAAACAGCTTGGCTGGGCATTTTGGGAGACATAAAATAGCTGAAAGTGTGGCTGTTGACCTTACTGTTGACCCAAAGATAGGCAAAATCATCTGCTAATGGTAAATGACCTCTTTGAGTTGCGTAGGCTACAGGGGAAGTTAAGGTCTCACAAGCACAGCTTGAAGTGATCATCTTTCAGAGAGGTTCCATCCAGGATAATGAATTTTGTGGGTTTTCACACAGAAGGTTATCATGTCTCACATATCCTGTATCAGGTAGGCCCTTCTGGCATTCTGCTGAGCTGTCTTGAGCCTTTCTACACTACACTACACGGCAAACCTGTGGCACAGATGGATCCCGACTGATTTCTTATAGTATTGGGACTGAGATGGGAATAAGTCATGCTCATTCACCAGTGGCCTACAGAGTATTGCTAGTAGTAAATGCTGGCATTTAAGCATAGGTATAACTTATAAAATACATTCATATTTTCATTGACTACTTAAAATCAATTACTTTGATGGTTCATAACTGTATTCACAATATTCTGCAATTGTCTGATACCTGTGAAGTATATATTCAGCTTCTTGAAAGAGCAGGTCTTGCCCTTTCAGTCCAGGCCTGTGATGCCACATCAATGTATCTCACTTCTGTCAAATCTGTGTACTGCATGACTAAGATATATTGTAGTAATATATGTTAGTAAGGTATATTTTTATGTTATACATATTAATATTATACATTTAATGTGTAATTAATATGAATATATAACTTTATAGCCTTACAAGCCAACATAAAAATATGTGCAAAACTTTGTCAGTATTATCAAGGGAGACATAAACATGAATAGTGTCAAAAGTGTCAGCACAGAAAGGCTACACTGCCTCTTGCAGACGCTCAAGAGCTGGATTCATCCTTCTGCTATGTGGCTGGATAAATGCCTGTTGTATGACTGAAATGTAGATCATAGAATAATGAACATCTGGAGATCACGTAGGCCAGTTTTCAGTTTAAGATTTTTTTCCCTTATCTAATTGGAATTTCCCGTGATGCAGCTTGTGTCTGTTGGTAGGATTTCTGCTGTGTCCCTCTGGGAAGTCTTTTTTCTCAGGCTGACCTAACCCTGCTCACTCAGCTTCTCCTCACACACCATGTGTCCCGCTGCCTTCATCACCTTGTTGGTCCATGTTGGATGTCAATGTGTTCCTTGTACAGGGAGTCCAAAGCTGAATACAGGACTCCAGCTGCAGTCTCACAACGGCCAAACAGGTGGGAAGAAACACCTGCCTTGACCTGCTGGCCACACTCCTGCTAGTACACCTCCTGCTTATCACTGCTCACATGATGGGAATCAATTAAGGAATGTGCTACAGAGGTCTAAAATTACTTCAAACAAACATGCAAATAATCCTTTTTCCCTTATTCTCACAGCAAAATCCAAAATCAGTGCCGTAACTGTCTGCAGTACAGATTTTCCTATTAACAACTCAACACAGAAGCATTATACCCAAAACTCAAGCATTAATACTCATATAGCCTCATTAAAATGCTATAAAACTTCCCACAGACAAGAAGATTCCAGCCGTTAAATCCTGTGAAGTTAAACAATTATATTTAATATAAAATCTTGCACTTCATCACTGCCCTTACAGAGAAAACTTTTGTAAAACTGCTCTGCTAAAGGAGCTGATAATATCGTAGGTTTATATAATGCTTCTTTTCCTTATTATAGTTTCTTTGCAAGCTTCTCAAACATGCTCCAACAGGTGATGTATGTTTTCCCTGTCAGCTCTCCTCCCTAACTAAATAATTTACTTTGTAATGTAATAAATGTCGGGCGTATGCTTCCCAGCATGGATGCTTGAATCTAACATTCCATCAGACAAACTTTGATTATAGGGCTTTTTTAATCTACTAGGCGGGCCTGGCACAATTCTGTCACGAAACCAGTATATTGGTGATCTTGAGGTAAATGCAAAAAAATGCAGTCTAAAATATATATGAAACTATCTCCTTTATGTTCAACAGATCAGGATTTACTAGTTCTCATTTCAAGATGAATCTGAGGTTGGGTATTTCCAAATGTGGGTGCCTAAATATATTAGGACATACATATGACATAACAAAAAAGCAATGTTCACTATATGAAGCTACGGTTAAGGTTAAAGAAATCTGAAAGTAAAGAACCTTATGTAAAGACTCTGCCTACCCAACATTTCTAGAAGTCAAACCCCTTCTCTGCAGATGCCTATGTTTGAAAACACTGGCCCTGGCCTTTAGGACATACTGTTCCAAACAAATAAATCTGTCTCTGTCATCACTGGTAAACCACTGATGAAAACAGGACAGGTTTTACTCCCTATTTAAAAACTGAAATTACTATAGCAAAATCTAGTACTGTGGTATGGTAACAGTTTTCCAAAATCACCACCAACAAGAGATTTTTACACCTTTGAACAGCTGCTGTTCAAGAACTACCATAGAATAATACAAAGTCCAGTCTATGTATGCCACTTTAAAATTCTATTTAATGTATGTATTATACTTTACTTGCAAAAACAGGTTTTACTCAATATTTAGCGATTCCTGTAACACACCAGGCCAATGGGTATCATCCTTTCATCAAACTCAAATAGATCTGACATCTTTTCTGTCCTGGTGGGGCAACTGTTATGACTGTTCTTCATTACAATTTAAATTGCATACAGTAGCACCAATGGAAAGAAGAGAGACTTTGCCTTACCTTCTTTTATCTTTGGAAGAATTATAGTTAAAAACTGAACCAGATTTTCTCAAATTATTATGGACTTGTAGTAAAAGTTCCACCATCTCTCAGCTATTTTTTTAATTACAGGAAGAAGATGAATGCAGTCACTTTTTTCAGGATATTTCTTGCCTGTAAGCTATAAAAGCATCTGTAAGGCACTGTTGACAAACTAGTCTTTGCTTTGAAGTGATGCTTATTACAAAAGCAAAGACTTTTTTGGTGGAGAAGAATTAAGAATGGTGTCTTTCCCTTTTTATGAGAGAAGAAAGGAGGGATAAAATATTAACATTTATTTATATTCTTAATTTAAATTTTATCTGATTCTTCTTTCAGTTTGAAAGACTCCGGTTTCAAGCCAGGCAAGTTTTCCTACACAGATATTTCCAAAGAACCATAAAGTATGTGTCATGACTCCCCCTATTCTTTTCCATTAAAAAAAATATAAATGGATCACTTTTGGACTCTTGATTTGAAATATGTGGAAAACTTTGTTGTTCAACCATCTGCTCAATCGCCCTTGCTGAGCACACCACCTCCAAAAATACTGGTGAATAAAAAACCTCGTGGTATAATGGGTAATATCCCAAAATAAGATTGTATAATACAGTAAAAATGACCGTACACAAAGAAGGAAAGAGCTACACATACTCAGTTTTAAGTGTCAGCTTCAGCAAGGGAACCAATTCCTGAATTTTGATGTAGAAACCTTTATGTCGATGAGTTGAACATATATTTATAGCCTAAAGTTCTAGGACTGATTTTCATGGTAAATAAAAATACAACCACTACATATACGAGTGTTAGAACCAGAACGAAGAGGATTATGGGTAGAACAACACAGTACAGGTTTTTTTCTTAACTGGCATAATGTAATAAATGACTGATGGACAGCTGCATTAACCTCTTTGGAAACCCAAAGTTCTTTCCATATTTCGCATACTGAAAATTCTAGCCTTTCTTCCTGCTCTAATGCAGAAATTTTATGTAACTTGCAGTGCAGAACCAAGAATGAAACCTGCATGAGGTATAGAGCACTAAACTTTGTGCACCACATCAATCAGACAAGTCCACTGTCTTAAGACATCTCCATTCTTTTTAGTGTAGGGAGAATTTGGTACCCATGAAGGCTTTCATCTGACTGTAGTGAGTTGGGAGCTGCTCAGGCAGGCTGTATTAGCCAAGATGAAAATACAGAAATGGGTGCTTGTGGGCACTGCTCTTGGTATTGGTATTTCCTTCCAGGAGTATTTATGCATTTGGAAATAGACAAACTTGGGTAAAAATCAAGAGAGGTATTTGGAGGCACATCCAGGACTAGGATTCTTCTCCCACCCTACCCGAAGGCACGCTTTATCACAAGGGTATGACCAGCTCCTTCTGCCCTTGTGAATTTTGCACTGCTAGCTTCATGGCTGCACATGAACTTCACTAGAAGACCTGAAGACCTCTTGTCCAGTCTGGAGCTAAAGCACCCTCTGGAAAAAATGGCTTTGAATCAAACCAAGGAGGACAACCAGCTTCCCAATTACTTTACATGGACTCTAACCCCTAGATTATTACACAAAAGTTAAACCTAGGTGATGTAAAACTCTGCTAATAAATTTCAGATTCCCAGTAGTCTACAATAATGGAGATGGTATTGTTGAACTAAGATACCAGTGTTTCCCATGGCATCAAATTTCCAAGTCCTTTTGTGGACCTGTGCCTACAATCACAGACACTGTCACTGGCAGGGAACAGGTCTTCAGAGTGGTGACTTGGCACCCAAAGCACTGTGATAGCTATAGAGTCTGTTTTAAAGCAGCATTTAATTCTGGTGACTCACAGCCATGATGCTTATAAATGTATTTTTCTAATCTCTCCGCCTCCTCTCCATTTTCCTCTAAAATTGATGAGTACTATATCATGTTGTCTCTTCTGTCACCTGTCATAGACCACAAACTAATCTGAAAGCACGACCAGATCTGGTATCTGTAAATCTCAAATATTCATTTTCTTTGTCGAGTTCAAAAATTGTTTTGTATACAAGAAACAATTTAACACTTGAGGTAAACTTTATGAAGAAATCATAACACTGTTTTAATGTATCACAAATGCTCCTTTAGAATAAATTGCACTGACTCATGGCAAGATCTTTTGTGGTGACTAGTTCCTCATAAAACTTTGGTAAATAGGTCCCATTTGGAACATGAGCAGCTCCGTGCTCTTCTTCCTGACGATGCAGTACATCAAACAAATCTCCCAGACACTCCCCACTGCAGGCTCAGTGTCTGTCTGGTGGTGGTCATGGAGCCAAAATTGTGGGAACCAACGTTGTACATCAGAATGAGTGTGAAAAAGGATATGAAAATACAAGAAGAATACATAACTAAGAATGTCTGCTACTGCGTGTCTCAGATTTCACAGCTTAATTCCTATCCTTGCATTTTAAATGGGTAATTTTCTTCATCCAGTACAGTTATAGATCTTCCCTTAAAGGCTTTTTCCTGTGGCAATTGCACACTGAGTCCCTGTCATCAGGCTGAGGTACAAGTTCCATTCCATCCCGTATTTCAGGTTTGCTGGCTTGGCGTTCGGCATATTTCTGAAATATGTAAACAACATTTAAGAATGCTATAAGCACTAACATATAATTCATGAAGCAGAATTTTCCTCCTCCCTTCCACTCAGAAGCCTACCTTTATCCAGGCTCCTTTATGTCATTGTTTACAACCTCTGCACAAGGTGTCTTTGTAACACACCTACTAATAGGCTACATTGCCTCTGAAAACCTCCTGTCATGTTTTTGCCTATTATTATGGTAACTTGAATATTGTCATTACTTGTGCCTAACCACTTTATGCAGATAATGCACAAAAATGTCATTTTTGTACACTGAACAGTTCCAAACTTTGTGTTAACCTGTGGATGCTGAAGCTGACATCTAACTGCACAGCAGAACAGGAAAAAGAAATCAATACTTTTAGAGAGGAGAAACTTCTTTCACTAGAGATTTGCATTTTCTAAGGAAGAAATTACTATTGGGCCTGCTTCACTGCCTACCACTCTACTAGTCACACTTCTGGAACTTCTTTTCCATGTATTCATTGTTTTGTAGAAGTAGCTCATGATGTAAGTGTGAGAAGAATGAAGGGAAAAAGGAAGAAACCTGGATATACAGATGATATCCTACAGAGATCTATTGGAAACCAAGTAACAAGTGACAATGAAAACAGGGCTGATTGGGCACGGGGGCAAAAAAAATACAATTGCTGGTTCTGTAAAGTAACTAGTATACTGTGAGGTATACTGTCAGTTTGCTTCTTTAATGAGGAAGCAGGGTTTAGCAAAGCTCTTCACACTGATCTCCTGTGAATAATAGGTACCATGTCTGCTATTGATCTAAGCAAGGAGTGAATATGAAATCTGTAGCATAGGTAGCAGTAGCAGCTGGGGGAGAGTAATAAAATGACCTCTTGTACTGACCTGGAGCACTTTATAATAGTAGCAGTAAAACCTGTGAGGCTGAAGTAATTCTCTTGCCATTAATTGTCCTTCTTTAGCAATTTTTCTTGCTTCCTCATCATTTTCCTGATGAAAATTCAGATGAAACAAATGAATAACAGAGCAATCAGTGAGTTACTCAACGCCTGACTAGCATTAAAAGTTTTATTAAATGGGCTATTCAAATATGCAAATTTATGTGCAATTACTGGTAGATTGCAAAGGCATGATTAAAATTGCAGATTTGTTTAAAAATACTGGATTGCTTTTATTGTCAGTACTGGTACCTTAGGGCTATCAATAACAACTTTCATGACTAACTGTATAATTTTGAAAACTCAGTTACTTACTGCTCTACCGTTTTGTCCAAGCCACAAGCCTGTTCAAAATCAAGTCTGACATCTCCCAGACTTCCTTAGTTTTACAGAAGACAAAACTACAGCTGCTGTCCCGTCCAACGCAATGGAATTCAATGTCTTCCTTTTAAAAATAACTACATGAATTCATGTACTTATTCCCAAGCTTTTCAGTCTATATTTCAAAACTTTTAGTTTTCTCCTAATTCCTTAGGCAGAACTACAGTACTCTCAGAAGAGAAACTTCTCCTGTGTTCTTTTAACCTTAACAGCACTTTGTCTTAAAGCACTAATGATGTTTCAATCACAGTTCTATCTGTTTGCTTACAGCATCCCAACCTCTCAACTCTGAGCATGTTACACAGAGCAGCAATTTTTTGTACATTCAAACAGAACATGCAGTAACTTCTGCTCTAGTCAGGGCCTAAAAAAGCTATAGCATTAATTAAGTCTAGGAATCTAGGAATCTGGTTGTTTCTTCCACAATTATCTTAGTCAGTATACTAAGGCTCTGACTCATGAACTCTTCTGCCCAGACCTAAAATGAACACTTAAATATTGCCCTAAATAGAGATGGTTACTTCAATTAAGGCCTTCCCATTTTATACTAACAACAAAATGTACTTCCTTAACTCCAGGATCTCAATAAAGTTCATGCAAAATATATATAGGGAAATACAAAAGAAGACTCTATTAAGAAAAATTATTTACATGTTTGTTTATCACTTTGAACTTGAATCAGCAATGGAACTTACCTTAGCCCATTTTATTTTCTCTAGCAAGTCCTCTAAATTTCTCTTAACTGGAACATAATGTTTCCAAGGTTTTAATCCAATATAGAAGTGTTCATAGTACTGGGAATCTTGCTTCAATACCAGGCTGTCACCCAGCAAGAGGTATGGAAACCTGTAGGCTGCTACAGTGCCATCCACATTCACTTGGTATTTGTACTACAGTGTGAAGAGACAGGAAAAAAAAGGTGAAATGTTTTGTATTGGAATGGGAACCCTGACTGTATAAAATGCTATTTTAACAGGCAAGAAGTAATCATGTTTATTAATTTTAATCTTCAAACTCGTTTTAGCATTAAGCACATGTAGTTTCATGGTCTTCTGGATAACATAATGGAAAAAGGATTTGTTTTCAACACCAGGCTGACACTCAAGAACCTTTCTGTCACATGAGCTGCCTGATGGGTATTCTATTGAAGTGTCCTGGGATAAATCAAGGGCTACAGTGGGGAAGGAAATAAAACTAATCTATACCTCAATTCTAATAGGGTAATTCTAATACGGTAATTCTAATTCTAATAGGGTAATTCTAATAGGGTAATTCTAATAGGGTATTCTGACTTAAAATCAACATTATTATGTAGAATAATCTGAAACATGTATTACTATATAAAATAAGCTGAAACATTATTCTGAAAGCAACCATGAATGTACTGCTTTGGCAGATGTTCTTTGCTGTTACAGCATTTCTGATATGTCAATCTCTGGAACAGAATTTCAATTGCTATATAATTATAAAGGCTTTATACAGGACTCTGTCCCCCTTTTTTTTAATACCTCTGTTACAGTGGAATTTGTGTGTTAAAGTATGATGAAAACACTCATCTGTTTTTCTAACTTGTTACCACAACAACTCTTTCTGACATCCAAAACGTACTTGCAATGGGTATAAGTCGTGTCCATTGTTTTCATATTTACCCCAAATAAAAGAAAGCCTGATGGAGAGAAATCCAATTTCTCAATCTATTAAAAAATAAAAATAAGCCAATATGTCTCTCTAAAGGTCTCTCTTGGCTGTCTTCACAAGTGTGTTACACTAGGACATTAATTACAGGTGGTTTATCTACCCTGCAGAGACCCATACTCCCAGTGCAGCATAATTGTTTTGTTTACTGAGAAGAATTTACAAAAGTAAGCCTTGTCTTTTCAGTTGGTAAGAATTTAACAGCAAAAATAATCCAAAACTGTAATTTGACTGTTACCTTAAAGAAGTCAAAGAAGCCCATCAGCTGAGCCTTCCCTAGCTCTTCTTCTTTTTCTCTGAAGAAGAAATATCCTGTTATTCCAGCATCTAGTAGTTCTGGATTTTCCTTGGATAACTTGACAAGATGGAGACGTTCTTCTCGGCTGTCTCGACCTCTGAATAAAGCCCGCTCAGTTTTGTTTTCCCAGAAGGGGCCTATGAACAGTGAGTGATAAGGCAAAAGCAAACAGCAGTGAAATGCTCAGGATCCATTTAATACAAATAAGGAACTTGGTTTAACAGTGGCATTACACTCAGATACACAGTAAGACAGGCATGGTTTCCCATAACCACTTATTAATCACAGGGTTAAACTCTCAATTCTGGTTTGAATTTTGAGATGAGAAACTCATAAAAGGAAAATCAGAGAATTGCTTTTCCACTCAACAATTTTGTATTTCAGTAACTTCAACTATCTTGAAAGCTACCTAAGGGATTCTAATAAAATATATAAGGAAAATACCAACAATTAAAGTAATTCTCCATCCCTAACGCCTGCCACAATAACCACATTTCTTTAGTAAAATCCACTTCTGTTACCCAGCAATTTAGTTAGGTCCTTGAAGAACCACTTAATGATGCCTTAAAAAGGAAAATAAATGGCTATATTGTTTCCTCTAGATACTTAGCAAGAGCCTGAAAGACTTAATCTCTGCTTACTGCCTGCTTTTAAAAACATTAACTTACGTCCTTCCTCACCTTTCTGCTGAGAATTTCCCTAAAGGACCTACTAAGTGGAGTAGTCTCTTATTGTCTCCTAATTGGAAAAGCAGCTGTACTAAATCAGCAAACACACAATGCCTCTAACTGATTATTTAATTGAAATATTTAATTTAAAAACTAATAAAGAAAAGAGGAACTGAGAACTAATTAAATAAAAAGAAATAACTTTCCACTCCAGTTTTATTCCTTAGGTATTGCTTATGCCATTTGTTTGATCCTTAAGTATTCTTTAATTTCCTGAGGGGGAGGAAGACACCTGCCAGTAAAGCTGGCTCTTCTTTCAAAGTCAGAAAAGCAATTCAGGAGATCTCACTCTGAGGTATTTTTTCATATAGACAATGTTTTCTCATTTGACAATGTTTTCTCATTTGAAAGAGGCTGCAGCACAGTATCAGCTAACTTTGTTCAGGATTCAAATTCATTTTTTGTAAACAGAACACTGAGCCATAACACATTCAGGAAAAGGGTTACTATTTGATTAGAAGAAACATATTTGGGTCCTTTACTGAGGAGAAAGGCCTTTTAATTACACTTAGTTTTCCTTTGCCAGGTCACAGTAGGTATCTTCTGGATACCTTTAAGTTAAAATTCATGTCTATTGCAAACTGGACTTCTTAAATTTTGGTTCTAAATAATACATCTACTTAGTGGCAATGTTGAAAAGTGTTTGCAACCTCTAAGGACTAAGCTGCTTCTATTCAGAGATGTCCTAGGGCACTTTGAACTGAAGACTTTGACATTACTTGAATGCAACTTGCTTCTTCGATGGAAATCACAAATTCTTTTTAAATCCACAGTCTCTCATTCACCTGTATTTCCTTGAATGGAAAGGAGATCGTTTGTGACTCCACGCAGGGTTTCCAGAGTGGAGTGGGTTACATCATACGTTGGCAGGACGATATCTCTGGAATCCACAGAGCCACACCAGGAGATGACAGGTACAGGACCAGGCGTATCATTAGCTTTCCGATTCTCAACTGGCCAGTCTCCAACATTAAGATAAAACTCCACATCAGGAAGACGAACCTAAATGTATACCCAAGAAGGATAATAACACAGAGAAGCTGTTTGTCACTCTTACATATATTCCTCAGTTCTCTCATGTCACGCAGACTCTGTGCACCTACAGGATAGTTCATAGGTTTAGCTGTGCTTAAGTTATGAATTCCAAGTTTCTGCCCTGCAAGCCAGTATGAAAGGAACACCCAGAAGCCAGGAAACAGCCCACAGTTGGGCCTTAGCCCCTGCAGCTTTCTGAGCATCTTCATTACTGCCAAGGCCAGCCCCCACATATTACCCCTAACACACAGCATTGTCTTGATGGAAAAACGGAAGTCAGATCATACTTCAGGAATTATATATCTGAAGATACAACAACAATTGCAGTAGTGCCATACTTAAATATGTTTAGCCTGGAGAAGAGACGACTGAGATGGGATCTTATCAGTGCTTACAAATATCTTAAGGGCAGGTGTCAAGAGGATGGGGCCAGACTCTTTCCACCGGTGCTCAGTGACAGGACAAGGGAAAACAGGCATATACTTAAACCCAGGAAGTTCCATCTGAATATGAGGAAAAACCTCCTTACTGTGAGGATGACAGAGCCATGGAACAGACTGCCCAGACAGGCTGTGGATATTCAAAACCCAGCCTGGAGGTGATCCTGTGCAACCTGTTCTGGGTGAACCTGCTTTGGCAGGGGAGTTGGACTAGATGTCCTCCAGAGGCCCCTTCCCACCCCAACCACTCTGTGATTCTGTGATACTGCCTTGACAGTCTGACATGATCCAAAGCCATACCTTTCTGGCCAGTGACAGGAACATTTCATCGGAGAACATTTTGAAGTCTGTGTACCTCCCTAGGGAGCGCCGGTAGATGCGGTTATCGAGAACAGTGTAATGAACAACAGCACCTCTTGTCTGGCTGAACTTCGCTGGGATTTCCTTAAGCATTCGCTGCAGGTCAATGGTGGGAAACGAAATGAAGTCTTCTGTAATCTGAGGTTCTTGGGATGGACAGGACATAACGTCCTGCCAGACCTCAGGGTCTTCTTCAGGACAGTCACAATATTCATGATAAACTGGTCCTGTGGAAAACAAAGCACCCAGAGTCTGTATTTGTGATTCTACAGCAAACGTAATTTATACATTACAGTGGCTTGCCATTTTTTATACCATGTTTTCTACAGTTTTCCTGGGAAACCATCCTTCGCATAATTTCTGGAATTTTGCAGTGTAACTGAGAAAACAGCAACATTCTTCTCTTTTCAGAAACACAGGACTTCTTGTCATCAGGATGAAATTATTCTGCTAATTGAAGCTCCATTACTGTGAACCTGCCCAGCCCATGGGGGATTCAGAACTGTTTGAGCTGTCCACAGCTACCACTATTGCACTTTCAAATATAGCCTAATTCAGAACTTTGACAGATTACATTACAACAAAAAATACCCTTACCTTTCAAAATATATGGTGACTGAGCCACATGCTGATCACCATAAAGTATCTCAATTTTTAAGCCTTTTGTGATGCTTCCATACATTCGATACCGCATAAGGAATGTACCATCATTTCTATCCAAAGGCCGAGGGGTGTAAATTCTTGGGACTTCTTTTGGAGAAAGGGCTTTAATTACCACTTTAAACTGTGTTCTCCCTGGAAAGAGGAATATAAAACCAGATAAAAACACTTTAAGCTATTAGAATCACATCTAGTAAATAAAGGTAAGACCAAACTCTACTGAATGAAGGCCATGGAATTTAATTTATTTTTTCACTACAATTTTTTAATTATACCATGTTGGCAAAACTAATTTCCAGTGATGAAATACTACCAAATATTCATTCATACTACCAAATATTCTTGGTCATCGCATACCTCTAAATGGAAAACCTGCAGGTGGAGATAAAAAGTTAAATATTTGATTACAAGACAGAAGGAGAGGCTAACAGTATTTTGAAGCTAAGACTAGGTTTAATTCTAAGTTTTCAAGTTAGTGGTCTGAGGAACAATAATTTCCTCTAGAGTAAGAAAGACAGGAAACCAAGTTAAAGTAACAGGAGAAAAGAATACTTGCCAGCTTGTGGAAAGGCAGTTGCAGCATGCAGGAGTCACATACAAATTGTTCAGCTTTCAAATTGTTCAGGGTGCTGCTGACTGTCTTGAACATTTAAAGTCCCAGCTACTGAAAAGCAGGGATAAGAGAATGATAGTAGAGATGTTCCCTGGACATCTGTCTGACCCATGCTTAAATATCACCAGCATTTCATCATTAATGCACTAAGACTTTTTAACTTGATATGGAATAATTTATGGACAAGTACCAAAAACATAAATCTGTTATGTTCTTTAAGTCTATCACAAGTGGTCATTGTAAACTTTATTCATAAAAAAAAGAGGGGGACAAATTATTCATGAAGTGTGACAGTCTAAATATTGTGAATCAAACAAATACAGTGAATGTTACCACTAAGTAGTATTTAGAAATAAATGAAACAGAAAAAATCCACATAAAATCAAGACATTACTAAAATTTGAATGTGTCCCAACAGTACTAAGTGATTAATTCTACACTTTGGATCCACAGATTAATGCACTGATGTGGTAAGTACCAGTCTTTTAACAATCGATCATGTCTTCCTTAGATCCTTAGATCACTGGATCTTGACATTCAGTTCAAGTCAACTACTGTGCAAGAGTATTCAGATTAAATGACTCTCCTGAAGGAATGAACATCTCTGCCTCTAAAAATCACTGCAATTCACAACTACCATTTTTAACTTGCTTCAAAGTAGCTGACTTTAACCAAGTACCCTCTCCCTATGACTATCACCTAGTATTTGCATGAAGAAGTATCCAAATCCAGAGTACGTCATGAGGATCACAGAGAAAACAGTTTTCTGTTGGCATCATGTCTTTGTCTCCTTGCTCTCATTTTATTAAACAGCACTTTTACTGGGTATAATGATTTCCCAAGGGAGAAAAGTTTTCAGGTGTCATAAAAATGAGTGAATATTGAGAAATCACAAGTCAAATATTACTGAATTTCATATCCTTGTCCTCACCTACAGGAAATAACTACGTGGGTCCTTTTCCCTGCTGGTTATGTACGTCCTGCTCTAGACATGAGGAGCCCTGGATCTACCCAAAGGATATGTTAGTTTTAGTTGGTGGCACTTTAGATGCAGAAATCTTTTGGTAAGGGAAGTGACTGATAACAAAGCTTTCTGGGAAAAACCCAACTCCATTGAAAGGGAAGGGGAAGAAAAATGAGATTGAGTATTTCATGTAAGTACAAATAATTCATTGGAGGCAACAGACTTCTCGTTTATAATTTACAACATTCATTGTGTAATGGGGCCAAGGCCTCTAAGTTCTACTGTAGTATTTCATTATAACAGCTTTTTGCTGATTTTTATTTTTTAAGTGGAGGAAGTTACCATGGTACTTTCACTCATGTTTTTTTTGTTTCTCTCAATCCAAAGGAATTATAAAAGAAAAATGTGTCCTTGTTGAATCAGCACCAATAGTACTTCTCTGTTACCCTGAAAACATGTCTGGGATAGCATTTTAAGTACAAAATAATTTCCCAGTACTGAAGAGAGATTAAAATATAGACACATACTTTAAGAAATCCAGATAATGACAGTTGCTTTATGCATCATTTTCCTCCTGTGCAGCTTGCAAAAGAGATACACCATGCATGGAAGAACAACTGACGAAATGGAAGGAAAGAGGGAAAAGATAACAAGATACTGATTTAGAAAAATTGCTAGAGAAAAACAAAAAACCTAGTCACCCTATTTCTGACATGTATGCTGAAGAGAAATTAAAAGATCTGAAGATTTTTTGATTCAACTGGTTTACTGAAATCGTTGCTGGTTACTTTCACAGATGGAAATCACAAAATCAATGGAGTCACTGAAGAGACGTACGAACTACTAACATATACTTTCAGAGACTCAGATGTCAGAGCATATATCCAGGAACAAACAAACACAGCTCCTGTGTGTGACCCTCACAAGAGCCCAGGGATCATGGTCAACCAAAGACCCGAAGGGAGGTGCTGCAGTGCCCAGGTAGGAAGGTGAACCGAGGTGTACAACTCTGTTTAGCAGCACTGGAACGAGAGCTGGAGGAAGCATGCCCTGCTCTTGGAAAGCATTTGGTGAAACCTGCAACAATACCTGGGAGGCTTTGAAAAATACTTGTTAGCAGAGTGTGTAGATCATCTGAACAACAGTTAACAGCTGATTTTATCACGGTCAACAATACATAAAGACATGGTTGGCAGTTGTTGAACCTAGGGTAAAACCTAGCAGGAAAGAAGGATAGGGTGTATCAAAGTATCCAAAGGAAAAAAATCTACGCAGTTAACAGTATAAGAAAGTTCTGTATTTTCAGCAGGGGTTTTTTAATCTTTGACATAATTTTTCTAGAGAAAGAATGAATTCTGCATCATTTGACATCTTCCTACAAAGGCAAGTCAAAGACTTACAGCCTTTGGGTTGAAATTCCAGTGTCATGTGCAATGGTGCATATCAATTCTGGTGAATAGACTTGACATTCAGAGAACAAATCTGGATTAAAAATCTACTAATTATGCTATACACGTTTTATAATGGATTCCAGTAAGTACTGACCCATTTGACTGAAATTCTAATGCACACAAAAACAATTTAATACATTTGGACAAATTTCACAAATGTGAAGCCTTAACCACAGCTATTCTGCTCTGATCACAGTGCTCCTGTTTTGCAACGGAGGTGATAATGTGCATTTTTTGCTACCGCATTAGGGATATTTTGAAATGTATTTAGTTTATATCGGAAAGCGGTGCCTGAATAAATTTTGTTAATTGTAATTCTTACTGACATTTTACAGATAGAATTTGAACGTTTTAAATCATTCGAGAACAGAAGTTTATCGCCAGGGCCTCTCTTTAATGAATACATTAAACAGTGCTCATGCACTGGAATATGATCAGCTCTACTGTTAATTTTTTAAAGGATCCTTGGCACATTCCTAAACAATTCTTGGCTTGGGAGAGCAGTTAGCACAGGCCGAGACAACAGCTCTTCCCTGTCGGCAGCACGCATGCTCTGTCTTTGACTGGAGGCCACAGCAGGTCATGGGATGAATGGAGATCACTCCATGCCAGACGGCATTGGGACCTGGAAACTTTCCTGGGACACTGAATTTATTAACATAAATATGAACACACACGAACACACTGCGATCAAAACTAGGTTCTCAGTACCCACGTCCTACCAGTTTATCTTGGAGAACTTAAACTAGCATGAGAATCCAACTGAACTTCACACCTTTTCACCTTTAGCAACCTGTTGTTTGAACCCAAGGCCCTCCCTGTGCAGCTGATATCAGCCTCCACTTCACTGGCAGTGAGCGTGCAGTCACGTTCTTGACTGCAATTACAAAACTAGGCTGACATCCAGCACCAAGCTGCAACAGCACATGGAGAAAAGTCCAGACCTGAAATATCTGAAGTATCCACGGTTCTGTCAGACTAAAGACATACCCTATATAATGTATGTCTACTCTTTGATTCTGCAAGCAGCAGCTTTCTAACTAACAAGACATGATGAGGCCCTGCATACTTGGTAGCTGCCCTCTCAGTACCATCTCTGGGAACAGTAAATAATACACAGCAAAGTAAGTAGCTTCTACCCTGTATAAATTACAAACACAGGATTTCCTCTGGGGCTGTCTCAGGGTTATCTTCATTATGGAATCTGTGACACAAAAGTAGTTTTTATTCCGAATTTAAACTATTAATATAGAGTGTGTGGAGTTAACTTGCAGCAGCAAACAGCTGAGTGGCATCAATACCACTGGCCTGCGAGAACAAACCGAATTCCCACCCGCAGGAGAAGTGTCATGGGATGGTTTGTGCTTGTGCCGAGTAAACAACAGATGAAAACTACTCCTTAACGGAGCGGCAGTAGGATAACAGAGCCCAGAGGGCTCTGCTGACCGAGACAGAAATTTTAAGCAACTGGTGTGTGTGCGGCATTAAATATAATTGCGTTATCACTTCCAGCGGTGTACTGGGATTTTAGGTCCACTAGCTCCAGGAGCACAGGTTCCTTTTGAGCTTGCTGGTTCTTTGCTGTAAATTCCGTGCTATTTGGAGTAGACTACTGGTGAGAGCAGAGGAGGCACTGGACAGCACCAGAAGAAAGGGGGGTCTGACCATGTGCTTCGCTTGCCATCGGACCTGCCCGTCCCGGGCGGTGCGGGACCGGGCGCGGGACCGGGCGCGGGGGGCAGCCCGGGAGCAGCGATGGCACAGCGAGCACACGGAACGCGGAAAGGAAGGAAGGAAGGAAGCAAGGAGGAGGGGAGGAGGGGAAGGGGTGGGCAGCTCCGGCCAGCTTCTGCGGTGAACCGCAGCGCGGGGCAGGGTCTCCATGCGCGCCGCTGCCCGCCCCGGAGCACACGAACGGTACCTGGCGGGGAGCGGGAGAAGTTGCGTCCGGCCGCGCTGACCGCCTGGATGTAGAAGTACCGCACGGGCACGGTGACCGCCGCGTCCAGCCCGGGGCCCCAGGCCAGGCTCCGCTCGGCGCTGACGGGCTCCGCCGGCTCCGCCGCCTGCGCCGGCAGCAGCAGCAGCCCCGCGGCGCCCAGCAGCAGCACCAGC
>VZRO01006219.1:29706-69176 GCA_013397915.1 Daphoenositta chrysoptera
ACTTCCCGAGAGCCGCGGGAAACACAGCACAGCCGCCGTGAGAGCGAGGAGCGGGCTCGGAGCCGCTGGTCTGCGCTCGCCTGTCCTTAGAGGCTTCTCTTCCCTGGCTGTGGGCGCTTTGCGGGACGCGCTGAAGAGCAGATGATCGGGGTTGTGTTGCCCCCCCTCAAATAACACCTTACCTGTGGTTTAGGATGTAACTCTGCCGGCAACTGAACAGCTAGCCTGGAATTTAATGAGGAAAAAATCGTATTTCCCTATAGCTTATTGTTACTGCCTTGTGTCACCTGATGTACAGAGATTGCTGTAAAAGGAAAAAAAACCCAAACCCCTGACATAATTTAAAATCCGTGACTGTTTTTCAGGTTTCCCATAGCAACTGTATTTAAAGCGAAGGA
The DNA here is from genome assembly GCA_013397915.1 of Daphoenositta chrysoptera. Taxonomy (NCBI): domain Eukaryota; kingdom Metazoa; phylum Chordata; class Aves; order Passeriformes; genus Daphoenositta; species Daphoenositta chrysoptera. Next base: position 30,105 of record VZRO01006219.1, read on the forward strand.
CAGAGCAGGGACCCTGTTAGGACACACAGACACATTGTTCTCTGTCACTGGCCTCAGCTCCCTGTCCCAGAGAGGAGGCTCAGGCACGCACCCATGCCCAGGTGCTCCTGAGGCCTGTGGGTGAGATGCTGCTGGTGGCCCTCATCAGTGCTGTGATGCTTGGTGATGGGGAAAAAGGGATAACAGAATCCTCTCGAAAATGTAACAACAAAGTAATTTTAATTTCATGGATTTAAAATTTGGGGATAGAAGTAAAGAGGGTAAAACTCAAACGATTTGTCTCCTAGGGTTGTTTCATCATTTTTACCATTTGCTGCTACTAGGAAGTATTTCAAGGCATGAGTAGATGGCAGGGCTTACAAGGCTGTAGGAGAATGAAATCAAGCTTCTGGGCAAGCCTGGATTTTCACATGCAAAGCAACGAGAGCACAAATGAATTCTGCCTGGTTTTGAATAACATGAACTTCAAGTCTCTGTGCATACAGACCATGAAAAACAGGTTCCTTGAAGGGGGAATTACCAAGTCTGGTTTCCTCCTTGCTTCTGTCTTTAGTCTCCTCAATTCCCTCACTTCAGATAGCTACAGATCTCCACTGACATACCATGTGTGATACTCCCAAGAGGGGAGAGAAAACTTGCGTAGTGTTGCAGGGTACGGGGCAGGGCTGAGGTCAGGTGGGGACATCAATCTGCAGATCGGGATCAGTCCCTGTGAGGGAAACCGGGGTCAGACACCACTCTGGGATAGCTGCCTGTTCTGGGGATGTCAGCCTGCAGATAGGGCCAGACTCAACAGGGAGGGCAGGGGAGAGATGGAGACCAATGACAAATGCCATCAGTGGGGCAGGGACTGATGGCTACAGGCTGGGCTGAAATGGTGTCATGAGCCACAGGCAGGGAGAGTGGGGGGAGCCCTGAGGAGGTGGTGGGATCAGGCCTGATGGTGCTCTTGGGTCCCTGACCCTGGAAAGAAGCCACCCCTGTTCTGTATGGGCTGGGACCAGCTGCTGGGAGCAGCTCTGAGAGAATGGCCCTGGGGGTCCTGGTGGGCAGGGAGAGGGACATGGGCCATCAAGGAGCCCTGGCAGTAACAATGGCCAACAGCAGCCTGGGCTGTATGAACATGGGCAGAGCCAGAGGTCGATGGGAGTCATTATCCACCTCCACTTGGTACTTGTTAGACCACATCTAGATCCTGCATCCAGCCTTGTGCTCCACAGTACAAGACATCAATAAACTGGATCAGTTCCAGGGGAAGCCACTGAGACGGCAGAGCTGGAGCACCAGCCCTGTGTGGAGAGGCTGGGGCAGCTGGACTTGTTAAGCCTGCTAAGAGATACCTTCGATGAGGGGTTGGACCTTACAGAAGCCCCCAGGAAGATCATGAGATGGTGCTGGGCAGAAGGATGAAAGACAACTGGCATGAGTTGAAAGAAGAAGAGATGGTCACCTTGTAACATGTCCATGTTACAGACTGAGGCACAGGTTGCCCAGAGAGGCTGTCCAGTCTCCATCTTCAGAGATTTTCAAGCCTCAACTGGATGAAGCCCTGACCTCGAAGCCAATCTGCTGTGAGAAGGAGGCTGGACCAGAGACCTTCTGAGGTCACACCCAACCTGAGGTATTCTTTGATGAAACCATGAGATTTCTGTCCCTTCTTTCAAATGTCATCAAGATGCTAGAATGCTCAAAGATCATCTGGGTACATGCATGACCTACTGGGTGGACAGAAGTCTAGACAGAAAAACCACCTTAGTTCATAAACCATGTTTCCTTCTGAAGCCAGGCTGAGGGACTGCATCACTGAGCTCAGGTACCACAAATACTGGCTGTAGTAATTAGGCTGAAAGACCATGATGAGTCTCACACACCATTATATGGCGCGTGGCAGCCAGGTTTCGCTCAGGCCTAATTGCAGCTGAAGGGATTTTCACGTGGAGCTCATCACCTTGTAAAAGTACTCATCAAACACTACCCTTGGCCCCTACGTGGAGTATTGGCACCTCAAGGCAAGCTGTAGGCATACGGCTCTCTAAGGGCTTAATATGTCTGCTGTAAAGATTCTAGCACTGATAGGAAACTCTTTGTGTGCTGGAGACTCATCAGCTGGCAGGACAGGAGAAGGCAGCACATCCTTCCTGTGCAGGAGGAGGCCTGAGCCCAGCCGATGATGTGACTGCTGGCTACAGCTGCAAGATGGACCAAGCCTGGCTGCCCCGCTCAATCCATGGCTTTGTTGGCCATCAGCACCCTGATGATGTTGGCAACCATATTAAGGTGCTGGATTTTTTTTTTTAGTCTATTGCATTCACAACAAGTTAAAAACAAATACAGTACCAATAAATTTTTTCATGTGAATGCAGAATTTATTTCAAACAAATTGTTTTAAATATGAAAATCCTATAAATTATCGATATTTATAGAATATATTTTTGCCAAAGAAAACCTTGGAACAGTGGAAGTGTCAAAATTTCACTTTGCTAAAATGAATGAAACGGATTGCTATTCAAAAGGTATTTCTCCCTATGTTTTCATGGAACTGACTGTTAGAACACTATTATTCAGTGTAAATTTTAGTTTACAGATCCTCAACAGGCTGCAGTCTTCCACAACTGATTTACAATCAAAGGCAGTTTTTACTTGCTTACATTATATCCTTAAGTCAAGCCACCTGATTTACTGTCATACACAGCATAGCAAATGAAAAAAAATTATGCCTGCAAACTGAGAACTTAATCCAACTACTGTTGAATGGGTAGAAAATATTTACAAATAAAAATGTTTTAAACCATCCACCTCTAGTCAAGAAAAACTGTATGACCATTTACATCCTTTGTAAACATTTCTTTTATTTTTCTTTACCTTATGTAGGCTGGTATCCCAAATTTTTGGATTAATGTATTTTGCAGAAATGTACAACAGCAGAAATTCTGCACAGATACTCAGTTGGTTTTATTGTCTTACTCTACAGAATCCTGTACACAGAGAATAGAAACATTTACAGAAAAACATAATTTCTCCTTAGAATATCACATTTTACAAGACTGCAATTATACAGTAGCCATTTCCTTACAGCATTGCCTATGTCAGCATATTCTTATATCCTTGTGAAACAGGCATGTCGTAGAGATCAATTCTGACTATAAATATACAGTTTATGTTAGTCCTTCTATGTACAACAAAAGACAAATTACCCCAGCATAAAGTAATAATACTTGTATATCAATCCAGATTTGAACTACAGACCCACTTCTTTAACGAAGCTTACAGTATGAAAAAATAAGGATACCTCTTACCTACTGTAATATTTTCATCTTTTAGTTTCTTGTGTAGTAGTCAGTGATACAAGCATAGCTTGTTTTGTGTAAAATATATTATTTTAAAATACCGGTACACTTTCCTTCCAATTAGAAAAATATAATTATGTCCTACAGAAATTTTATTGGATTAAAAAGCATATAAAAATATGGACCATCATATCAGACCATATGTGAAATTAGAAATAAAGTAGAAGAAAATGTATAATTATTTTAAAATATATTTTATGGCTCAGTGAGCCACTTCTGATTTTTCATAAAAAGAGAACAAAACTTAGTTAGAAATTTAATGGCCAGGGACAAGTTTTGGCTACTGAGTAATACATTATTATTGTGGCTGAAGAAGAGCCAATGGAACATGTTTACAGCCATTCAGTTTGGAGGATAAAGAGTACTGTTGTCACAGCAGGAACAGTTGAAAAATACCAAAAAGGGCTGGTAATTTAGCAAAGGGCACGGAGCCTTTCTGACTGGTTTTATTTACTTTGCATGTGAAAAGCTACCAGCCTGTACAGAGCAGTGGTGCCCCAGCCAAGCGCCCTCTCAGGCTGCCCCAGGGGCTGCTGCCCTGAAGGAGCCCAGTGGCTGCAGCTGCCTCATCCCGAGACCAGCCAAGCAGAGGCAGCTGCAGAACTTTGGGACCTCACAAGTTGTTTTGGTTATCTTCCTGCTACTAAGACAACTTAAGATTCAACCTATGAGGTTAATATAGGAAATCAACAGGCTAAATCTTTTTATATTTTCAACTGTTAAAAGTGTCTGACTATTAATCCAAATTAACCTGTTTCTAAGTCAGAGGCAGAAATCTGGCCAATCACGTCAACTGTAACCAAAGCTGTGCCAGTTATGAATCTTCCATGCCTGGAAAGCAGATTTCCATGCTCAGCTGTCTTTCTTTCAGTCAGTTTTTAGTGCTGTACCCTGTTTTGAGCTTTTTCTCCTACACTAGAAGTACTTCTGCAACTCACATTGCTCACTGCTCTTGCAATGCTGAAAAGTCCTGGTGTGGAATCTGCCTCAACAGCACAACAGAACAAATGCCACCAGGGACATTGCTGCTATGCTTCCCAGGAATGCAGAAAAAGAACATTCATACAGAATACACTGTAAAAATTTAAAGTTTCATTTTGTGAGGATATTTGTTCAGTACAATTGATTAGCATTATCATGCTTGATAATGAGGAAGATCGGAGAAACAGCATATTATCAGCAAAGTAACTTCTTGGTTTTCTGTAAGTTCTGTAAGAAAAAGCAGCTCAAGCTAGAATTTATCCATTCCAGCACTGCGTAGCTGGCAGGAACCTAACTACTGCTTGCTGACTCAGAGGAAAGCCATCCCTGGACTTACACTGCCCAAAACTCCACAGCTGTTTACCTTCTATTATTTGGGGAAGGGATTTTTTAACATTGTTTTTCCCTGCTAAGAGAAACAGGAATGGTGAAAACACACATTTAAGACAAAAGTCAAATGCTCAGCTAATATAACATACTAACTCCCTTGAAACTAAGGAAGCTGTACCAATTTATAGCAGCACAAGAATGGGCTCAACGTATTTGACATGTTTTTGCCTGCCCAGAAACTACCAAGCTATCATGCCCTCTTAGTACCACAGTCCCTTCATAGCTCTGATTCTTTATCTATCTCATCTAGGTAATATTCATCATCGGTGGTGGTGTCACTGTCTGAGTCCGAATAAGCAGCTGGGTCTTCCACATAGGTATCAGTCAGCTCTCGGGGGGACGAAGCAGCTGATGACATTTTGCTCCCAGCAGAACTTGAGCTCAGAAGCTCACCCCTGTTTATAGAAGAGTTCTCTGTATCTCTGAAAGCGCCAGGGTTATTAAGAAGACATGGTCTCCATAACCGCCCTTCTGTGAGTGACCTCTTGATATTTTCCAGGAAAGCCAGTTGTTGCTCTTTGCCAAATATACCAAACTCCACAGACGGATACATTAAATTTCTAGCGCTGTAACATTTTTCATCTTCTGACGCCCAGTTTTCATTCTCGTCACAAGACAACAGCTCCGAGTAAGATTTAAATCTCTTCCCATGTATGCCATCTTTGGGTAGAATATTGCTTCCTGAGGCAGAGGTCTCAAGGGAATCTCGAGCGCAAATGCTCTCAGAGAGGTGTCGCTCACGCTGACTTTTCGCATGGCTCTTGCGCAACTGAGAGCTATTGAGGTTAGCGTTTTCTAGCCCAGTAGGCTGAGAGGTATTTTGATGCTGACCAAGCGCTGTCTGGGAAGTCAGGTTTTGCTCTGGACATGTGTCTGCCTGCAAGCAATTATTTACATAGGTGTTTGAGTTTTTGTCAGGTAAAAGTGGAGAGGGAGGAGCGCAGGCATGACTGCTAGCTCTTCCTTTCTCTTTGTCCAGTGGGTATGAGGTAGTAGCACTGGGAGCGATGGGCTGGCTTTTGCTTTCTAACCCAAGATCAAGTGTTTGGGAATTCCTATTTCTTGTGGTTACTGCTTTATCTGGAAACAGGCTTGTGAGTCTTGGCCTATTTTCCACTTTCACTGCAGTTTTTTGAGGACTGATGGCTTCCTTTTGGGTGTATGAACTTGTAAAAGGCCTCCTTTTGGTGTTAACAAGCAAAGAAGGATCATTCTGATTTTCAGTCTTCTTATTCTCAGCTGTTCTTGGTCTTGGCATATTCTTATCAGAGTTCAGACTGTGATTCTGATTTTCATTGTCCAACTCCAGGAATGGCTGGTGGGAATCCATTGAAATCAACGAGTCAAGGGACATGTTGACCTCTAAAGAAGTGTCACTTCCATCATTCTGTGAAAAAATGTTACTTATGTGTGGTTTGGGGGGTAAATTTTTACTTGAAAATTTACGACTTGTTTTGTAAACAGCTGCCAATTTATTTTTAATTGAAGGTCTGTTTTTCCTTTTTTCTATATCTTTGACTTTGTCTCTTGTGCAGTCAGAGAGAAGCTTGTTCTCATCTTCTGCAGTCTGTGTTATCTTCTTATCTTGTGTAGCCCTGGGAACTTTAATGTTCAGGTTGCCTTCACTATGCCTCTCTGATTCCTGAAAACTGCTGTAAACTTTACCCACATGGGAACTCTGTGAGTTTTGCTCTTTTTTAATTTTTGAATTCTTTACTTCATCTGTATCTCTGCTAGCCACTTTGTCTAGCTGAAGTAATGGATCAGAACTGGAAGCTGTGCTTACCTCAGATGTTTTGCTCTGAGACTCTGGAAGTACTTTGCTACAAAAGTTTACACCATTTTCTTTTTTTCTTGAACTATCAGCCCTTAATTGCAGTCCATTAAATATATTATTACACAGAGGGGTGGTTCGGTGTAGGAAATTCACTCTCTGTTTAACTTGGGTACTATCCCTGTACATGTCTTCCATGGGAGTAAGTGGCACATCAGCATGTGCTGTGCTACCACTCTTACCAAGGAAACTCTTCTCTCTGGAGTGGAGGAGTAAACTGTTCAGATTTTTCTTGTTCACTTTTGGGGGCTGGGAGCAACTTTCAGAGCTTCCCTTCTGTATAATATTTTTATTTGTTGAAGTAGAAGGTAGAGGATCCTCTAAATGTCTGCCTTGCTTGGGAGGGGTTGATAAAGTGGACATTAGTGGTGTGGCTCTTTGTAAAATTTCCTTCTTTTCTTTCAGATGTATTTCTGCCTTTTGGCTGCTTGAAGCATCAGAAATGGCCTTACCTGACTTAGCCACTGTTGCAGTGGATTGTGGGCCACCAAAAGAAATTTCTTTTGTCACCACATCAGAAAGCACGTTTTCTGCTAATGAAAGATTTGCTGAATTATCTTTCTTGTTAGTTACCACACTCACTGACTTCTCAGAGCTAGGGGATAAGTGAGAATTCTCCTCTTCACTATCAACACCAGTTCTTAAGTTCTGAGGTGTGACCAGAACTGAAGACACTTGGTCAGAAGAATATGAAGGCACCTCTTTTTCTGAAGTAGTACGGAAAAAAACATTTGCTAAGCTCACATGATCTTCATTTTTCTTGTTTTCTATTCTTGGTGACTGAGCACTTTCTTTGGGACAAGGTAAATCTGCATCCTCTGAATTATCTCTAAAGAGGCTACAAAATGTTCTTGAATGCCTCTGTGGTAGTGTGTAATAAATTGAAACTAATTCATGATACTTGACATGATCTTCATCAACACAAACTGTAAATGTGCTTGTGGTTTTATATTTCTGCAAAAAGTTTCCCCCCTCCTTATAATCTGAAAACACAGAGGATTCTCTTCTACTTAGATGTTTACATCTGTCTGTCAGATCAACTGATGTACTACTACTTATTGAATCATTAATATTTTTGGTTAAAGGACTGGGGTAATCTTTGTTCCTTGTAGCAGCATTTAATGATGCTGATGTTAGAAAGGAACGTTTTGGGTCTAAACAAGACACATCTCTTTGATTAGAATAAAAGGTGTCAGCTCTATGTGGAGTTTCAGACCTCAAACAATCATATGTTGTCCAACTTTCTCTAGGTAAAGAGATGGGCGTATCTGACATAATACTACCTGCAATGCTAGCTGATTTTCTAGGCAAAGTGTAATAAATAACAAGGGGGTCAGAAGATTTGGAGCTGTTTCTGCCAGGGGAGCCAGTAATACTGCAGCTACTGGTATGTCTTGACGAGCTGTCTTGCTTGTGAAACCTTCCGATACAAGGTGAAGTACTCCTCATTTTTCCAGTTCCTTTTTCAAGGCAAAAATAACTTAAACTATTTTCAGAGGTATTGGGGTCTCCATCAAAGCTATGCATATAAATATTCCCAGAATTTCCATTTTGTGGAGAACTAGTAGTGAATTGTCCATTACAGTCCTTAGTAATTAAAGTGCTTGCATTTTGCAGTGTCTTCTGTGAAATCTCTTTGCTAACACCTTTTCTGCTCACTTGAGCTGTTTTTTCCTCTTCTGCTTGAGATTCAGTAACTGTGCAATTTACTGAAGAGCTAGTTAGTGTTCCTAAGCATTTAGAATTGTCTTTATGAGAAAGTGCTTGTGGAGAGTTTTTTGAGAAACTAGATGAGCACTCAGGAGAACAGAACAACATGCCTTGACAGTTCGCTAATTTTTCAGTGGATAGAGCAGAAGTAACATTCAGTAGTGAGGTCTGTCTCTTTGGAGTAGCTTCGTTAAGGGCTTCTGCACTCCAGTTACCCTGTTTGATGCTCTCTCTTTGTGCTGCATAATGCAGATTATGTTCCCATTCTTTCTGACTTGGAAGGAAAGGCTCCTTCCTGCTCTCATCAGCTGGCAAAATACAGGGAGGCTGACTGAACACACTGTTGGGTGGGCAATCATTTTCCTTCATTTTTAAAATTCTTTTATCACCGTTTGATGTATAAATTTTTGCAGTATCTCCTCTGGCAGTGGCTTGGGCTTGTCTCTTTGATGTCATTGTGTTAAAGAGAGATACATCTCTTTGCCACGTGGCAGAAGCAGGGCTGTTAGAGGAAAAACTCCGTGCGTTGATGTAGCTTTTATCTGCTTGTTGAGGAACTGACTGTAACAGCATGTCTTCATCTGGCTGTTTCATACATTCAGCCTTTTCCAGTTGTGCAAAGTCTGCCCTAGTACTCCTTTGGGTATCAACAACTGAATTCCTGTTCAGTCCTGCAGATTTTGGTTGGTCCTTTGAATTGGGAAAGACTGACTCATCAGTTCTGATACCAGATGAAGAAACAGAAGAGTTACAACTTAGCCAAGGCTGACAGCCCTCAGTGAATTCTGAAAAAGTTCTGTTTGCAGTTCTTGTCATTCTTTTGATACTTGTATTTTCTGGAGAGTACATGTGAAAATCGTTCTGCAGGCGCTGTGAACCAAACTTGGCATTCTTCGTATGTGCCCACTGCTGGTCATTTAAATTAGCCATAAACACTTCAAAGCTGGCATCAGGGGAAACAAACACTTCATCACTGTAACACTGAGGAATATCAGCCCAAGAAGGATAGCTGTCTTTTCTTCCATAAGAAGAATTTTTTTGGTTTGCATACAACTTGCCATGAGAAGAGGTATCTCTATAGTAGGATCTAGAGAGATTATTTTCTGATTTGTACAAAGGATAGTTTTCCCAGTTATCAAAGGGCAACGGAGAAGTAGCTTTGTCAGGGCAACTAACTCTACTAAAGCAATTACTGCTTGAAATAGATCTTCTGTAGTGGTGTTTTGAGTGGTAACTTGGGTATTTCTTAGTTTCTTGTAAAGAGCTGGGATATCTACCATGGTCTGTAGCATGAAACTCCATCAGTGATTTAGTTCTAAACATTTTTTCTGGAGTTTGTTCAGAAGAGTCAGGTGTGTTGTTCCATACAATGGAAGACAGAGGAATTCTCTTTGGGTTCTGTCGACCAAACCTTGGTACAAAACCATTCTTGCTCTCCCTTGCCATTGGATGCTGTAAACTAGATGCTGACAGCTGATCAGAAGATACTGACGATGGACATCTCCGAAGGGAACACACAGAGTAACTTCTGCCAGCTGTATCCCTGTTCATGCAACTCTTGTGCCTAAATCCACTGTTGTGTGTTACAGAAGGGGGATATAAGCTCCCTTCTGAAGACCGTCCGAAAGAAACCGAAGACAGCCTCCTACGGTGCAGACGAGGATTTCCATCGATTGCATCACCATAGCCGCAATCTTCTTGAAAGGCTGTTTGGTGCCAGTTTATATATGCACTCTGCAACTTCCTTGGTCTGATGAAAACCTTGTGTTCATCTTTGGCCCTCAGTGTTCTCAGTCCATCTGGGAAAAATGTGCTAGGCATGTCACTCCAGTCATTTCTCTGTTGCCCCCTGCTAGCAGTCTGCCTCTTTAAAGTCGGGAATGCACTACTACTTTGGACATTTGATGCACTGCTAGTAGAAACTGTCCTGTCCAAAGGGTCTTGGGTTTGTTCCTGGGCCAGCTGGTCATCCAGATCACTTAGAACTGCACAGAAAAAAAAAAAAAAAGATACTTGGTTTTGTTTCCTTTAATAATCTTCTGACTATTTATGTTAAAAATTTCATGTACTACATTAATAATCAGAACTGGCTTTAAAAGGAGTCAGCTTCTCAGTATTCAAAACCCTTCCCAAACCACATATTCTTCCTCCATAGGACCTTTCAGCAGTCACCCATTATGACTACAAGGAAAAAAATGCTCTCCTCTATGACTGCACTTTACGTAAATGTTAGTCTTCATGCTATTTAAATGAAGAACAAAACAATTTGAAGTCTGAGTTCTCACTCACACATTGTATATGTGTGTGTGTGTGTGTATGTGTAAACCTTCTAAATATAGTTTGTAAGCAAAAAAATCCCTGGAAAGAATTCACCAAGCAAACATGGACCTTTCTGTGTGGTCACAAAGCACGGTTATGACATAACTGTAAGGAAACAGAATCCTGAAAACCATAAGACAAGCATATTCAGTAGTCTGGCATGTCCACTGTTTGTTCATTCATAAAAGAAGTTCTCTTTTGAGAACTATTTGTAGTCTATTACACTTAAATGAGCACTGAAAAAGGCACTTTCTGGATAAGAAAGAGTTATTAAATAGTTAGGAACCTGTGATTCAATCTAGCAACAAATATATATTTATATACATATATATAGGCAACCTCATGAACTGGAATTAAACACTATATAGCTCAATTAACCAAGATATTCAGTCAGAAGACTGACAGCAACGTATTAAAACTATTTTTATTGTGAAAACAAATTATGCCTTTGCTAATTGTATTCTTCTGGTACTTTGAAAATACCACACATAATATACAATGGATATGACTGTTTTGTTACAGAATTTCCTGATCCACTTAAATATGTAAGACTGACCGAGCAGTCATTACAGACCTGTGCTAACAGTACAAAAGCATTAGGAAAGCATTGATAAGTATGTATAGTTGGAATAAAATCTGATTCAAAGATACTAAAAGTCTCCATTTTTCTAAGTTTCTCTTCAACGCACATAAGAGAAGACTCCTGAGAAATTCAGCTTAGAACAAGAAAAAAGATGAGTTGTTTCTGAGTCTTCCATTGGGAGGACATGAGCCAAGCTAAAAAAGAACCTCCAACTCTTGACTGGGGCTATAAAGGCTCCCAGAAAGCTAACTGAATGCTATAATGCATCTTGATTCTGTGGTTTGTGGCTTTACAGTTTATAAAACCAGGCCCAGTAATTCATCATTATCAAAATTATGCATGCAGGAAACTGGGACAGAATTCTCACAGAACTGTATGTCTGCATCTAAAGGGTGCAGTGTGGGCTGCTGACAGAAACAGCAGAGAGAACAGCACAGTTACATGGGGTTCTTCTGAACCGTATCAGTATGAGATTACATGCATTCTAAGAGTGATCAGTGACATCTCTTGAAGTCCATGTTGGAGCAGACATTCTGTGGTCACATGAAGAGAACAAAAAGCAGCCACTCTGCTAGAAATGAGCCATGTTGATAAAGCCTGTGCTTTTGCAGAAAATTCTCTCAAACCACAGTCGCTTCCGGTAACAATACCATCAGAACAAAGTAAGGACACACACTTACCACTGAAAATCTCCTTCTCTAGCTGTTCATTCCATTCCAGTGTACTCTTCTCCATTGTTTCATTTTGGTTTGTATCAAAAGAATGACCACTTGTTTCAGTTGACATTGGGGAATTACACATTTCAGCCTGTTAAAAATTGTGAAGTAACCTGGTTTCAGTTCTACATGTGGGTTCAAATCACATTTTACATGTCACATCACAAATTGTGTCACAAGTCCCAGAGGTGAGCAAACTCTCTCAGTCCATTAAATAATGTATTATTAAAATACACAACTGAGGGTTGTAAAATTGCATGCATTTTATTGACTACTACACATATAATAAGGAGAATTACTCATCTTGTTCTCATACTGTGGCATGTTTTGGATAAGGGCATAGTTTACTTATTTTATCCAAATGCATCCTTACTGCACTGTATTCTTTATTGCATTGTGTCTCTCAATTTAGTTTTCCCCAATCACTTCTTCCTTGACCAGGGTATTTTAAAATTCACACATTGACCTGCCAACAGAGATTTAATAATTTAACACTACTGTCCATTTTCTTATTGCAAGACAGCACTTAGTGGTAAAAAGTGGGGAAAATGTCATCCTATTCCCCATCTGGGTTTGGATCACATGTTAAACTCTAGAGGTTCTGTCCCACCCATATTTCTCTCAGCTCACAGTCTCAGATGGTAGAAGTGCAGACAACTGTTTAACTGCTGAATTATTTTAGCTGAATCTCTTTCTCCTTTTTTAAAAAAACCCACCCTACTACTTTGTTGTCCACCATATTTATAATATTTTACTCGTCTAGCTATAATATAGCTTTATATAATATGTTTATATAACAGGCAGGATTCTCTGATAAGATCTTTGCTCAGTCATATATTAATATAGATTATCCCTTTGTTTTTGAAATATGAGAGAAGGGAGGTGGCCAGTTTACATCTCTGTGCCTTTGATTATACACTGTATACCTTCTTAGTCCCCTCTGTGGTTATACCACCCGATTGAGGATGAGGAAAAACATGTTAGTAATACAGGGTAATAAAGTAATTAAAATAGAAAATATAATCCTTGAAGAAAATCTGTTATTTCAACAGCATGCACTTAAATTACATCAGAAATAAATATGTTGTTTTATCCTTAAAATGAGCTTGTCCTTATAAAATGGAACAGACATCCAAAAAAAAAAATTTCTACTTCAAAATTTACATTCACATGGTAACTCTGTGCATGGAAATGTTGCAGAAGAGGTTCTAGCCTACTGCCTGCCCAAGCCAGCTACTCTTCTTCATCCTTGTACAAATGAAACGAAACAAAGTAAATACACTAGATTATTGTTCAGTGTCAGTTTTGGTCTATTTACAGGTTGGTTACAGTTGCCAAGATATGTGAGGGTCTTGACCTAGGAAAAGATCTATACAATTATTCTGTCATTATGAGAGAGCTGAAATCTGGCAGAGCTAGACTTAGGGCCTAGCTAGGAAAGCTTTGGACTTTTATAGCTAATAGGCAAGCTCATTCTACTGCATGCAACAAGTTCACAACACAGACATTTTACTCAGCATTTAAAACAAGAACTGCAAGACTACTATTTAAACAGATGTTAAAGAAACAGCTTAAACCAAGGGAACCAGTTTTTGAAAAATCTGTATTTAAGCATTGAAGACAATAAATTGATAAACTACTTACCGTTGCCATTTCTTCCACTTTTGAGGATGAGCTAGCAGAACTGTCATATCTGTAGGCAGAGGGATTTAAATGTTTGCTTTGAAAAGGAACTTGTTGTAATTTCATCAGGCAATGAATATCCAGCAGCTTCTCATTTTAACAACTATTGAGAAGCATCTGAGGGAAACTTGCTCTATGAAGAATTCCTCCTTAACTTCCCCCCACCAAAATCCTGCAAAAATAGAGTGCTGGGAAAATGTATCATTCGGTTTGGCCTTGGCAGCTTGCAAATTTCATAACTGCACAGCCAAAAATGAACTCAACCTACTGACATCTCAGTGTCTGCAACAGCCATAAAGTAGTTGTTTCAATCCAGCATTCTGGTAAGATGGTATTCATTCCTTTTTCCAAACAACAATAATTTAGGAGGTACTACTCATAACCTAAGTTATATACTTGTAAATCTCTGAGTGGTTTGCATCTGCAATTCTATTGTTTTTCTCTTCCATTTCACCCTGCTCAGATGCAGAGCTGTGCTCTGTCCCTGCAAAGGAGAGACAGACAGCAGATTGGTTTTGGTGTGAACTTTGGAACTTGCTGCTACTCACCCAAAATAGCCTGTATTTACCAGTTTTTAAGACATGGTAGAAGGCTCATCTGCTTTCCTAAGCTATTTAAGACTGCAAGGGCTTGGCAGAGAACTGGCTCGAGTGTCCATGAGTAAGGAAGTGGTTAGAACAAGCCAAGAAGCCCTGAACATAAAAAGTACTCTGTTCAATAGGGTGACTTGCAGACAAATACAAAATAAACTAAAGAAACAAGAACAGGACTTGACTTCACTGAGTCTATTCGAGTCTGCAGATCCTTGTTTTACAACTAAACAAACCCCATCCCTTCAAAAGCCCTGAAGGAAATGTTGTTCAGCCTGTGCTTATTGCCAGTTCTTCCTTGTCTCAGAAACTGTTTTTTCCCAGGAAGTTAATTCTTGAGAGAAAATGAAGTAGGGAAAGATGGTTCTGCTCAGTCCTGTTTGTCTCAAAGTCTTTTTGAATGACCTTGTTCTTAGGCTCTTAAAAGCTCCCTGTGCTCAGGTAGACTACTTTATTGTGCTTCAACAGCAAGTATAAACCGGCTTGTTGGCAAGTGCTTTGTGGCCCAGCCTTTCCTCCTGAAGTGCTTTGTCATTTGTTTGCAATGTGCTTGCAGGCAGGGAAGAACAGTTGAAAGGTGCAATTTGTTTTTGCTTCTGTAATTGTGAACTGTAAAACCAGGATTCCTCTCTGACATGGGGTCCAACTGAAACCAAACAAGCCTGTTGACTTCAACGGGCCTAGCATTTGGCTAGACAGTCGGATTCTGAAATTCCTAATTTTTCCTTGTAGCTCTGAATAAAAACATCCATTAAATCAGTGGGTTACCTCTCCCTTTGAATGAAGTTTACAGAACCAGAACTCAGAAATGTGTGTAGGTCTTCTTTTAAACTTAAATAAAGTTGAATATATGCTTTAATGCTTTTAAAACAAATTAAGAATGAAACATATGTTTCAGAGCTTTTACAATGATTTCCTGCAAATTAAGTTCAGTAAAATCCTGTGGCTTAGCAAGTTACCTTAGTTTTACTTATATGCATAACAAAAATGCAAAAGCTTTGTTAGAAGCTTTCTTCTTCAGCTTTACTGTGCAAAGCCACTCTTTGGCAAAGCCCAAGAGCACAAAGCTCTCCTCACTTGATGTTGTATTAATTGCTCCTTGCAATGAACCTACATGAAGTAGACATGTTAGTTAGAAATGTCAGTTAGAAACATCTTCTGATAGTCTAGGCAAAATTTAAATTTTCATTTGCACCTCTGGCACTATTCTAAATTCATCTGTGTCTTTATTGTCACTGTTCTCTCCGAAATAACTGGTCATTGCATCCTGCTTTATTTTTCTCCCTGCTAACTTATACGAAAAAGGTTATTTTAATCTTTTCCCTATGCCAATCTCTCCATTTCCCAAACCACCTCATTATTTTCTATGAACATTTTTAAGTTTTCCAGCATTTCAAAATTAAAGTTTTGCTTACTTTCAGAGAAATACTGCCTAATTTTAGGAAACAGTAATTCAGTTTCTCTTTCGGTTAAGGATATTGAGCAATGTTTACATTATTTTGCACACAATGCATACACACATACTTGTAAATACTGTCTATTATTCATAAACAGGAAAGAAACTAAATTGATGTTCAAATTCAGAAATATCTGCCATCTGGAAAATACTACTCAGTATGGAAAACAAGAAATTGTATTTTATACTCTTCCACTTACATACATATGTATCTTTTTAATGACAATCAAATGTAAGATTAAAAGTAAAAGATGACTATCACTACTGGTAACAATAATAAAAATCCATGAATTGAAACCTGCTGTGAATTAGTATTTCCACAGAGGCAAGGCACCTGTCTTCCCCAGACTATCACCAAGCTGTCTAATGTCAGTATAATCCATTTTCTTCAATACTATTCTTATCAGTACTACATAACAAGCCAACTAAAAACCAAACACATAACTCACATATCCTGAAAACACAATTAAACAGCATTTTTGTCCAGGATGAATCACACTTACATATTAGAAAATAATAAGGATGAATTCAAGAACACTGACACCTTTGAACCAAAAGTGATCAAACATTTCACTGCCTTCAGACTACAGTTACAAACCTTTTATTAGCATCTTCTGTATCTCCTTGTAAGAGCACTCCTTCCTGCAGCATCCATAATTTATTCTCTCAGTAAAACACCACCGCAGCTGATGAAACTGTCTCTCCAGAACTTAAAGGACCCTCTAACCAGCCATTAATGTTTAGCCACTGAAAAGCTTCTGCCAGTTAGGCTTACTTACAGGATTTACAGGGCTGCGTCCTATAGTGTTTCACTAGCTCTCCAAAATAACTCTACCTGGTGAGAGGCAGATTATTTCAGTGCTTTGCCTATGCATAAAGCAAACCACATGCCACGGCAACACCTAGAAGAGGGTGGGGGAAGTTTTCAACAGAGAGGCGTGACTAGAAAATGTAGCAATCAGCTCAGTTACACGTCAGGATTGACTTGTTTATTTTTCAAGTTACGCTCAGTCAGAAATCAAAGGCATCTGAACCCGAGATACGATAGACTTTCCATGGAAAAGCCAGATAAACACGCAGGAAAAAGCTGATGTAATGAGTAGGCATGGTTTGGGTTTTTTGCCTTCTAAAATTAAGAAATCATTTCAGTGCTTATATTGTACAGCAAAGCCTAGACCTTCATGTGTGCATTGGCTACCTCACTGTTCACCACGATAAATCACCCTTGAAATCTGATTCTCAGTTATCTAGTGTCCCTTTATTCTACAGGGAAGACTGTGGCCCAACAGTTCCAGGATGAGGGGCATTATGAGGTCACAAGAAAGAGGAAGGAGATGACAGGTATGGAGCAGTGTTAACACTGCATATTATTTTTCTATGTTGTGTTGTTATGTAAGAGGATTGTTACCAGTGAACATCCACAAAGCTAACCTCACAGCCTCTACTCAAACCTCTCCTTAAATCTCCTGCTTTGATACAAACACTCCACAATAGCAAGCTGCTCTGTTACAAAACCTACGTATCAGACTAATCATGATTTCTTTAGAGGCTTACATTCCCTCTCCCTGTTTATTACAGCTGTGCCTTGTCTTACCATCGTGCCAGCAGGGAGCCCCAGGCACAGACCAGAATACCAAACTGAGACTCACTGAGTGAAAATCGGGTTTTTCTACCAAAGATCTCGCACCTTTATACTTGGATTTCACAGCACTGCACAATGCAGCTCCACCTGTGACTGCCAGTCCCAAGCATTACCCTAAGACACACAGAAGAATAGTAAGCCTTCATTCATGTGTTGCTGACATATGGCCATACAGTACAAAAGTTAAGAGAGAACAGGCAGCCTAACCAGCCTGACTGTAGCTTCCCTCCACCCCATTCCCTCTGAACAGCAGCTTTAACCCTGGGAATGGCAAAGGAGAAGGATGCTCTTCAAACAGCAGCTCCAGAGCTGTGTATGAGACTGTCTTTGGTTCAGATCCAGCTGAAACCAAAGCACTGACAGAGCACAGAAGGCAGAAGCGCCGAGAGCCGTCCGCTTTGCCTGGCTGGAGCTGAAGCTGCAGGGCTGCCTCTAAGCTGCCTCTGGGCTAGAAATGGTGGGAACTGATGCAGCAGAGCTGCCTGGGGCCGGTGCTCCCTGCCATGACTTGGGAAAGCTGTGCTTTCCTATTGTATCACAGCCACAGGGCACCAGATCCCCATGCACCTTACACCGTGTCCTCTTGAGAAGGAATCAAATAGGATGCAGCTGCTCCTAAGTCTAAGGTCTTTCATATACTTTAAGCCTTTATGCAAAACCTGCGCAAAATAGATTTAGCCAAGAGACTCTACCTATTACTTGTGACTTAGTCCTCTTTCTTCTGACACAATACAGATAAACTCTCATCACATGACCAAGTAAAATCCCAATCTTCCCAATGAGGTGAAAAGCAAGCAACTGGACAAATATTTAACAAAGTTTTCTAAGCAAAACACAGAACGATCATAGACTTTTTAAAAGCTGGAAATAATGTATGTTCTGATTACAGCTCACCGTGGTTGCTTCTGAGTCTGGGTTTTCCTCGATTTTCTAAAGGAGGAAAGCCAAGCAAAAGGTGATCTGAACCCCAGAAAGGAAGCTGAAGTGCTCTTTTGTGCTTGAGGATTTGTGCGGGATGACATTTTTATTTCTTTATGATCTAAAAACATGATAAAAAGCAGATTTATTTCAAGTTCTTAATAAATACAGTACTAAAATATACATAAATGTTATGTCTTCATAAACAATTTTCTTTTGCTTACCTTTTATGTCAGGAAAATCCAGTTTTGACATTTTTAGACAGACTATGTGACATGCTGGTATATAATGACTAACTAGAAGACAGAAAGATAAACAGGTCTAACGTTTCAAAATATATTATTGGTTTTGGGTGATGCACGTGAGATACATGAGGCTGATTTTCAGAAAGTAATCAGCACTTAATCACTCGAAAATCGTAACTGTTTTAAAATATAGGCAAATGAAACATTTGAAAATTGAGGCACCCACAATCATTACTCACTTTCTTTTCACCTTTGTAAGAAATATAAATGTGACAACCCAGAGTATACAATGACTTAACAGATTGTAACACTAACTCAGACTAATCTGTCCTCTGTATCATAGAATTCCTTACAATGGGATTCCTGTGGCCACTGGAGTACCTTTTTTTTACTGCTACAAACTGCATATCAGAACTGTATTTTCAATGCAAGATATCGTGAATGATTTCTTTGGGAAGGTTACGATGGGAAGGCTACGACTTGCTTTCTTCAAATGGAACATAAACTCAGTCTGCCTGTAAAAGCAGCTGGCATTTGGTGTGAATGTGAGGATGAGTATCACTCATAGATCAGGGAAAGAAACTGCAGGATCTGCTACACACCACAGAGAAGTGGAGGATATAAGGAAACAAGACTTCACTCAGAAATAAGGCATTACATTTTCCATTTAAAACAACACATGCCTGAAACAACACAACAGCCTGAAAATGGCTTATCCAATGACTGTAAGAGAAAGCAAACCCAGAAATTAGAGCAAAGTGTCATTTATAACAATAGCAAGGGGCAGCATTTGGGATGTCATGCAAAATGAAGTGAATAATTCATATCATGTGATTTAAATCCTGTGTGTAATACATGGCTTTCCCTTCAGTGACAATCACTGTGTACTTCAAAATGCTGCATTCTTTACCCCTTTCAGAGCCTAACCTCTTGGTGGCATTGACTTGACAATGCAGGTGACATCAGGAGAGTCCTAACAGCACTCTGCTGTAGCCAGGATGGTCTAGGGATGTAGACACAGCAAGGCTTGCAGGTAGAGGTAGTACCTTTTATTTAGCCAACTTACACAGTTGGAAATATCAGACAAGCCTCTGAGGCATACAACCCCTTCTTCAGATCTGAAATAGAAACAGGAGCTTTCAAAGTTAAATACCAGAGAACAATTACACTGAGTTAGTTAGCTAACACATCAATTAGACCATCTCTGAAAGAGAAAAATAGTAGGCAGCTGTGGACTAGAGGGGATGTTGGGGAAAAAAGGTCAGGAAAGACTGAGATCTGTTCTGTGTAGGTCCGTAGTATCAGGGAAATGTTTAAGGTTTCACTTTTCTTTTGAAATACATGACTTTGCTTCCAGTTGCTATGAAGCACAAATAGGAAGAGCTCAATGGAAAACAAGCAGAAGTGTGAACAGAATAAAAGCATATATTATGCATGAACACTATCTGGATGGAAGATGAAAGACAGTACAGAAAAAACCAGTACAGTACAGAAAAAAACCACGCTTTTTATAGAGACACAGGTTTCTTGTGCATGTTTATTTTGGATGGGCATCAGAACCTGTGAAATGAGATCTCAAGGAATTGCTTCCTGGTCAGGCCAACTTTTCAGGCTTTGATAGCTTTGACACTCGCCCTGATAATAAGCATTGGCATGCCTTTAGCCCAGTGTTACCAGAAAAAGCTTTCCACTGGTATATTCAAACCTTTCTCACCCAAACCCACCTACTTATTCCAGAAGTCATTTAGGTGCTTTTAGTTTTTTAAGAAAACTAGGTAAAACCAAACGTTTTTGCGCTGGTTTTGGCTAGTATAGTTAATTTTTTTCCATAGTAGCTTGCATGGGCTATTCTCTGGATTTGTGCTAGAAGCAGTGTTGGTAACACCAGGATGTTGTAGCTACTGCTGAGCAGCACTTACACAGTTAAGGCCTTTCCTACCTCTCACCCCACCCTACAAGCAAGTAGCTCAGTGTGCACAAGGACTTGGGATGGGGCATAGCTGGGACAGCTGACCCCAGCTGACCCAAGGGACATTCCAGACCGTACAGCACCGTGCTCAGCATATAAAGCTGAGGGGAGAAGAGGGGAGGGAGGATGTTCAGAGTGATAGTGTTTGTCTTCCCAAGCAACCACTGTGTGTGATGGAGCCCAGCTTCCCTGGGGATGGCTGAACACCTGCCTGCCCACAGGAAGTGGTAACTTAATTCTTTGGTTTGCTTCCTCATGTGCAAGGCTTTTCCTTTACCTATTAAACTGTCTTTATCTCAGCCCACGACTTCTCTCACTTTTAGCCTCCTGCCCATCCTGATGGGGGTCAAGTGAATGAGCCACTAGGTGGTGCTTAGTTGATTGCTGGGATTAAACCACAAGAGTTCTTTAGGATGCCAGTGTGGGGCTTGAAGTGTTTGAGATAACGGCAGATTTCAGTGGAATGTGCTAGACTGAATTTATCACTGTTCTTGCTGTTTAGCTATTGACAGGCTCCTGTGCTTGCCATGGGGCTTGCTTGCCAGGCTATATATTAGAGCCTAGTGCTCCTTGGTGGAATGGTTATGTGCCACTGTTATGGTGTACCTCTGAAGGGATTGTGGCCAAGAATAAGTCCATAGAAGATACACCTCGAAGCATCTGTGGCTGTGCACGTGGTCATGCTGGAGAACCTCAAAGTGTGTGGCCATGGATAAGACCGTGACAGAGCAAGTGCTCCCCTGCAAGGACTGCAGCCATGGGTAAAGCCTTGTTGGAGTAGCTGCATTTCTGAAGGCATTGTGGTCCATGGAGGAGGCCATGCTGGAAAAGGTGCACCTCAGATGGACTGGGGCTGTGGATAAGTCCATGCTGCAGCAAGTATATCCCTGGAGAGACTGTGGCTCTACTTGGAGCAGGTACACCCCTGAGAGACTGCAGTATATGGGTAAGTCCAAGCTGGAGCAGGGGCAAGGGGAAGGCGTGGGGTGGTTAATGGGGATATACTGGATAGTGTGGGACCTCAGCGTGATGTAAATGGTATGGAATAAGGGGTAAAGAATGTGCTGGGTTTGGCTTCTTTAAGTATTTCCATAGTAGCTAATATGGGGCTATGTTCTGGATTTGTGCTGAGAACAGTGTTGATAATTCAGGCATGTTTTCCTTACTGCTGAGCAGGGCTTACACAGAGCCAAGGCTTTTTCTGCTTTTCACCCCACCCCATCAGAGAATGGATTGGGGGTGCACAAAGAAGGAGGAGGGGATACAGCTGGGACAGCTGGCCCCAGCGGATCTAATGGATACCCCATACCACATGGCATCAAACTCAGCATATAAAATCTAGGCAAAGAAGAAGGAAGGGGAGGACATTCACAGTGATGGCATTTGTCTCCTCAAGTCACAGTTACGTGTGAGGGAGCCCTGGAGATGGCTGAACACCTGCCTGACCATGGGGAGTGGTGAATGAATTCCTTGCTTTGCTTTGCTTGTGTGCATGGCTTTTGCTTTATCTTTCAACTGTCTTTATTTCAATCCACTTTTACCCTTCCAGTTCTCACCCCCTCCCACAGTGTGGGAGTGAGTGGCTGTGTAGTGCTTAGCTGCCAGCTGGGTTTAAACCACAACCTTTTTGTACAATGCAAACATCACTGCTTTGATTGGGAAACTACCACTGTATTGACTATAATTATAGCAATTTCATTTTGATTAATAAAGAAATTTTTTACAGTGAGGAATATTAATCACTGGAACAGCCTCCTCAGGGACATGGTAGGGTCCCCATCACTGGAGGTTTATGAGATGTGACTGCAAATGGTGCTAAATAATCTCATCCAGGTTCCCTTTCCTATGAAAAGTCGGACCTGAAGATCTTCTGATGTCCTTCCAACCCAGGCCGTACTATGAATCTAATTATGGCATAACAATACCAGGGATTTTCTGTTTTGAATCCCAGCTCTGCTTTTAACAGAATCTGCTTAAAGAAACATACCCATTTTGAAAATATATCTTTGGTAAAACTGTGATATGAGAAGAAGCTTGGTGCGATTTCAGAAACTCCTTAACTATTATACTTTGACATGCTGTAAGACATTGGTTTGTTGACCATTATTATATAGATAAGGAAATGGACAAATGCAACTCACTGGTGTTTTTGCTCTTCCTTAGCTGATGCTCTAATGGTGGTTTTAACATTCTATTGACATCAATGTAATTCTGAAATTTTCTTCTTTTTATTTCTTCAAACCATTCTCCAGTCAATCCCTGCAGCCCTTTTTCAGACTTCTTTCTCTTCAGAAGTTTGCTAAAAAGGAAAACAAATATTTTAAGCCATTTTAGGTATTACAGGCCCATCACTAGGAACTCTCCCTATTGTTCATTGAAGTATTTACAGTATATCTCCACATATAATGGCTTTTACAAAGTCAGCGAGACATGATACATTCACAGCAACCACATAAAAGTTTTAGTGACAGCAACATTCTACAGTTTAACAAATGAGATTATGTGATCACATTAAGTAGATTACTCATATGCTTGTATTATTCTCTTCATTGAGGAAGTGCATCTTTTTTCCTTGCAAGAATAAGGCAATTCATACGCATTCTAAAACTAATTGAAAGTAAGATTAGTTGATCCAACAATCAAATAAGAATAAATAACATTCTAAATAAAGCAAGTTTTGAGATATTTATTCACTCATTTAAGTAGGAGCAATAACAAGATTATTTTTATTTTCAAGAGGAAGATCACTGGTGCCTTGCCAGTGAGGTGTCCACTACACATTTTCTATGCAAAGGAGAACAATAAATTGTGAATTCAGCTAATAGATATTCATGGAACGTGTTCAACAAGTTTATCACATTTTCCTCTTTCCTTGATGCATAGTGATTCTGCCTGTGTTCAATATGGATGGAGGCAACTAATAATGAATATGAATGTTCTACCACACTGAGGTGCAGCCTGAGCAAGCTACACACATGTGGCTGCAACTGAAGAAGATATTTACTAGCAAGTTCAGCTTTTAGACCAAGACGTCACAGGAATTGATTGTTTAGCTGGACATAAAAGAACAAGTTATGGTTGCAAAGGAGTGGGAATAGTACCAGGGACATGCTAAGTTACTTGTTTTCAAATTGCATTATTCTAGTGTCGAAAGTATGGATGCAAATACAGCAAATCCACACCCCAACTGATTCTGATGGCAACAAAACAAGACTTCATGCACAGCCTGGAGATTTAATACCAATGTTTGAGCAAGGCTTTCGTGTAAATCTGCCTCCCTAATCAGTGGTAAAAATCTGTGTCTAGGAAGACAGATGCTCTCAGAGAACATAAGTTATTTCAGTTATCAATTTAAATAAAAACTCATCTGAGACAACACTACCTCACAAGACAAACTTGTCTAGTCTGGAAATGGATGTATTTTGATCTGGAATTTATAGAGTTCATTGTCCATACTAGCCCCTACCATGCATCTGGTGGCATCTGATGGACAGGAAGGCTGGAGGGAGGCATTTTTTGGAAATGAGTATTTCCCTTGAAGAAGATTACACAGCCACATGCACGAGTACTAGCCATTCCAAACAAACTTATTACAAAGGCAAAAATGTTAATCATCGCAGATATTACCGCACCATGGGAGTGACTAAACACCGTAAATGCATTGTGCAGCCTGGAATACAGCCTAGCGCTGATGTGAAACAGGAGGGGATGAACAATGTGCTCTCAAGAGCCAACTCCATGACCTCACTCTGCGGCCTCACCAAAGGGGATCCAAGATACTGGGAGGAGTAGAAGCGCAGAGAGGAAGGCGTGAGCTGCTTGGGGAGTGGCTGCAGGCACAGCGAGTGCCCGGGAGACAGCCGCACGGCTCTGCTGACGGTTCTGCCGAAGTGCCGCAAGCGGAGCGCGCCTGGTGCAGTCCCCGGCCGCGGGCTGAGGGAGGCAGCGGGCCGNCCCAGCGCCCGCTCCCGCCGTGTCCCGGGGCAGCGGGGCAGCGGCAGGACTGACATAAAAACAGGTATTTGCTGCTCATTTGCGCATTCCAGAGCAAAGGGGAGGTATGAAAACCCCGCAATCGCTCTAATATTGACCATACCGAGCACTGCACGAACATGCCTTGCACTGAGAAATGAAGTCTTGCACAAACACTGACTTTAGTGCTTAAACAGTGTTAAGTCTATACTGGTACATGCTTGGCACTATCTGTAGTTCTTATCGTGAATATGCTGCTTTTGAATTGTGCTGTCATCCCCAACTCATCAAATAAATCCTTTAAACTTCTTGTGCGAATTTGTATTTATGCACACACGCAGGCCCACATACAGAACCCTATATACGTAGTTATTTGAGTAATGAATGATAGTAATGATACACGATATGTAACTGCAATATTGTAAGACTATTAAGTATTTCTGCTTCGCGATGACTCCCAGCCAAACCACATAATTTCCCTACCTACCTGCTCTGTCAAATTTACGTGCCCCCTCATGATACTAATGAACAACAGTTGTGAGCCAGAAGGAAAGCCCGTCTCAAGAAACAATTACAGCAGGAGATGGTATCTGCACTCAGTATTGCAATGAACCTGCCTTTGAGGCAGCACTATTGTTACTCGGATTACACATTATGTATTGAGACACTGCTCCATAGGAGCAACATCTGTTGCCCTCTAAACCGAATGTACTAATCCTGCTTCCCAGTCTGCTCCATCTATCCTTACTCCTCATTTGTCTCTAGGTACTTTTGTACATTTGGAGCTACTACCTTTTGAGTGGAGACAGCATCATTGTTACTGGGAAAAGTACCTATGAACTGTTGTGGGATTGAAGGCAAGTCCATTCTCAGGATTACTTATAGGAGAATGCTCCACAAACCAGAGCAGGCAGCAATCCTAAATGACCTCACAGGCTCATTACCTTTTCCCATCTACTATTCTGCACAGCATCTAAACTAATGAATCACTCAGGGGCAATTTCTTCACACTGTTTTTAAAAACATCTCTTCCTTATTGGCACAAGGATGTCCCAGTATTTCTTACAGACATCTCCAGGGAAAAGTTAACCTAAATGTTTGTATGCAGTAGACTTTCATGTGGGTTATCATAAATACTGTCAATAGATGTGTAGCCTCCCCTGCCACTTCCTGTTAGGATAATAAGGAGCTTTAATTGCTACTGTAAGAGGAAAGGTATTTACCATCTTCACCCTGAATATAAAGGAGAACAGACATGTTCAAGCTAGTAGGAACCGGGTTGCCAAATAGGACATCTGGGGACAATGCTGGTTTTTGCAGGGGACAGAGGACTCAATCCCATTTTTGCTAAAGCAGAAATTATGACTCCTAATGAGTTTAGCAGAGCAGGATTTGGCCCCAGGATTTGACTCTTCCCACACCTCATAAGAGAACAAATAAACAGCAACTACGAAGAATGAGGAATTTCACCAGGTGAACAGTAAGCAGATCCAATCTGCTCATTGGATCAAAGCTCTCAGTGTCTGAAAAGGTAAGGCTGAAAGGATTGCAGATAAAAATAGTGTTGAAAGCATTAGATAAAAACTACAGCACGGCAGATAACTTGCAGAAACAGTAACCTAAACCAAGCTTTTCTCTTTACTCTGTTCTTACTCCTTGCTTTGCCAGGAAGAAAAGGCTAGAGATGTTAAAAAACAGTGCCCAAAGAACCTGTTCTTTCCTAATCTTTTTACTTCAACTTATCCCCTTCCCACTGCTTTATACATTATGCTGCACTAGTGAACTCTACAACTCCATCATTTCTATGACCAGCTATTTTTCTAGAAAACTCTGGCTGTTGTCACAGACACTAGTAGCTCTAAAATGCATATGCAAGAATATTTTCTTACTTATAGTTCCTTTTAATTTTATGAAAATAATTTAAAGACATACTTCCAAGTTGTCATCTTATTTGCAAAAAAAAAGGGGGAGAAAAAGCACTACTGAAAAGGCAAAGGCTACCACAGATGAAGTAATTTGAAAAAAATTATTATCTGTCATTTCCTAGAAACATATAATAGCAATAACAACAACATTCTGGTTTCCACGGTGCTAGAGAAGCTCCTGTGACAGGTTAATCCTACCAGGAAGAAAAACCATGATACTCAGAGTCAACACACTCTTTCCTAGCACATCAGACACACAACAGGTGTGTCTTAGGCAGTCTTTATTCTTAGTAGCTGGTATACTTTTACTCATGTTAAAGCATCTTTTATTTATTTTTCTTTCTTGCTGTTGTGTGTTTGGCTAATGAAAATGAACCAAGTCAGCCTCATTATTACATGTAAGACACATTATGCACAAGTAGATGAATCACAGAGGAAAAATGACTCCTGTGTTTTGGTTGCACATACTATAAGACAATGTAAAAAGATCTAACTGAAAACACACTTATTTTTAAATTTGATATTTGTAAAATTAAGCATTTCTGTAGCAATTCTCTGAAAAATCAAGGTCTTCTCTTATCTTGATGAACAAAATGTGTTGGCAATAATGCTTGAATCTAACCTGCTAGGTCGTTGCCAATCAACAATCCATATTTAATTTTCTCTTCCCCTGAAATACTAGTTTTTTATCTAACTCTTCATCCTTTTCATCCTTCTGTCATTTTTGTTATAATTTATTCATTTTATAATGCCCATTAACTCACTAAGTTGCTCCCAGATGTATTTATCTGAGTATGTGACCAATAAAACTGAACATGTGCATGGGCAAAGAGGATGGGCAACAACAATGAAGAGCAAAGAGTGTGTGGGTTCAGTGTTTGTTACTGACCAGGACCCAAACACCAATAAATGGAATGGAAGGACTTTCACTCTCCTGAACAGGCATCAGGTCACGCTTTGGGAGGGAGAGTCCCCTAGCGGTGACACCCCTGCACGGAAAGGAGCAACTGGAAGTGCCAAGAAATATTCACCTGAAGGCCAGGGCTGCCCAGCACTGAACTGCAAGGGTTTTGTTTTGAATTCGACTTTCATGGTCGCAAGCCAGCTCACTATTATCCCTAAATATTTAGATTCCAGAAATGTGCAAAACCAGGACACAGAAGTCAGAAGAAAGTGAAAAGGAAATTGATCTTCTCTAGTTTTTCCTCCCAGACTGTACATTTAATTGGCAGAAGTACTTAAAACACAAAGATACCACTTCTGCACATGATCTTGATATGCGCCCTGAAGAATCCTTTCAAACAGCAAGTAAGGCTACATAAACAGATACCTGCAAACAGAAATATAATTTTGTCCTTAGAACACTTTTCTGAGAATAGGTATCAGATTCACACATTAAGTCCTGCTCTGTGTGTCAGGGATACAGTCAGGGAATATGTGAGTTAAAGGCACAACATCTTTTCTGTCCTTACGAAAGTTCTGCCTTGTCTGCTCATGGGGAAAACCCTTCCATTTCCATCTGTCCTCTTCTTAATTAAAAAGTAGAATAAATCATAAAATCTGACACTATTACACTATCTCTATACAGCAAATTTATTATTTTAAATTAAAGCTGATCATCTGCTTTGAGACAGCCTAATCCAGTGGCATTGTGTACAGTCATTACACTCACTCCGCAAAGACAGTGAGACTATGAGCATACATGAAGCATTCTCATTGGACTCCCAATGTACATCGAATACTTCTACTCTGTAACTCTCAATGTCTTTTGTGTCTACAATTCTGTAACTTAAGCACCCTCTGTATAGTGACCAAAAGTTACCTCTGTTTTCTCCAAAACATTAACTTTTCATATTAAACTACGTGAAATTAATATACTGGCTGCTGTTTTCCTTCAACAAGTCCAACACTCCTTCCCCCCTGAAGCATTTGTCTGCTTTCCTGAGCAGGAGCATAGAATGACACTTCCCTTTGAAATGGAAAACTAGGAAACATTCTAAGGGCAAGAACAAAGGTTAATTCTCTTGCTGACTACATAACTCTGTTCTGGCAGCTCAGAAATCAGAGGCTCTCAGTTAAAGCCCTGAAATCAGAAGCTCAATGAGTGTCTTCAAACAAGTTAAGTTTTCAAAACACAGAGCATTGAAAATTGAGATCACGGGAGCTGAGGGTGATTAATCATGCATCTCAAGGTGTAACAATGCCTCAAAACATTACTTTTAACATGAAACTATTTCTTTAGCAGCTACCCTGGGTTTACAGTGAAAACATCATTTCAGCCCTGCTGGAAAAACCAGAAAAGTCTGTAAGTACCGATCTTTTAGTGGTTATACATACTTAGAAAATGAAAGCTTTTAGTCCTTTGGGCAGTTGGTCACAAAGAGTGAATGAGATGGAATACTGCTAGGAATGTCACAGCTATTGGTGACTCTCCAGCGTGGGCTGACTGTGCCATTCCCTTCACAATGCATGCAAAACAGGGGAAAGCTCTATTCTGTGAATGTTTTATCGATCAGTTACAATGTCTCTGTAGGCTACAAATGACAGTCAAGAAAAAAGGGTGTTACTTCACTGTGCTGTTAATACTTGCAAGCTACCTCCCAATATTATATGGTAATAACAAAACAAATCCATGATGCAACGGAAAGAAAAGCCACCTCTCATCTTTAAAGTGTGTTGCATAGCTTCGGATGGTAGTAATTAATGTCTCTAATGAGATTACTTCATTAATAGGAATTTCTATTAATATTAATACATGCTAATAGGGGCAATGGATATAATTCTCAGTGTAAAGATTCTGATTTGTTTGTAGTCATAGATGTAGTCTAAGTCCAAAAACACTGCATGCCAGGAATAAGTCTTGAGCTCCTGAATTTCTGTCCCAGAAATCTTACGTGGAAATATAAGATATATTCCATGTGGGCCACATGATGGGTTGAAAGGCTGAGGATCAGGTCTCTCTGAAGCTAATGATTAACAGCAGGCATATTTACTCTTCCAGGGTAGAGCTGCTAGTTGATTAAAGTCAACTTTTATAAATATTGATAGCATGCAAAGAGACAGTCATCTATTGCAAGTCATTTACAGCTCAGTCATGTACTATAAACTTAACTGCCTTACAAAGACATACAATGCAGATGCTATTCCTCATGTTATTGTTTGGCTTTCTTTATGCAAAACCTTTCCTAACAAACAACATAAGAAAAAAAAAAACCAAGAAACAAGAAAAAAACCACAGGCCAGGTAAGAACTGTGAAAGAGGGGAATTGGTTTCAAATTAGGAGCAAATTCTCACCTCTACAAGCAGGTTTGTGTATGATGGTCCACGGGTCTGGGCAGAGCTCTAAAACTGAGAGGCTCCAAACAGCCTTAGACATTTGCTGGTACAGAGCTAAGCCTGAAGCCTAGGGCTCTCAAAATACACCTTTGCAATCTCAGGTAATTGTGCAGAGTCTCACATCAAGCAGAGTTTACAGTTCTGGACAACAGAAGTAAGACTGGTCAGTGTACCTGCACACAGTTTATGTGTTACTGTAACACTACAAAAGCCTCATTTACATTGCTTTAAATTAAGGAAAGAGGTCATAAGAATTAATATAAGCTTTAAAAGTTGACACAGTGGGTGTTTTTCATCTGGAAATGTAATGTTTATGTATATGTATATGTATGTAATACATACACAGAGATCCTCTGCTATAGTACTTTAGACTCTCATAATTTATCACAACTCTTCCACTGGAAATAGAAATATTATAGTATAATAATACTTTAAAATACTATATTTACATGTATATAAGTTTACATATATTAAAGAACACACAAATATACACATATAAATACGTATTTAAGAACACACAAGTCCATAATGTGGAAAGAAACCAACTGCAGAGCACCCCAGACACATTGCTGTCGCTTTTCCTGACTGCAGCTTTCTGCACCCAGACCCCTACTGATCTAAAAATCCAAAGACATGGCAAGCAGAAGTGTTACAGTTCCTTGATTATTCCAACAACAAAGTAAATTCTATGTAATTTATGTGCTATAAAGTGTAAACAGAGTGTACTTTTCATCATTTACTCTTAGATTTTGTTTTGTGGTTTTGATGTGTTTGTTCACAGTTAATATGGTACCAGTACATGGATTTATTTATTTCTCAGGTAAGACAGAGAAAAAGAAGATAAATAGTTTCTGTTAGGAGTTTAAACCACAGACATTTAAGTACAGTTTATTATAATTAACAGTGTTAACATAATAATTTAGCTGCAAAGAAGGATTAGAAATATATTTCCTATGAACTTTTAGACGCACATGTCCTCAGAACAAGTCCCATTTTTCCCTGCCTGCTTGAATGAATTTCTTGCATGAAATACATAAGTAGTGAATTTTTTCAGACTGTAAGTTCCAAGGAAATAAGTAATTTTTCAATTTAAAACAAGTACACTGAAGACTAAACTGAGGTCAGGCCTTAGTTTATGTAGTTCTGTGTTAAATTTCTGGAACAGAAAATAAAATGGGGTCTCCATGCCCAAAATTCAAAACTCCAGTGGGCCAAACTCCACTTGATTTGAAAACTAGATTCAGAAAGCAAAAAGATTTTAAAAGATAATTAAATTCAGTATACCCAAACCACTGACAAAACCTAAATTTAAAAGAAGAAAAGGAGATGGACACACACAACAATTTTCAAATGCTGTCAAAACAGTGTCTGACAGAAACCAGTGAACACCAGCTGGAGTCCTGACACCCAGCCCAAGCAGCTCTGCTCCCAGCTGTTAGCCAGGCCTCACCAAGAGCCACATCTGCAGGAGGTGCCAGTGCTGCACGTCTGGATGGACACGGGATTTTGAGGTACATCAGGGACCAAATCCAGCAAAACTCCAGCACCTTAGGCTTCACCATGGAAAACAGGTGCTGCAGTCTTTGACAGGCCTACATGACACACATAACCTGAGCACACCACTGGAGCACAGCTGTGCTGGTACTCGTGGGGAGATATCCTGCCACTCTGAACGTGAATCAGATGTGTTTCTGTGAAACACTTTGAATTTCTGGCATAACCAATTTATTACTTCTGAAATATATGCAAGGACTTGAAGGTGTTGGGATACAGTGTGTAGAAGCTGTCAGCATGAGAAAATAATTCTCTTCTCCTCATACAGGCACCTCAATGACTCTCTGCTTGCTTAGCATGGAAAGCTGTCTTCTTCCACCTAATGGCAATTTCCAATCCCAACTAATGCCAATTACTAATTTAACT
This sequence comes from Daphoenositta chrysoptera, assembly GCA_013397915.1. NCBI lineage: Eukaryota > Metazoa > Chordata > Aves > Passeriformes > Daphoenositta > Daphoenositta chrysoptera. The sequence continues at coordinate 61,642 of VZRO01006219.1, forward strand.
TCTGCACTTGAATTGTGGAGGAGACAGGGGATGTTGAGAATATAGAGACATTACTATTGGAAAGGTCAAACCTGGGAAGTGTGCAGACTTTCTACAAGGTGAACAAGACTTTAATTGGGTCACAAGTCCATGGAAAACCTAAAAAAATTGGACTGGTCTGCATTAGCTATTCCAGAATAACTTCCCACATTGACTGTCTACTCAGTAGTTAGTGCTTGCTTGCTCTGCTGTGTCTGACCTATTTATTCTTGAAGCCTGGTCAATTTATCTTATAGACAGAGTTCAATAAATTCTACTTTTAACAGCGTTCAATAAATTCTACTTTTACCATTAAGCTTGGACTTACAAAAGGTCTGCCTATGACTTAACAGTAAGTCTTTGCTTAAATCTGATCAATTTCAACACCATCTTATTTTTGGCAGCATTAGTGATGCCAGAAAGTGAGCTCAAATAATAACAATAATAATCTTTAGTGATTTTCACTTTTACACTGTTTGGTCACTTGAAAATGCAAGCATTAGCCTCAATGGTCTGAAAGACCTGGCACAAGGCCTGTGTTTGAATGATCATGGGTGCAAGTGCCCTGACAATGTCCTTCCCGCCCCTGTGGGCTTGGCTGCCTAGGCCCTGGACCAGCCTGGGAAGAGCAGAGCTGGGTGTCCTTAGAGAAAGGTGTTGTGAAGACAACGGCCCCAGGCCTGCGCAAGGGCGAGCCCTCCCTCCCCTGGGAGCTGTGTTTAAGCACAGGCTGTCCTCCGGTTGCAGCCCCAGATGCATCCCCAGCTCTGTCTGTGTACGGCCACTGCCCTGACCCCCAGACTGACATCCCAACTTGGCCTCAAGCTCGGCCACCTCACCCCTGGCCTGCCTGGCTGTCACGGGGCCATGGCTGACCCTGATCACTGTCACCAGGTCTGACCTTGAAGTGACTTTTCGGCTTGACCATGGCCCTGACCATCATCCCAGCCCTGCCCCATGACCGCCAGGCTGTGGTGGAGCTGGCTGCCCTCAGCAGGCCTGACCCCAGCCCTGAGCGTGACTCAGCCCCACAGCCTGGCCCCAGCCCTGCCACGCCACCACAGCCATGGCTGGGGCTGCCCATCTGTGTCACTGGGGACCGGCCCTGGTGGCCAGGCCCTGCCGTGCCAGCCCCATGGGGAGCAACTGTGGGGAGCCACCATGGCCCCAGCCAGTAACCTAAAGAGAGAAGAAGTACATTCAGTACCCTACAGACAGGCTCTTCCAAATGCAACACACCTCAAAAGGCTTTTCCTTCTGCCACCACACACACCATAGGAAACCCCCTGCCCTCAAACACCAAGTGCAAACCTTTAGAGGAAAGGACTGACACCAAAATTAGTTCACTGTGAAAGGACAAGACCAACGAGCTGGCAGCAATGCTGGTCCAGACCCTGCTCTGTAGATGTAAAACTGGAGCTACACCACAGACTTTGATCTAGTTAGCCCAGATGCACAGAGCTAAAAACCAAGAGAGAAAATGGCACACATAGTGCCTACTTGCCCCTAGCCATTTCTACTTGCTCTTCCTCACCCTGTGTGAAGTCCCAGTCCGTGAGTCTAGACCCCACCACAAGATAGGACTACTGAAAAACACGAGGAAAAAACTTGATATGCAACTTACCAATTACATTTGGTTACAGTACCCCCACTCAAACAAGGGAAGTCCCAAAATGGGATTCTTATGACAGTAATCGTTTACCAAACCAAGTACAGGTTTTTAAATCCTGGTCTTCCCTGCCATTTTTGCTTCTATTTGCACTTCTTTAGCATATTAGCCCTTCAGGGCTTCAAAGACCTATTTTCATAAGTGTTGACAAACCACTAAACACGCCGGTGGCACAGTATCAGTGGTAAGTAATAATAGTATCTCCTCCACAAACAAGACACAATGGAACACTTGCGCCCTGAAACATTCCCGGGTGGAGTATCTCTTATGAAAGAATTTCTTTATTAATGCTTTGTTCAGGGAGGGAGCTCCCCTGGAACAACAATATAATGCTGTCTTGGTATCCTGTCTGCTCTCTTCATCCATGCACCTCATGTATTTTGGAGCTGATTTTAAAAATTCTTTGTAATTATGAGGAGTTGAGTCCCAAATCTAGATCTCTAACACCCAATAAGCTATTCTTAGTCTCCAAGAAGGTAAACAGGACTACTTTTGTGAATATGACAAAATAAAGCCTGCAATGGCAGACCCCTCACAATGTAAGCAAGGCAATATAATTGGAGCACCAAGTATGAATATGCTCAAATACCTACAAAACTGAATATGTCTGCACTTCTGCAACAAATGTCTTCGCTAGGTTATGAGTATGAAGAAGGTGAAAAAATACATTTCCAACACAGGATTTTATTCCTACCTTCTATTGCCAGACCTGTGAGAGAAAATGTCGCTCAAGAGAATACAGTTAAGGAATTGCTTGCAACAAATGAACTCAGTAAATGATCTGCCGTGAGGCAGTAAGAGCAGTTGTGTGCCTGTAACAAATAACTGCGTCCAAATGATTTATTGTAGAGACTGTCCAGAACAGTCTAAGGAGGGGATTAATCTTTCCCACAACACTCATCTCTTGTTAATGGGTCAGCAAAAGTGGAGCAATGAGTGGTGCTGACTGTACCTCCCAATTAATTTAAAATGCTTTTCATCTTTAAATTTGAGGGTAAATTAAAATAAACCTTTGATTTTGCTGCCATATTTTCTCATTATCATCTGCAAAATAAATCTACTAAAACACCACCCCTCCCGCCAAAAGCATAAACCAACCTGGAAGAAAGCAAAATAAATTAAATTAAATGGAATAAGTGCTTTTCTCTCCCAAAAGCTTCATTTCCCTTTCCTCTTTTTTTCAGTTCCTATTCATAGACAGTGGCTAATGCCACTGTTTTAGATATGTTTTAGAGCTGGCAAATAATTTTTTGCCATTCTTCCTACCAAAAAAAAGAAAAAAAATCCTTACATAGTACATGCATAGTTCTCAAAACAGATCTAGAAAGTAAACTGCTATTAGGGTAGGTAGGTTCATTTCCATATTCTGTGGCTCGGTCTCTCAGTTATTTTCAATGTCTCATTTGAAAGTGAAGATAACAGTATTTCCCCTTTTCTCAAGGACTAATAAATCAAAACAACACAAGGCTATTGTATGCAATATTGTATGCAGTCATAATAGGAGCATTATATAAAACAGCCAAGTCTCCTAAATAAAAGTTAATTATTAAAGCATACAGAGCTCTTGTGCCCTTTTACATGCATTTTCTATTTATCTATAGCTCTTCTCCTGTATCTTGCAACTGTTCATTTTTTGGACAACCTGCAACTGTACCAGCTACCTGTTCCCATGCCCCATTCCCCTACCTGCTGCCTCTTTTAAGTAGCTGGCTCCATGTCTCCTGGCTCTTCCCATCTCAGCTGCTTTCTCTGGGCCTTGATGCAGTTCCAGGGGTGGAGGTGCATCTCAACACCCAGTGCTCAGACACTGAGACATCAGAGACCCAAAGCTGACTGGAATGACACCTGCTTGGGCACTGTCCACCTCTCCACACTCTGCAGAGGGAGGAGCTGCCTTGGAGATAAAAGGCAGTAGCTCCACCTCTGAATTCCATAGCTTCATGCCCTAATGCTGCTGAGCCTTCCTACAGCGACTGCCAGTTCCTCTGCTACCTGCCAGGCTCTGAAGTGCTGTCCTGAAGAGATGGAAGGCAGTCAGCCTCTCTTCACCCAACCCATTTGCTTCATCGATAAAGGACAGAAAAGAGAAGCACCTACAGGTTTGTTTAGCTTTTGGGACCTGGAGCAAATACTAGCTGTCAATTCTTTTTTTCATTTCTGTCCCCAGCAGCTGCAGAACGAAGCTTAAGAAGAGTGCACCCTAAAGTCTTGAATAGTCAAATAATATCTTGAATGTTTTATGTTGTGATTTTCAGGCCTATTTCATTACATATGGAAAGTTGATCTGTGGTATTAATAACTGTGCAAGCATTCATTGTGTTCTTATGGAAACTGAATTGTTGGGGAGCCATCTGAATATGATACTGCACTGGGAACATGCTGTATTCCTCCCTATCTTCTCCTGGGCATCTAATTGTAATTGAAATATTTGTGACAAGGAACCTCCTTCCATGAGCATCTGTAAAATCATCAGTTTCATTAACCAGGCTTACTAAAATAGCATTTCATGACTTGAGTTGGACTTCTGCCTTAACACTGCAAATACTATTATGGAATATTATGCATGTATATTGATATAAAAACCCTAAATTCCATCTCTCTTCCACACTAACACTTACGATAAATGAAATTTTCTTTGGATTGGTATGATGAATGAAACTGGATTGGATGAGCAAAGAAATCTGAAGGCAAGTGTTACCCAAGTTCAAAACTAATATGTATTTTTTCTTTTAAATTATCAAATACGTGATTAGTAAGTTTCTGAACTATTTTCAGTGTTTATAGCAGTGAACAGCCACATGAGTTATACCAAAGCTGACTGTTGCTGTTTCTCTGAACTTGTTTCAAGGAAGAAGAAGGCAGGTAGGGCTGGTTTGTGGTGGCTGCTTAAAGGTAGTGCTGAGAGGAGCCACGAGAGGGCACTGGAAGGAGAAAGCAGGCCAAAAACTGCAGTCCTGGGAACCAGCAGGCCAGGACACAACAAGAGCTCTGCTCCCTGCCCGTAGCAGGAATAAATTAAGGTCCAACAGGACATACAGTTCATTTCCGTATGAAAGCGAAAGCTATACTGTTAGGTGTCCCAGGCCAGGCTTAGAGGTCTGAAGTCTGCCAAGGGAGCCAAGAAAGGGCCAACGGTACCCAGAGAATGTGCTGGGGCATCAGGAGCAACAGGAGGGGACAGCACCGAGCAGAGCTGAGAATTACACAAATGTGCACGACTGACAACCTAACTCACACGTTCCTGCTCTACACAAAGGCTACAAAGAGAAAGGGAAATGAGAGAGGTTGTATAAAGCAACCTTTTCCCAGAAAATACCCCCATTATGCACTTAATTTCACAAAGGCACGGGCTGTCTGGATGAAGAGAGATCCAGTGGTTCTACCCAGTGTAGGTAAGCAACAAGAAAAGAAAAAAAAAAGTATTTTTCAGGAAACAATTGCAAGTTCAACATATTTGAGGAAGTCACAATAAACCACAGAGAATGTCAGAATTCATCTTCTCATCTTATTTAATCTTCCAAAATTAACTGGTGTTAACATTTTTCAATATACAAACATAGCTTGTTCCTGCTTTTTGGATTCCAGAGTTACATCTGGGAATGAATTTCAATTTTTCATTGATCTTTCAAGAGACTGGCAGACAGCTACGTGCTTGCTTGTATGACATCAAACAGTTTGGACAAGATCAGCACAATCATTAGAACCTGACTTTGGTCTGCCAGCAAATGCTTCATTCCCTCTGTCAATCCAGTTGAGACTGGTCTATACGGGAACATGCTGATTGATGGTCACTGATAAAACTTTACCAGTTTGTTATTGACCACCGGTTGTTATTGATCTGCTTCCTGGCCCTGGCCAGCTCCAACTAGCTCTTTCCAAAACCATGCCCAAGAGCAGTTCGAAGGGCAACTCACTTCACTAACTCTGTGCAAAAAGAGTAATATTTATGAAATTGCTCTTTATATTCCACAGCATCTCCTATATGCCTCATTTGATTGACAGCATAAATCAAATAGCTTCAAAATCACCCTTTGAAAATATCCCAGGAGCAGTCTGCCACAGTTCTCAGGCATTATTTTAAAACTTTTAAACTGAAAAAAATGTCTATGAAGTTAATTATCAAAATAATCGTAATAAGAATGACAAGGAGGCAGGCATATGGGACAAAGAAGAACAAATGCAATTTTGTGTAGACCCCCTGAAGCTCACTGTGGTCATATAGGAACTGTGAGATTTGGCCCTCCAGGGTGATCACTGTTATTACTTTGATTATAGTAGCACAGGGCAACACCACACAGACTGGAATCTGTCTGCTCCTGATGGAAGTCTTCTGGCCTGAAGAGCTTACAGTCTAAATAACACCAGGTAGACAAGTGGAGTGAGAAAGAAAGTACTTTTATTAGGTCCAAGAGAGATTAAGAAACTTGCCCAAGGACACATACCTTTGACAGATCCAGGGTTTAACCTAGATTTTCAGTATGGCGCCTTGGTCATAAAAACTTCACCTATGTTCTGCTCAACTTGTGAATGACTCTTCAGCTGAGATTTAAATAGACTACATCTCAGTAAAGCATCACCAGAATCATCCTGTTATACCACATTAATTTTGACAGCTTTCACTTAGGGAACATTTTCTATTAACAAAGTCCTAAGTGCAAAGATGAAGAAACAATTACAAATTTGGGGGCAGGTGAAAGCCTCGCGTTTAAGAGCAGGCTACTGCTTCACGAGACTCTCTACAGCACTGGATGCTTCAATGCATTTGTTTCAGCTTTAGTCCTAAAAACTTTGGAGTTTTAAATGTACAGCTCTCCAGCTATGTAATTCCCCACACCCAGCAGAATCTTCCCCCTTTTTGGGGGGGGTCATAATAAGGCACACAGAACAGAAATTAATCAGAAAAAGTAATACCAAATTATGGAAGAAAGAAATTGCCAAACTTAACTCAGTCCAGATTCACATGCCACAGAAAACTAAGACGAGTTTTAGATGTAAGTCAGTGTTGACACATAATATTTAACCATGCCCATCATAAAATCCACTTTACTGAAATAGAAAATACACAGTACAAAAATCCACTTGACGCAAATGTTACTTATTAACATTCCTTCTACATCTTACAAGAAAGCATTACTTGTGAAAAGAGCCCACTTGCAAATCTAAGAGGACACTGCCTCTCACTTTCACAACGTGCCAAAAGTCATACCTGCGGGAAGAAATGATAATCTTTAATAATAAACGGCTCGTTTTCCAGCATTAATTCCTCGATCTTTGCTTTCACTATCAAGGCAAATAGCTTTGATGATCTCACAAAGGGGAAATATGAGCTAGAAGCAAGGTCGAGGTGTCCAATATCTTTATAAGGCAGAGAGAAGTCGATTAAGTCATTTTCAAGAGTCTTGTGAACTACCTTTCAGGCAGCTGAGTGCCTGGCTTTGTTTCCAAAAGCTGCCAGGATCGACTCAAAAGCCGCAGAGTTACCACGTTTCCCTGCAAGGTCCGGCACAACTTCCCCGTCGCCGTGGTCTCCCGGGTACCGGTGTTTAGCCCACACCCCATGCCAGCGGCACGGTGAAGCACAGAAGCGGCCTCCTCCTCCTCCCCGGGGAAGGAGAGGTGCCACGGGGAGCCGCAGCCGTGACTCAGAGCCGCCTCTGTCACAACACGCATTTCCCAAACATCCCGGTGCTTCAGGTGCCCGGCCGGACGGCTCCGGCGGCAGCCGGCGCTGGCGGGAGGCTCTGGCGCTCCCCGGTGCCGCGGCAGGAGCGCCGGCAGCTCAGCTCTCCCTGCGCCGCAGCACCGCTGCCCCGCGCCGCCTCGGCCGGCGCAGACCCTGCCCCGCGGG
>VZRO01006219.1:69720-99045 GCA_013397915.1 Daphoenositta chrysoptera
TGACGGCGCGGTTCCCGGCCGGCAGCCCCGCCACCTCTCTGCGCGGTTCCCCGCGGCCCCTGAGTGCGGCCCCGCCGCTCCGCCCGGCCGCCGCCCCGGCAGCCCCCCGTGGAGCACGCCGCGTCCCGCCGCTGCAGGAGGACATGCCCGTAGCCCTGCGGAGGGGATGCAAAGCGGCAACTTTTCCACGAGGGAAGAACGGGGCAGTGTTTCCTGAGTTTGCTATTTACTCTCCTTTAAGGTCTTCCTGAAGAAATAGTAGAGAACATAACTTCCTTGACCTACAATCACATCTCGGAAGTAATTTCATCCTGATTCCATTGTAACGGCTCTAATGCAACTCAGCTCTGTGCTGGTGGGAGCACCACGAATGGCCATGTCTCTCCAAAGTATGTGTCTGACTAGTACGCTGTACTAGTTGAATACTTTGGTAAATGTCCTTTCAAATTTTTCCATCAAAGGAGAGCTTTATTCAGGGCCGAACTGCAGATGGAGAAAGAGAATTACGGTGAACTATTTCAGGCTGAGAAATTTGGGGCTGTTCAGCCTGGAAAAGAGAGGGCTTGTTGTGGAGACCTTGTAAAAACCTTCCAAGATCTGAAGGGGGCCTACAGGGAAGCCAGAGAGGGACTGTACTACAGAGGAACTGTAGTGGTAGAACAAGGAATAATGGGGTACAAATTGAAAGAGGTGAAATTTAGGTTAGATATTAGGAAAAATTTTTTTACTGTGAGAGTGGCGAGGTACTGGAACAGGTTGCTCAAGGGGGTTGTGGATGCCCCAATCCTGGCAGTGTTCAAGGCCAGGTTGGACAGGGCCTTGAGCAACCTGATCTAGTGGGAGGTGTCCCTGCCCATGGCAGGGGGGATTGAGACTAGATGATCTTTAAGGTCCCTTCCAAACCCTTAACATTCTCTGGTTCTATGAAAGAAAACAAAATTTTTGTTACGGCAAAGCGGGTCAGTGGAAAAAGGCAGGGCAGTGTGCAGCTGGAGCTGGGCTGTGATGCACACAACCACCTTCCCACCCTGCAGAAGGCTGATGTGGGGCTGCAGGAGAATGTTTCCCCACTAGGAGGTTGAGTGGGGCAAGTGGAAATAAGGGCCTCAGAGCACAGCAGGAATAATAGGTTGCAGGAGGTTCCTTGTTTTGGCAGAGCTTCTGGCATCATTTGTCTGACACAAAGAGGAACTTACTTGATTCCTTGTAACTAAACAACAAAAGCAAGGCTATGAGAGAATTGATGAAAATGTAAGAAAGCAAACTATGAATAATTATGATGTGGAGAGGGTGTGTCTCCGACAAAAAAGAAGGTGAATTTTTAATAGTGTATGGGAGACGCTTCTGGGTAAAGTCCAAGCATGTTGTTTCTAAAGGTGCAAGAGCCACAGCTATCCCTGGTGCACTAGGAGAACCTCCCTCTCAGAGTAAATGTCCTGTCCTTCCCATTCTGTTGCACTGTGCATTACAGAGTGACTGTTTCACCAGCAGAAGCCGAGTGCATGGAGTTCTCCCAGGGAGTCTCCCAGGCAGTGAATTAGACATCACTCTCCCTTTCTGACTGGCACCTGCAGGATATGGGAAGCAGTTGCTCACTGTGCTTCTGCATCATGCTGGATCTGCTCCCACAGCTGGGGTAGAACATGGTAACATTTTTTTCTGCACATCCATTTCAATGAAGCTCATCAATGCCCACACATGCCTTAAAAACAATGTTTCACCTTACTGGTGAGTTGAGGTCTTTTAACTTCTTGTGCAAACTTGTAAGATGTCCCTGCTTGTTGCAGGAGATTGGACTTGATGACCATTAAAAGTCCCTCCCAGACCAAACCATTCTGTGATTCTGTGGTGAAAAATAAATACATACATACAGAATATATAGGAAGGCTGTGCATTTTCTTATGGTTTTTCACAGGAAGTTATCTACTACTGTTCTTACAAATAAAGGGTGACATTTCCCCACAAATTTGGTGACTATCTATAATTGTATTTATCCTGCCTGTAAGCCAAGAATGGAATTGTATTTCTAAGTTTCTGTCAGCCTTTTTCTCCATTTCTAGAAATCTGAGTAATTGGTACGTTTTTCTTCCCATCATTAAAATATTTGTTGGCATACTTTTAGTGCAGAGGGAAGCAGGGACAAGATGTTTATTTAAGGTATAAGCAATGTATAGTCTTTCAGATAATAAGAAAGGTTTTTTGTTGTGTACAAAGCAATGGAATTGTATAGAAGAGTGACAAGTACGTACACTAATGGCTTCAGAGGGATGCTGCAAGACTTCACAGCAATAATTATTTCAATGGCTTTTATCCAGAATATTTAAAGATTTGGGCATAGCCATTTGTATAATAAGACCTTCATTTTACACAGCGTCTTTGTCACATAAACATTACAAAATGTGTGTTGGACCATGACTAGAAAGAGCTCCTATCTATGGAGTCTTTTACCAGAAATTTATTTTGTGAAAAATAACCACTTTTCCAAATGTCTTTTCATTACTCCACCTCACTTACAGTTTACGTCTTTTCCATATACGGATCACGATGGCAAGAAAACACTGCCTGTATTTCAGTATTTAGAGTCTCTCACATCTTATGTGCTTTAATTTCTGCTCCATAAACCCAAGGTAAGATACATGCTTTAAATTTTTTTCATAGTTTTTAGCTAACAGCAGTTCCAGGAAGATATAGAAGTCTTTCTTGTAAAAACGTGGTGTTTTCCGGTTTAAAAACCCAAAACAGAGGGCCAGAATAGCACATGAGAGGCTGCAGACATGAGACATCATTAGAAATGTTAATTGCCAATGCCACTAAAGAGGATGCTGACACACATACCTTAATTATAGGGCAAATTCTTCAAAAATTGCATTTCACAAATACTGTAATAATGGGTGGTGCTAACTCCACTTATTCTCAGTGGAGGAATTCAAAGTGCAGAGTTCTGGAAAGCCAGAAGGGTTGATTCTAAAAGTTGGTCTGTACCTAGGGAATAGAGAGGAATGTGCTGAAGGGTTGGTTAAATCTTGTAGCAATTGGCCTTGAGGCTCGTATCAGCCTTGAGGCTTGAAAGAACTGTAAGGTCTTGTCTGTTCCTGTTGCACTAATTACTGTGTAAATTGTCAGCCAGATTAGGGAAGGCTGGTTTAATTAACTCCCTGCGTTAAGTGAGAATGGCCTCATGACAAGGCAAAGAATAAATATGAAGCGTCTTTCATTTAAAATGTACTAAATCTGCTTATTGTTTTTGAAATAAGTATTTCTAACACTAGGTTAGGTGAAAAATACTCGGATCATACTACTCATAAGGACAAAAGCAGTGCCTCACCTCTGTTTAACAAGCCCATTGTTTATACCTCAGTTTATTCCAATAGTCATTATTTACTGATGTGTGTTAACATCTGGAGATCTGTCTGAGTTTCAGGGGACATGGAGGCTTTGCAGTGTATGGTTCCCACTGCCAGAGGTCAGCATTTCCACTGAGCAGTGGGTATCCTCTAGGGTCTTTCACTGGGCCCTCAACTCCCACTTCAAAAGAGGTTTGGACTTTCATTTAGGCATTTCAGCTGTGAAGTGGTGCACTTTGAAGATTGCCTGGACATCAACATCCAAACACTGTTTGCGTTTTTGTAGCTGTTTGTGTGCTATCCAGCCTCTTGTGAGGCAAGGAGGGAGCCAAGGCCAGGCTGAGCAGGATGAGGAGTGTAGACCATCACGGACCACCCTGTAAACGCCACAGGCAGCAGATCTGCTCCCACAGGGACAGCCAGTCTTCAAGGTACACTGCGTTCACAAGTCACATCTTGCAGCCTGTGTGGCTGCAGACTCCTTTTCACAATCTCCTCAAGCACTTCCTCTTGCTGAGTCTGTCATTCACCTGCTTCTTTTTTCCTCCCCATCCCTGGAGTGTGGGCTGCACCCTTCCCCCATTTTTAGACTCTGCTCTGCCCACACAGCGCATTTCCTCACCTTACAAGTACTGCTTGCTGCTGCTGCCTCTTGCTCCAAGGCCTTCCTACCCCATACATTGTCAATATGGACTCCTCAATTCATTTCCTGTACAGGATTGTTTCTGCTGAAATAGACTTGTTGATCCCTTAGAATGACATAAAGGCATCATAGCAAAATATGATCTGGTTTTTTACCAACCAGAAGAAGGTAAGAGTGATGTCCCAAAAGCATATTAGCATTGCATAGCAGCAAGGAAAGGTGGTCATGAGAGAGGTTTCTGAAATGGTGGCTGCAGTCTGAGCCTGGCACTTCATGACACTGCTGTCTGTGTATTTGGTGCTGCTTTGGAAAATGACTCCATGACACCCCTTTGATTTGCTTTTTCCTTGTGAGTTGCTGTCTGTCCTTCTTCCTCCCTCATTTTTAGGATTCAGTTAATCACTAATTTCATTTGTAATCCTCATGGGGACTGCACTTTCTCTGGACTGGAGAGAAGAGAATATTGTGAGTAGGATCCCTCACAGGGCAAGACAGATTGGGCTTGTAGGGGGTTGCTGCAGAGGGCTGCGGCCCAGAGAGGCATATGAAGCAGATTGTTACCTTTACAGCTCTGGAGTATAAAAACACTGCTTGGAATGGGAGGGTGAACATGTTTGGTTGAAATTATGCAGGGTTTCTTCTTTATTATAGGTCTGATCTCTTGACTGTCAGAGCCATAGGCTGGCTACTACTGCATGTAACATCTGCCCTCTTGGCAGAAACTAGGTAACCTTCTCTTCCTCCTTAACTAATATGTGCATAAACATAATCACCAGAGGCCAATACCTGGGACACGGCAGAATTATACATTTAATATATTTAGGTCATATGCCAGTGCACACAGCCTATTAAGACAGGCTGGAGTAAAGGTACAAAGAACCAGGCATGACTAAACAATAAGGAAGAGATGTCATCAGAAGCAAGAAAGCAACCTTCAAAACACTGTATTCATATCCAAATGAGGAAAATAGAAAAATTCATAAATCCTGGCTGATAACATACTGAAAACAAAAAGAAAAAAAAGAACTGGGAGGAGCAACTTGCTGAAGATCTCTAAACAAGGACTAAACCCTTCTTCAACACATCAAGAAGCTCATCAGAAGAGTCTGTAAGGCTAATCAATGACTGGTATATAAAAGAAGCACTATGGAAGACTCAGTGTGGCTTCTAAAAACAAAACTCCTACTTAACAGTTTTCTTTTTGAAGGACGGCAGCAAATATTTGGACAAAGACACCCAAGTTGATGCAATCTGCTTGTACTTCTGAAGACATTTCATAGTACCATCATCAACAGCTTCCAAGGAAACTTAGTAGTCATGAGATTAAATAAAATGGCATTTTATGGGTGAATAACAGGTTACAACTTGGGAAACAGAGGGTTAGAGGACAGGTTGCTCATTATAGTGGAAGGAGGTCACCAGTAACAACTGGTCACAACCACTGGTAACCACTGATTTTCCCAAAGGTCTGTGCATGCTCTTAGGTGACCTGGAAAAGAAGTGAGCAGTGAGGTGAACAAGTTTACTGGTGTGGTGGGAAAGTTTATGATATGAAGATATTCAAGGTAATAAGGACAAAGGCATACTGTGAGGGACCACAAGAGGCTTTTGTAAGACAGAATGACTAGGAAAAAAATCCTGGCTTCACATGCAAGCAGCTTTCACCGGTAAACAATGGACTCTGAGCTGACTATTATCATTTGGATTCAAGGTCTTTATGATAGGCATAACTTGCAAAAACATCAGAAAAGGAACCCAAATATTGGAATTTCTTAGAAAAGGAAAAAAAAATCCATAGTTCTCTTACAGGTTATATATGAATATGGAATTCTGTGTGGAACATAGATTATATTACATATTCCTATAGCATATGAACATAGATTTCTGAATATATATTCCGAATATAAATTCATATATATTCTCCATATAAACAAGGGAATTAGAATATGGAGTTCTATATATTCTATATTTCTATGTGGCAGGAAATGGTGGAAAGGAATTAACTTGGGCATTTCTTAAGTATAAGAATGAGGGGCCATCAAATTGATCTAATAGAACTGGCTGTAATAAAGAATATGTGTTTCATGTGGCTGAGGAGGGCTCCTTGTCTCAGATAAGAAGTTTCTGAGGATTTATCTTCTTTTACGCTTTCTGATCAGCTGTTCTGCTTGTGTGATCATGACCAGCTGCCATGAGATTTCGTTGGAACAGCTGTCCTCAAATAGTTTTTGCATATTTACTCCTAAAAGTTGAATCCTTAGGAGCCAACAGATCCCCTCTTGATACCAGACTGTTCATCATTGTCAGAGTCTTAAAAATTTTGCAGTTGACCAGCAGCAGCTAAAAGAGGGGTGTCAGAGTTGAAGCAGAGTGGTGTCAAGATATGAAGGCATACAGATCAATAGATGAGGCTGCTCTGTATGATGGGACAACTTTATAGGATTGGGAGTAGACCAATTCAAATGACCCATGCATTTTTGCATCCAAACTGCTTTCAGGAATTAGATCAAAACACAAAACTTCTCTAGTTGTGCCTTAATTTCCTATCAGGCCAGCTTTCATGCTTATGCTAGATTCAGATTTATGTGAACCAGCACATGAGAAACATAGGCAAGGCATGCAAATTAAAGTCAAATCTTGTATGACAGCGAAGACATAGCTCAACTGTCCCTGTGCTTCCCTCTGCATGTGTTGTTACATAAAAGCTAGCCCAAATCTGACTGCTGCATCTGACCTGGTTTTGGCTGGGATAGATAGATAATTTTCTTCTTAGTAGCTGATATCTTGTTGTGCTTTGGATTTAGTATGATAACACGTTGATGACACTGATGTCTTTAGGTTTCTAAGTGTTTCTACCAAGTCAAGGACTTTTCAGCTTCCCATTCCCTGCCAGCAAGAAGGCTGGAGGGGCACAAGAAGTTGGGAGGAGACAGAACCAGGGCAGTTGACCCCGAAGACCAAAGGGATATGCAGTATCACATGACATCATGCTGCATATAAATTAGGGCAAAAGCTGGTCAGGGGCTGCTCTTGGGAAATGGCTGAACATCACTTGGCAAGTGGTGAGCAGCTGCATTGTGTATCACTTGTTTTGTATATTCTAATTCCTATTATTTATCCAATTAACACTATTACTATTTACTTCTTCTTCTGTCCCATTAAACTGTCTTTATCTCAACCCACAAGTTTTCTCACTTTTACTCTTCTGATTCTGTGCCTGTGGGAGTCAGCATAGTTCCTGGATGGGGTTAAACCAGGACAGCATCATGGCATCTATAGTCCCTGGAACTGCTATAGTTGTGTAGGGTGATATATTTGTTTTTTCACAAAAAACCACCGAAACCTTAATACAATTTTAGAGCAGCCAGCATGGCTTTACCAGATACCTGGCTGCCTTCAATGATGACTGCTCTGGGGATGAAAAGCAAGCAATTGCTATTGGCTATTTTGACTTTAGCAAGACTATCAAGACCGTGTTTGGTTGTACCTTTGTAACTATGTTTGAGAGACATGGAGAGGATGGATTGACTACGAGGCTGATGAAACAAATGATAGAACCATCAGGCTCAAAGAGTTCTGGTTAGTAGCTGAAAGTCTAACTGGTAGCCAATTAGGAGTGGTACTCTTCTGCATTAGATTGTGACCCTGGTGGTATTTAACTTCTTTCACTAATGACCTGAATGATGAAATGGAATGCATCCTCATTAGCAGGTGACATTAAATTGTGGGGAAAAAATGGCGTGCTGGAGGGCAGGGCAGTTATTGAGGGGGATCTCAACAGGCTAGAGAAATAGCCTGACAGAAACTTCTTAAAGTTCAAAAAGGCAAATTTAAAAAACCAACCAACCAACCAAAAAAGCCAGTTAAAAAAGGCAACTTAAGCTTCATCTAAAGCTCTATGATACAGTGCCACCATATAACTTGACAGGCTAGAATAGAGCCTTTTGGAAAAGGACCTGGGGGTCATGGTGGACAAACATGAGCCAGCAACAAAGCCTAACTGCATGCTGGGCTGCATTATTAAGGGTGCAGCCAGCAGGCCAGGGAAAGTGACCTCCTTGTGAACTCAAGAGGCTGCATCTGGAATGTTGTGTCCAGTTTTGGACTCCCAAATATAAGAAACATTAGCATGCAGGGACAAGTCCCGTAGAGGAGCACAAATCTGACCACGGGGCTGCAGCCTGTGACACAGGAGTAGAGGCTGAGACAAATGGGCTTATTCAGTCTGAAGAAAAGGTTAAGAGCATTTACTTGTGTACAACTTTTTAGTGGATGGTTACAGATCTCCTTGGAGGTCCAACACAAAAGGACAAGTAATAATGGACATAAATTCCATGAAAAAATTCTTATTCACTATTTTTTAAAAAAAAACATATGTCCTGGATTTATTTGGGTTGAAAGGGACTTTTAAAGATCATTTCCAGCCATAGGCAGGGACATCTTTCACTAGCTCAAGTTGCTCAAAACCTCACCCTGCCTGACCTTGAACACTTCCAAGGGTGGAATCATGGCTGATCCAACACTGTAACAGGTTGTCTAGGAAAGTTACAGACACGTAAAACTGGGGAAGGCACTGAGCATCTAACATCAGAGTTAGAGCTGCTTTGAGAGGGGACTCAATCTGACAAGGTCCCAGAGTCCATCTAGATTACTTTATGCTTCTGTGATTCTAAGTGGTTTATAGCATATATATCACACTTAACTCTCAAAACCAAACATTTGCAGAGACACAGAATGCCTCTGTGTATTGACTGCAAAATGTAAATGTAAGCCATCATGAGGAAGTTTGTTTCATCATATATATCAGGTCATCTTTTACAAGAGACTAATAATCAGATTATCAGAGATAGTCACTACCAGCAACTGTGATTGGTGTCCTTAGAATTTCATGATTTCCAGTGCTGGGTGGAGAAGAAAGGTAATAAATTTTACAAAAATTATTACTTCAAATTTCATTTAATTAAGAAAATTAAAATAAATGAAACACAATAAAAAAAATTTCACAGTCTATAATAAAGTTGCGTAACAGAAAATCTAATGATATATTTAGTAAAATTGTTTTTGAGCTAAAACTATATTATACTCTGTTTAAACCTTGAAGCAAGTACAATTATTAATGTCCCAGAGAAAACTCTGGCTTTATCTACATGCTCTCCGTTTTGGAGAACAAGGTACAGCAACTATGATATAGCTAAATCAGAATGCCTCTGTGAATATGTCAGGGGAAATTAATATAAATTGTGGCGTGAAAATGCCTTTCATTCCAGATAAGCAGCAGATTGTCTTGAACTCAATTATATGACAGATAATTCTGTGATCATTTTTAGCACTTAACTCCAAGAATCCATTTATTGCAAGAGGATCACAAGAATAACGCAAAATCCTTACTTTATTGTATTTGCATAAACATCCCTAACAGTGGAGGGGAAGGCCTATTCACACCTTCTTTTAAATACCAGTTACTATGGATGTTGGTCAGCTATGAATATAGTAGATCAGAAGAATAAAGGGTATTATTGAGTAAAAAATATTTTACCTTTGCTCTGTGTATAGCAAGCAAGTTCCATCTGGAAGATCAGGTAAAACATACATTTGTGCTTCAGTTCAACTGACTAGCTCATCCTCTTCTGCATACATTGATGATGAGTCTAAATACCTTCATCTGCCAAAGAAAGTAATTATTTTACTAAATGTAAACACTTGTGCTGCAGACAGTTCCCTTTAAATAAATTAGCCTAATTACTTCTATTTTCAATGAAGAAGACCAAATGGTTATAGTACACAATTTATCTCATTCTAAAGTAGACATTTAAATAGGTCAGATGAATCATGCCTTAAAAGAGGCTGTTTCTCTCCATTGAGTATAAAGGGAGTCTGGCATGACTAGCTCCAAATTGTAAACTGTATACATCTAAAGTTAGGTGAGAGGAACCTCATCCCACCTGTTTGTGCACTTAATAAAAGAAGAATACCATCAGAGTATAAAATTGAACAAACTGTCCCCAGGCTTTGAAACAAGTTGTTTTAATCTTGAAGCAATCTGGCTCTTAATTTAGGGTTTGATTTAACTGCCACTGAAGTCTGTAGCTGTATGTTTTAAGGGGAATTTAATGAGTCTTATCAATTACTTCTGTTTACTCTCTAATCAACTATACTTAATTAAACTCAAGGAGAAATGGATACCCAATACTTAAGGGGAAAGGATATTCTATAAATACAGGTTATATTTTGAACAGGATCTTTTTGTAAGTTAGTTTTTCCCCCTTCCACCTTATAAATTAAATATGTAAACAATATAGATAAATCCTTACTGATAACTGTCTTTAATAATTCTAATTCAAGTAACACAGGATTTTTAGCTCTTTAATTAATATGTGTAATATAGTAAATAATGTCCAGCAGGATGTTATTGCTCTGTTTAAGTAAAACTCTGAAACTTGCTTTGCACTGTCACTTTTGCAGAGCTCCTCAGTGCTGGACCCCAGATAACAATAGCCTCATTGTACTATTTATAACACAGAGTGCAATGGAGTTGTAGTTGGAAAGACTGACAGAAACTTTTGGGCCTTACTAGTGGAAATGGAAATGAATGGCTATCCAAATAAAAACATTGCAAATTTACTGTGTAGCCAGGTGTGGTTCCAGTCCTGATCTTAATGTGGGGGACTGAGGAAACAGTGGGTGTGCATTACATGACTGTGACCATGACATGTAACATTGCTGGCACTAACGGGAGAGATGAAGGCAGAAGATTTGTGTTCTCTTTTCTCCTTGATGAATTCATTCTAAGTGGCTTCACAGTTCATTGATTTGCATGTGCCACTGGTACGGAGGTCTTGAAGGAGGGGAGGGAGGGAACTCTGTAAAAGGAAGGACTTAGCACCTGAGTGAGATTTACAAACCCTGGACTTCTATTATCTAATACACTTCTATTATCTAATTCAGTTTCTATTTCTACCTGTAAATCTGCTTCAGAGTAACACGTGTGAGAAGATGGAACATTACCAGAAACTGTGTGAGGGAGAGGCGGCTGCTTGCTTTGGCTCTTTGCTGAGAACTGTGTGTAACAAGTTCCCCAGACAACCCTTGTTTGGCAGCCCTGCTGCAAAAGCAGAAGAGGTCAGCTTGGAGGGATTTTAAACATATTAAAAACTGAAGTAGCAACTCTGCATATTAATAACAGGATTAAATTAAAAGAACTGGATCAGTACAGAGTGATTGAAAGCAAGGGACTCCAGTGCACCAGGCAGTAAAAGAACAGAGTTCAAGTAGGTGGGGAAATAGAAGCAACTTCGATACATTAGAAACAATGATGCAATATTGAATGCTTTTTCTTCTATTTAGCCTACCCCATTCT
This sequence comes from Daphoenositta chrysoptera, assembly GCA_013397915.1. Classification (NCBI taxonomy): domain Eukaryota; kingdom Metazoa; phylum Chordata; class Aves; order Passeriformes; genus Daphoenositta; species Daphoenositta chrysoptera. The sequence continues at coordinate 81,065 of VZRO01006219.1, forward strand.
TGTGGTATGAGATTTTCTGCTAAACAAGCAGCTCTCCTGTAAACTAGCTCTGCCGTTCCATTCCTAGCTTTCATCCACACAACACCCTGGCTACCTTTATTGTGGCGCCTAATCCAGCCACTTATGAATAGTGGGTCTGTGTAAGCCTGTAAGGGAGAACTGTGTGCTCTGCAGAGCTCTTTAGTGGGGAGCACTGGAGATGATAGCTTGTAATGTTAGCAGGGTAACTTCAGCCCCTTTGGTGCTCTCCTTCTGGGTAAATCTGTGCTTGAATTGTTCCAATTGTGTCAACCTGTATTTAAAAATATTTGGTGCAGACTAAATAAAACCCTGGGTCCTGGAGGGATGCAGAATAAAGAAGTTTTTCCTGTTCCAATTGAAGTAACTACATTGGTAGGTGTCTTGCAAATTATCACTTTGTTAATGGACCATACAGACTTTGTATTTCATACTGAAAAGAACGTGAAGTTTCTGTGCATTAAAAAGTGACTGTGCTATGAAATCCATTACTTATTTTTTTCATGAGGAATAATGAAAAACTGAGAAATTGTCTCCACAGGGAAGGCATTAGAGGCTACACACACAAACACACACATATATAAATTATAGTTATATTCAAGTATATAGTCAAGTTACATTGATATAGTTGCAGCATTTTCTGTATTTTTTGGTACAGTGACGTGCTGAAAGATTTATATATGTTCTCATTTTCCTGTAATCTGTCCATGAATTTTGCCTTATACTGGTCTATTTCATCAGCTGAAAGAATCACACACAAGTTTTATAACACTATAAAGACAGGATGACTCTGATTTCTTTAATTACTAGCACAAAAATACTAGTAAAAGTAGTTTTGATGGCACAAGAGATGTCAAAGTAACTTAATCAGTTTTAACTTCTTGTTTTATTTACAAGCCTACAAGATCTACATAGAAGCTTCTTCCTTAAGACCAAAAGAAAAATACAGAACCAAGAGGGCAAAGCCTTAGTAATGGCTTGGCTTTAAAGGCAAGGGGACTTATGAGACATACATGTTCAGTAAACAATCACATTTATGTATTTGTCTGGATTTGATGGTGGAAATGTTGCCACAGGACTGGCATGGTAACAGACATTACCAAATCAGTGAAATTGCACAATAATGATTTTGTGCCATACATAGAATGGAAATTCTATCTGCTCTCATGGGCTAATTTGCAAGGACTTGCCTACCCTGCAGGCCATTGTATACCAGAGTTATTGCAGTATAGAGATCCTTATATAGTGGTGCTAATCTTCTACTGGTTAATGATTCCCAGTCATTCTCTTGTCTTCTCTTGTCTTGTCTTGTCTTGTCTTGTCTTGTCTTGTCTTGTCTTGTCTTGTCTTGTCTTGTCTTGTCTTGTCTTGTCTTCTCTTCTCTTCTCTTCTCTTCTCTTCTCTTCTCTTCTCTTCTCCTGAGTTGTGGGCTTTGGGAGTCGGTGATCCCTGAGTCATGGTCAGTTTCCCACTACCAGAATTACCTTTCCAGCTGAAGCTGATTCAGCACAGTGCTGAGTTGACTTTATTAGTTTTTTCCTTATCTTGTCAGTTCTGCCAGATTTCCTGGTGGCCCACAGATTGTGCATTCTTTCTATCCACTATCAGTGGTACACTCTTCTTCCCAAGCTTTGGTAACCTCCCTCCTGAGATCTTTGAAGCCTGTCAAGCCCTAAACCTTAACAATGTAGTCTTACTGACAACTAATTTTTCCTTCTAACACCCAGACATCGCTTAGAGCTTGTTAGCTGCTGTCTGTTTCACAGATTATCTTTTCTTCCTTGTTAATTAGGCTTGAAAGTACATAAAGATAAAACATCGGAGAAAATCCTTTCTTAAGAAAATTTTATATATTCCACATTTTGCAACACTGGGACACCTGACAGCCTGTTTTGGGGATCACTTGCTGCCCCAGGAGATAGAAAATGGCACTTATAGAGTTGACTTCCATAATCTGGCAGAATGGACTACCTAAGTGTTGCAGCACATTGAAAAGTGACATGTTGCATTACGTGGGTGACACACTATTACTCAACAACAGCAGCAGCTGCCAGCAGCTCCCAGCTGGAAAAAGAATTAATATGGAAGCAGCTAGGAGCTGCCTATCACCCTTAACTTCTCTCCCCTGTATGGACAGTCTCTGGTAATAGTATCTACATTTTGTGTGATCTTGAATTTCATGATCTTGTTAGGAGCTGGATATGCTGCCCAGGGGATGGGGATGAGAAGAGTAAAAGCAGACAGTTTCTAAGCAGGAGCTGAGTCCTGCTACCCAGAACAGCAAAAAGTTTTCCTCCCCCCTTAATTTCCTTGGCACTGTGATGCTTAGTAGAAGATGCTCAAAAAGGAGGCAGAAATAATTCTTTGCGTTTACAATTAACCCCTGTCATGGATGATTAAGTCAAAGTACCAGAAATACTTTTTCATTCAAATACCTCCTCATTCAAGATGAGAAGTAAAACCAGTTCCTCCTCCATGTCCTGCTGATGCCACGTGTACCTGCTTTCCATCGGCCTTGGTGGCAAAGAACAGATCTGTATTCATTCAGGACAACAAAAAGACTTTGTCAGCCAAGGTAAAAGTAGTTTGTGTGCTGTAGTGGCTGACCTTGAGCCTCCACCTAATCCCTTGCTCACTTCTCCCAAGAGGGATGGGGGGAGACTTGGAAGAGCAAAAGCTGAGAACTCGGATTGAGATAAAGAGTTTAATTGGTGAAGAAAAGCTATTTGTGGAAGCAAAGCAGAATAAGGAATTAATTCACCACGTCACATTGGCAGAAGGTGTCCAGCTACTTCCTGGGAAGCAGGATCTCACCACACATAACAGTTACTTGTGATGACAAATGCTTTAACCACAAACATCTCTCTTTCCCATTGATTTCGCAGTTGAGCACAATGTTGTATGGCATGGAAAATCCCTTCAGTCAGTCTGGGTCATCTGTCCTGGTTGTGTCCCCTCCCAGCTTCCTGTGCACCCCCAGATTATTTGCTGGTGGGGCAGAATAGAGGCGTAAAAAAAAAAAAAAAAAGTGACCCTGGGGCTGTGCAAACACTGCTTAGCAACATCCAAAACACTGGTATGTTATTAACACTGTCTCAGTCCCAAACACAAAACACAGTAGGCTATGAAGAAAGTTAACTCCGTCCCAGCCAGACCCAGTGCAAGGGCTGATCATGTTCTGGTGCTGCAAGAGCTGCTGTTGCAAGAGGAGAGGAGCCCCTGTACCAGCAGATATACCTATGGAGTTATTTTTTGTTCCTGGGGATGGTGTATCACTGTAAAACCTACAAATAAATTAAAAATCCATAACTTTAGTTAGATGACTGATTGATGCAGCCTCTGTTCTCTCCTTTTCTCAGGCAGAGTAAGTTATAAAGGCATCTGTTTATCTGTTTTGTTTGCATTCAAAATTCAGGGCATCAAGCACTACACCTTGATGGAATCAAGCTGTGTTCCACTGCTGGGAAAATGCACGGAGGAAGCTGGCAGGGAAGCACAGGGCCAAGGGTGTGTGGAGGAGTCCAGCTCCAGGCATGGCTTCCCAGGCAGGGCCGACAGAGGTGTTGTGGCCAGGACCAGGAGTGGCTCCACAGCAGGGGTGTAGAGAGGGGTGTGGCCCCCAGGTCCTGGCTCCAGAGGTGAGGTAGGCACGAACACGGGGTCCAGGGTGGGGTGGAAGAGCAGCATGTGTGCTGGCAAAACGCCCAGGTCCTGGCTCCATGCCCAGAAAATGACAAAAGAGGGAACCAGGAAAGGACCTACCAAATGACCTTCTTACCTGGGAAACCTAATTATGGCTCCAGCGTGGGCTGTGGTGATACCTTGCTGGTGCAAGGTGAGGGTGGAAGTAACAGTGAAGGCCAAGGGTGGAACAAAACAGGCTGTGAGGAAGGCAAATGTGTGGAGAGATTGAGTAAGAGATTAGGAAAATGCCAACAAAGCGCAGTCTGATGTTAAAGCAAAATTTTAAATTGGAACTTGCAGCATCCAGACCCAATAATCACTGGCATCAGTGACTAGGAGGGAGGGTAGGAGAAACTGATGAAAAGGATGAGACAGCTGCAGATATCACTTGCACAGAGACGCAAAGCCTACAAGTGCATAGTTGACCCAGCAACATACTTGCAATAACTCTGAACTGGGAAAATACTTTTGACTAGGTCATTGATTTGTGTCATGAAGGTAAAGTATTGACCTAGTTGTGGGAGGCTTCAGCTCCACTCTTGTGGATGATCAGACCAGAGAGACTCTTAGAATAGGGAGGGGGAATTCATTTGGTTGCATGAGAATCACATAGCGCAGGTGTATGAAAGCAACCAGAAGATTAGAAAGAGCATTGGAGACCTCTAGTACTGTGACCTGAAGGGGAAACCAAAAGAAAGAGCAAGTCTTAGTCACGGGCTTACAGCCCACTTCGAATCTTTTACTGGATTTTTAATTCACATTACTTAATGACATATAATTCTCTGTTATTGCTCTCTTAGAATGACATACTTCTCATTTAACAAAAAATAGTAAACATCAAATTGTTTTCATGCCTATATTCCACTACTGGAATACACCAGGAAAATCTGTGCTTGTAATTCAACATGGATCAAAAATTTTGAACTCAGACCTATCCAGGAAAAGAACTTAGGCTTCTGAGTGTGGAGGTTACCCTCCTGCTGTTGTGTATTATTGTATTTAAGAAACAGGTCTTTGGGTAGATGATTTGCACAACCAGGATATGCAGAGATAAACCAGGTGTTTTCCTTCCAGTGAAAATGATCCAACAAAATAATCCTGAATACTCTCTAACTGCCTGCATTAAGGGTAAAAGCAGTTTATGTACACTGAGGTATTTGCAAACCAGCTGAGCAGCTCGTTAATGGAGATCTACTTAACCATACACTTACTATCAATAATTTGTTAGTAACTTTATGAAAGGAGATCTTTCTCCAGTGCAAAGTGACTATAAATTGGAAGCATTGTTAATAACAATACCAGAGTATTATATTAATGTGGTGATAACCTGTTCTTCAAAGTACAAGGCAATGGAGCCATTGAGGATTTTTCTTATCTTCTGTCTAGTCCTCAGTCCCCTGAATATTATTGTTTCACCCACTCCTAAATTGTCTTCCTGATAAAAAGATAAACCCCGAAATTTTAGTGCAACTGCATATGTTTACTGTAATGCTAGATTTTCTAGGTGATTTGAATCTCTTTATTCAGTGTTCTTCGAGTCAAATTGCTAGTGAGTCTTTTTCCATATTGTTTATGTGTATCTGTAGGAAGAGTTTGTTTCTTTGTCACCATTACACATAGAAGCCTTTGAAGAATACTAATGAAATAAATCTTTTCACTAAATGGGACATCAAGGCAGGTATCCATTTAAACATTTGTCAATGATGACACTTCAACAGACATAGAGCTTCAGTATATCAATCTATATATCCTCGTATGTAGGTGTACTATGGATATTATAAGTGGTAAATGAGATAAAAAACTATTGTGGTATCTTAGAAAACACAGTGCAACTTTATTGCTCTAATCTCTTGGAAGCTCTTGGAATACGAAACTGACAGTTTACTAAATAAGTGAGTAAATAATTGTAAAATTATTTTAAAACAAACCAGCATATGCCACTGGGCTTGAAGGATCCATTATCTAAGAAAGAAAATTTTGGTTTTGTTTATTTTGAAATTCAGGAGAAGAGAGGGATGTATATATTACCAGTTCTCATCTCCTTATAAGTCCCAACATTAGACCTTGAGTCAAAAGAAGGGTCTGTATAAGGCAAGCAGATGCATATGACAAACACAGCTTTTATGTCTTTACTGTGCACTGAAAAACTTGTCAAACAGAAAAAATTGTTCTCCCTCCTTTTTTCTCTCTTTTTTCTTTTATTTTTTGTTCCTGTATTTATATGCTGCAGAGGCAAAATGATGTGACTAAGTGATCAGGATAATAAAACTTGAGCTTATGTTCAGATAATGGTCTCCTATTTCTGAAGAAAATCATGAGGTAAATCCAAGAAATTTATTTTGAAGTAAATCTAAACCACTATTGGAGCAAAATTTACACCTTGATAAGATTAATCCTAGACCTCAGAATGTGCAAGGAAATCAAGCTTCAAGGTTTCCAAGGCAGCTTCTCTCTCTTTAACAGGAAAAAGTTAAACCAACAAAGGAATGTCAAATGCTACTTGCACATTTAAGCTGCTAGAGACAACAGAAATGGTGATAAATTTACAGTGGAGACCTTTAAAAATATGCAGCTCATAGTTAACTCACCTGTTCACAAGAGTTTTAATACTCTGAGTATAGCTGTTTCCTGGCAGAAGTGCAGAAGACTCTCTGCGAACCCATGCTCCTCAACACTCCCTTGTATTGTGGTGCCCAGCTGCTGAAAATCAGGGAAATGCATTGAATCCCATCATTTTGTGTGCAAGCAGGGTTTGAGACCAGGTACTGCAAGAAACCATTTGCCTGAACTCCTTGGATACATGCTTTGTACAGCAGAGATGCTATTTATAGTTCACAATATAGCCAGCCTGTAATTCCTTCCAAAGATGCAATTTGCTATGTTTATCACAGGATTAACCGGGAGGAGCTGTTGACTCCCTCCAAGGCAGGGAAGCCCTGCAGAGAGACCTGGACAAATCAGAGGACTGGGCAATCACCAACCGTGTGACGTTTAACAAGGGAAAGTGCAGGATTCTGCACCTGGGATGGAGCAGCCCTGGATGTACGGACAGACTGGGGAAGGAGAGGCTGGAGAGCAGCGCTGCAGAAAGGGACCTGGGGGTCCTGGTCAGTGGCGAGTTGGACACGAGCCAGCAGTGCCCTGGCAGCCAGGAGGGCCCAGCGTGTCCTGGGGGGCCTCAGGCACAGCACGGCCAGCGGGGCAAGGGAGGGGATTGTCCTGCTCTGCTCTGAGCTGGGGCGGCCTCGCCTCCAGTGCTGGGGGCAGCCTGGGTGCCACAGTGTAAGAAAGGCATTGAACTATTGGAGAGTGTCCAAAGGAGGGCAACAAGGATGGTGAAGGGTCTGGAGGGGAAGCCATACAAGGAGTGGCTGAGGGCACTTGGTCTGTTCAGCCTGGAGGAGACTGAGGACAGACCTCACTGCAGTTACAACTTCCTTGTGATGAGAAGAGGAGGGGCAGGCCCTGATCTCTTCTCTGTGGTGACCAGTGACAGGACCCAAGGGAATGGCCTGAAGTTGAGTCAGGGAAGGTTTAGGTTGGATATTAGAAAAAGGTTCTTCACCCAGAGGGTGTTTGGGCACTGGAACAGGCTCCCCAGGGACGTGGTCACAGTACCAAGCTGGGCAGAGTTCAAGAAGTGTTTGGACAATGTTCTCGGGCACATGGTGTGACTTTTGGGGAGACTGCTGTGAAGGGCCAGGAGTTGGACTCGATGTGATTCTGTGATTTACAAAGAGTTTTATGGCTGTCTAGAAAGAGCATGTTTTTCAGTGGCCTACTTTTCACTACATTTTTCAAAATTTGAATTGATGTTCATGTCCTTCATGAATTACAATGTATCTCCAAGGTCTTTATTTTGCAAAGCATATTTTTCCAATCCATACCGTCTAAGAACTGACACAGAATGTTTTCATCCTGTAGAAGGATCTTGAGGGACCTAAAAAAATGCAGTTATCTATCCAACTTATAGTAGTTACTTTGCCTGCCTCAGAATCTTGAGGACACTAAACAGCTTTTAAAAATCTGTCTATAACACCAAACTGCTTTTCCTGCTGCATTTGTCGTCTATTGAACCCCTCCCTGGAGCGGCAGTAATTGGATTTATTGCAGAAAGTCCTCCATGAACAGGAAGCTTCTCGTTAATGTTACTGCAAGGAATGGGGTGGGGTGATTTGAATGCAGATGCAAAATAGTTGCTATCAAGAGTGAAGATCAAAGAGAAGGTGATGAATGGGCGGTTTCGGTTGTAATTGCTTTTGAGAGGTGACTGAAGGGAAAACAAAGCAAAACACCCATAAATTGTTGTCACTAAGTTAAAGCTATTGGTCTGTATTCTTAGTAAACCAAGTTCACTTGCTCTGCAGTGTTTAAAACAATTCCACATTAAGGAAAATAAACCTTTTTATTCTTTTCTGTAAGAACATAAATAGTAACTCAAATGCCCCTTCCTTTTTCCTAAATTGAAACTGAAATCCCTCACTGTGTATCCTGGATTTTCTCCTCTGATCTCTGGTTTCTTTTCAAGCATGACTCTTGTTATCTTTGTTTCTCATTCAATAGCATAATATGCCATATTATGCTGATACATATTATGCCAAATTTTGGGGCCCAAGAGGCAGGAAGCACAGATTTACAATGAAACAGAGTAACAGTAATAAATGGTAGGAACAAACAGAAGCTTTTTGTCAATCCAAATTTGAATCCATATTGTTTTCTTCTGAACCTGTCGATACTATCCCAAGCAGAAAGGCAATGCCAGGTGAAAGAAAACATTCTTGCCAGGATGTGCTTCTGTGAACACTCAATGTGATTAGATGTGCTTGTTGCAGTTTTATTTATCCCTAAAAGGAGCTACCTTCTTCCCATGTCGGGAGCATTGCAATCGAAATAAAACCTAAGCCTCATGTACATCTACAGCAAAACTCCAGCAAGGACTAGCTTTCAAGTTTTCACAGTATTTGTGTTGCTGTATTTAAAAGGAAGCAAGTGTTCTGGGGCTCCTTCTCAGAGAGGCTGAGCTACTCAGATGTTCTCTGCTTTGTTTACCCTTTCTGTGCAGTGGAAGTGCTACTGTTTTCCTGATGTTACAAGGCTGGATGCTTTGGAAACCCCAAACTGACTGATAGAGACTGATGTGAATGAATACATGCAGTTTTCCTCTGTGCCAGATGAGGAAAGCCACAGCACAGCGTATTCCCTTTGAAGTTTACTGAGTGACACAGCAGTATAAATTCTTCACAGACTGTTTACAGTCTGGGGCAGAAAGTTGAGTAGTGTTACCATTAAATCTCTGCATGCAGCCATCTGGCTGGACAACACGCACACACAACAGCACGGTACAGAGTAATAGCACTGGGGCTTTTGTTGCTTTTGCTTTCAGTTGCTCCTATTTGTTCCTCACAGGATAGCTTCCAGCTAGACAGACAGTGAATGCCTAATAAGGATCTTATGATAGAAACAGTTTCATAGTAACACCCAAATTCTATGAGAAGTAAAAAATCAACTTGGCAGCCATCATAGGTACGTATAAAGTTGGAACAGTTTTGCTCATGTACAATTTCAACTTTAATTACATTGACTTTTAATTGTTGTTTTACTTCCTAGCTAGTTATTCTACAGTCTTCACAGAAAATCCTTTGACACAACAGAACATAGTGTGGAACAGTGAGCCAGGAGTGCAGAGTGACAGTGAGGCAGGTAAAAACAGTGTCCTCCTCCCTGGCAAGGCACAATCCCACAGTGCCTGAGCAGGGCAAGCAGAGCAGGTCCTGTGGTGGTCACCTAGCTCAGCCACATGCCCGTGACCGCCAGAAACACAAGTTTGTGGTGATCCAAGGTCCACGGCCAAGCCATGTCCCCTCTGGAAGCCATGAATCTGAGCTCTGCAGTAAGAAGTTTTTTCTGCCAAACCCTACTGAGTGGCAGAGCCTGCAAGCTTAGACTGGGTGGCTGTGACTGTCAAGCTCCTGAATTTGGCAGGAGCCAATCCTCTGTAGAGCTGCATAGAGCTTTTATGGGTTTTGTGTTTGTTTTTATGAGTTTTTAAACCTGTCTAATTCAAGTCTGAAACAAAGATGCTAATTTCCTTAAAGAATACTGAACATTTTCTGAACTGGATCCAAAAAGTAGCCACTGAAAGGTCTGTTAGATTTGTTTAGGCTTTAAGTTTGCCTGTGAATCAGCCACATTTGCTGAAACAGCCTGTTTCCTGAGTGTTATTATTGACGGTAAAATGATTTAAAGGATTGCTAAATGAAGTGAAACTGGAACACTAGACTGTTGAGAAGCTCACTGAAGCTTTTTATGTCCATGTCTTCACATGCCTCTGAGTCTTTACATTTGATGAGCATTAAACTGTTTGGGGAGGGATAGGGGGCAGTCAGTTCCAGCTTGAAGGCACTTTAATGTCCTGTCTACATGTCATGTTCCCATTATAGTGAGTGGAAATCCAGTCAATACAGCTAATGGACTCTAGAGGGGGATTCTGATGTCTGTTCCAAAATGAGTCAAACAGCTCTATATTTTCCAGCGGGATTGAACATAAGCATTCAGTGATCTAGGGTATAGAAGCATAAGGCTGGCAGAGATAACGTTGGGTATATGGGAGATTTGTGCCCCTCTGGAGAAGCAGCTGGAGTTCAGGCAGGATGCCTTACAGCACCTCAGATGGCAACTAAGCAATTGAACTAAGCCCCTCCATTTAGATGCCTATATATATATATGATCTGGAGCTGAATCCCACATCTGAGATTTGATTGTTAAGAAATTTTAAACCATTATGTTCATTTGCCAAACAAAAGTAGCCAGAATTTCCCATGAAAACTGTTATTTTTCTTAACAATGTTTCTGGTTTTGCTTTTTCCCATGTCCTTACAACCAGCAGAAGTACAGAAATGTTATTGTAAGATTTAGAAATCCAGCTAGTCAGGCACATGGCTGAACTCCATCATCATGAACTAGCCTTTGGTAGAGAACTGTAGACAAATCTGCACAGCTTCATCAGCATTTAAGATGAGGGGATTTAGCATGGTAGCTTTTCTGTGTCCAGTTTTTAGAATGCTGCAATCATTCTCTGGGTTTTGGAGGTCATGTGGCTACTCATGCGATAGTGACAGTATCCTTTTCACCTGAGCCTCATCAGCAGCTTCTACTTGAGAAATCTAATGAAACTGAAATAATAAAGAATGAAGATAGTTGGGTTTTTTTGGTTTTTTTTTTTGGTTTTTTTTTGTTTGTTTGTTTTTATGTGGAAAAATGGAAAGTATATAAGGGATGAATTTGGTTTGACAGCTTTACAGTTCATGCAGCTGTTATCTATACAGGTCCACACAGCACTCCTACAAGTATAGAGATTGTCAGTAGGAATGGTTGAATGGTAGGGACATGGGCATGGGTCCAGTCTCACCTCTGTCAGCATAAATAGGCACTACCAGGGTAGTTTATCTTCAGTTTCCTTTTGTCTTCTCACATTGCCTCTCTGTGAATGACTCCCAGCCCATGTCTCTTCTCTCAAATTTGTCTCATGACCCATTAATATGAAATGAGTCTAAACATTTGAAACAAATTTAACTTCTTCAGCCAGAAACGTGCAGATAGAAAGGGCAGGTTGGGTGGCTTACACTTCCCGTCCACAAAAAGAGGTGTTATTAAATCATCATAAATAGGAAGGAAATGTACACTTCAGAGTTGAGCAACACACCTGGTGAATAAACTAGAGGATCAAAATAATAAACTATGACTCTTTCTCCAAATGCAAGAATAATCAAGCATATAAAAACAATGATAATAAGGGGTAAGTGCCTGTTGCATAAAGGTGCTGTGCCTTTTTTTACGTATCTGACAAACCAAATATATTGTACTATGCTAATGATCTGGGAAAAACAATACATTAATTGTCTCCTGAGATGATTCTGAAATACAGAAAGGCCAAGAACTGTGCTAGATGAAAATGCTTTTTTTGTATAGAGTGCCTTTATAATTAAAGGACAGCATTTAAGCATGTCATTTTTACATTAAGCTTCAGCAGCACCACAGTGTGTACTATTCTGTTTGGGGAATGGCATTCTTCCAAAATATGTGATCATCCGAAAGCTTAACTCATCTTTTGTGACTTCATTTGTCAAGTCTGTATCTGAGTCAGGAAATCAGCTCAGTTGCGAAAGAGCTGTCACGCATGTTCAAGATTAAATGCATCCGTGTGGAGTTTCCTGCACTGGGATAACTGCCCGTGCCCTGCGACTGTACAGAGATCCCAGCCGTCACGAAAAGGCAAGGCTTGATTATTTAATGGTCCTTCTCAGGGTGGTGTGTCTGTTACGATCCCACTTGGTGACTCATTTTTACTTCTCCAGGTCTGTCACGGCCCCTAGTGGCTCGGAGACACCCAGGCACCACTGTGGGCCCGGCACCAGCAGCCCGGGGAAGGGCGCAGCGCTGCAGGGCAAACTGGGGGAAGGGGAGAAGTGATGGGGCCTGCGAAGCGTGGGTGTTTTCAACAGCTCTGTGAGCCAAAACAAGTTCCAGCAAATCCCATCATATGTTTCTTTCAAGATTGGTCATGCTTAGAATTTTCAATGAAAACATTTTTGTTGACTTAAAGGAAAAATGTTTTGATTTTGTATTTAACATTCATCTTGTGTCATTATTAAAAGAAATCTACATATCATAACATTTTGAAGAGGCACATGATTTAATTTAAAGACTGAAAGTATGACACAGTAAATAATTAATTTTTAAAATTACTTTCTGTTTTATAGGTTATCTTGTCTGACAATCTGAGTGAAAGTGTTTCTTCTTGTCCATGTAATTGTTCTTGTTGACCAGAGCTTACATCACAGCTTTCTCAGTGTTCAGATGGGCTTTCATTGGCAAAAAATTCATTCTATGAGCCCTGCAGACTAAATCATGAATATTAGCAGTCCTCTATAAAACAAACAGTCCTTTTGCATTCCAGAAGAAATGTGTTTATGCCATTTTAGTTATGCCATCTTTAGCTTTTGGAGTGTCTACCTAAACCCAAATTCTTGTAATTTATATGCTTGGTAAAAGCATTTTTGTTTTATCAGTTCCCCAAGAAGAAATACATCTGCAAATTCATATTTTTTTTTGTTGAGAAACAGCTGTTCATTACTAAGGGAAAATATAAGCTCTCAATTACACCACACACTATTTTTCATAATAACTGACTGTTTATCCATCACAACTGACTCATTTGCTCTGACCAGGAATTACTGAAACAGTGTTTTTACTGTGGTTTTGAAAATCCAGTTTAATTTTGAACTTAAAAAATACAATTTCTTGATAGTCCTTTATTATAGGGCTACCCAATACAGGCAAACCCACTCCTATGGGCTTTCTTTTTTCTATCCCTTTTCTCTCTTTTTCATTGTTCTCCATCCCAAACACCTACTGTGACTCCTTTTTAGAGCTGCTTACCCTGGGTCTGCATAAGACTATTGAAATTTCTGCTTTAAACTGAGAGCATTGCTTTTTTTTTTCTCAGCCTGCAGTACTCAGACTAATGTCTCTTGGTTATGCTGAAATGGGGTCCTGAGACTATGGGCAGAGATCCTGGGGAGGCTTAGCAGGGACAGCAGGGTCCAATAGTGCCCTCAGGGCCCTGACATCTACTTTAACACCCATTTCTCCTCTGAACAATTCTGGCTATCACACCTAATAATGCTCATTTTGAAATGATTTTTCTTTTTCCAAGTAAAGTTACCATTTTCCTATGTCATACTGTACATCATTTGGACAGATAAAAATGTCATAATAATTTCTTATAGGAACATTACCTCTGTTAAAAATGACTTACAAATCTAACTGCCATTTCCATAATTTTTTTCCAAAATGTTCTGAAGCTACAGTGTAGTACTGCAAATATTACATCGAAGATCCATCCTTTCACTGTGGGTGTCTCATTCAGAGACGCTCAGACAGAATATTCTCACATGGTTTCTCTCAAATCTCCTGAAGCACAGCAAGTAAGTCTTGGACAATAAGAGTTTTAACAGCCTCTTGGTTGAGGAAACTCTCCTAGCATGTGGTTGTTTCATTGAGAAGGGCTTTAGTGGTATTTCATTGACAGCTGGTCCTTCTGGGGTCACTTCCTCTGGTTTGCTGACTACTTCTTTAGGTACATGATCAAAATTATGTGGAAAAATGGAAAGTAAGCAGGTTAGCATAAAACAATTAAGGATTTAATGTGAATACCAAAGTTTAACTCAAACACATACAGTGATAATTTTAAAAAAATTATTATTATCACATAAAATCAACCCTTACTTATCTTAAATTCATGTAGAGATTTGCAGATAAAATGTTTAACCTGGGGTATGTGGTCTGTGAATGAGAGTCTATGTGGCTGTGTGAGGCACCAGAAGAAATGGTCCAGCAGGAGTGCAGGCAGTGATGCACGTGTAACAAGTCACCAGATTACAACCACCCATAAATGCAAGAAGGAATATAGGTAAGAATGGGGAACTGGCAAGATTTGGGTGTCGGGCCAACTGTACTAAATCCTTGGTGTGAAGGAAGGCCCACGAGACAGACACAGAGCAACAGCAGTGTGGTACAACTCAGCTTGGCCCTGAGGCTTTCTCAAGAGAGAAGCAGCAGGACACCAAAGATTGCACACCACTGTCACCGTTCAGGACGAACCCAGACAAAGTGACGAGGGCTTGATTGTCAGGCCATGGCAAAGGCTGGCTGCTCTGTAAGAGCCAGGATTTCAGCCTGGTAACGCAGCCCCTGAGTGAGGGAGCAGGGCATGCTCGTGGGTGGCAGCTGTGGTCAGCCAAGAGTCCAACTCACCAAACACGTCTGAGGCATGTCCAAGGTCAAGCTGGAAAAATCAATTCCCTGGTCAGGGAGAGGATGAGGATGAGGATCAGGATCAGGATCAGGATCAGGATCAGGATGAGGTCTGGCGGCCATAATCAGGGTCAGATACAGTCATTGGCGACTGAGCACGTCCACAGTGACAAAGCAGGTCCGAGGTCAATCCAGGAAGTCATTTTGCAGCTCAGAGTCCCAGCCAGTGGGGTCTATGGCCAAGGACAGGCATGGCTGTGGCTGAGCTGGGGACCAGCATGACATATGACATAACTCAGACAGGGCCTGAATCTGCTCAGTGGAGCTGTGCCAGGGTGTAGGAGGAGGGCTGAGGTGAGGCTGGTCAGGGCCATTAAGGTCTATGAGTGCCCTCAGGGCCCTGACCTGGATGCTTGGTGCCCCTTGTCCTCCTCACCATAAGTAACTCCTTCCAAACACACAGATGTTTGTGCTTGTGAGTAGGAAAGATTGAGTATGCATGACAGTGAAATCTATTGAGAATAACTGTTCCTGAAATAGGTCTTTTTTAAAGTAAAAAATTGCTGCCTGCTCTGTGGTTGTGTATAAGGCCTTGTTACTGTTAACATTATAGCTATACTCCTTTAGTTTCTTCAAATTACAAGAAAACAACTGTGCTTGAATAATTTATTTGTCATCTCTCTCTCTCAATCTCTCTCAGAAGGACCTCTGGTTTTGCCACAGTTTTAGGGATAGTACTTATTACAAGACAACTGAAATATACATATTTTAAATGTTTTACTATAAATTTCAAAAGGTAGAATTTATTCCTGTATAAAAGGGAAACTTTTACAAACCCCTGTGTGTTTCTCAGTCAAGACCCTCAGGGTGAGAGGACAGCAGAGAAATCAGAAGGGCAGTTCCAGAGCCCTTGCAGGCTCCCAGATCTCCAGCCTGGAGCTCTGTCCAGCATTTTACCTCGTACTGTGGGACACAGGACAAGGCACTTTTGACTTTCTGTTTTCCTTTCCTGGTATATGGACCTCTTGGCTAATGAGCAAATTATTATTAAAAAGCATCAGCATGCTTTCACCCTTTTCAGATACTTCTCAAAGCATTCATGACAGCAGCATAAAAAGTTGTTGTACAAACAGGACAGCGAGATATTATTTTCCATTTTTTTTTCATTGAGGATTTATGTCTGTCATGACTCACAGACCACTGCTGCTGTTCTGTTATGAAAGAGGCAAGCCCTGTAGGCAAAACATAGACCAGGTGAGTAAAGACAGCATGTTCAAACACAACACTTTTATTGTACATTTACTTAGGAAAAGAGTAAACTTACTCAACAGCAGGAACTCTGCACAGGAGGGTTTTTGCTTGATTGTTTTTCTCTTACAGGCAGAAATAAAATGCTTAAACTGGCAGCTGAGCCCTGCGACAGTCTGACTGTGCTGGACCGGGACTTTGCTTTGTATGTCAAGATAATGTTCTGTAACTGTGGGAAACATGAGCCACCCCCTGAAGCACATCCTTTGGGGTGGATCAGCATCTCCTGCAAGCAGCTTTTTAGCAGGTAGATCTGGACAAAACCATTTTTGTTTCAAGAATAAAACCTTCAGTATCCTTCCTTATTCATCTGCACAGCAATAAATCCCTAGAGAAAACCATTGCATTCAAAGCTGTACCTGGGAGGAGAGATCTCACTGGGGCACATTTAAGGGAGGTTTTTCCATTCCCTCCTGAAATTAGTAACTTCATGGATTTTTAAAGGGAAAACAAACATTTCTATGATCATAGGTTTCCCTGATCTCTGGGAGGAGGGCAAACATCTTTCAGTGATGCACTCAACATATGTATGGCAAAAGTGGAGCTAATTAAGAGACACTCCCTTTTCCCTTGGCTTTCTGGAATTCCAAACCCTCATCAGAGACAGTAATTATTTTGGGAGTCTTTCACTGTTCCCCTCATCAACGTGTTTACTTCCTTCTTATGCCATTGCATAAATATGCTTGTAATTTTCTCTTCCTGATGTGGCACAATAATTCCACAACCTGTTTTTGTTTTTAATTCTGTGTGCTGATGAAGTGCTAAAACTGACTCAGCGAATTGTTTCTGGCCACTGAACAACTGCAGAGCAACGCAGACCTTCCCATAGGGAGGGGTTAAGAACTGGTGAGCATAAAGGTAGGGTAAGATAAATCTGCAGGTTGGTTAAATCTAGTTCCTTTGAGAGATATGTGCCTCTTACAGACACCAGCCTTACACCATGCAGTGTAAAACAACTCTCTCTGTTCACAGTCTTCCCTGTGGCTTTCTGCCAACCCTTTGCATAGTTCAAGACTCTGAGCCAAGGCCATTAAGACTGACTACAGCTATATTATGAAGGGTCAAAGCAAATGTCAGAGCTTAAACACAACACCTTAAACACGAGCCCCACTGTATGTCTTTCGATCGAGTTTTGATTTTTCCAAATCTGTCAGTTTTTCCCTGTAACCAGTGAGCAAATAAAGCATTAACAGCCTTGCCACAGCTTCCTCCTGATTCCAGCTTCAGAGTACTCCCTCCAGCTCTGGGGTCCTCAGTACAAGAAAGATGTGGACCTGTTGGAATGAGTCCAGAGGAGGCCATGAAGGTGATCAGAGTGATAGAGCACCTCTCCTATGAAGACAGGCTGAGAGAGCTGTTTAGCCTGGAGAAGAGAAGGCTCCAGGGAGACCTTGTAAGAGCCTTCCAGTATCTCAAAGGGATTTATGACACCAACCTGAGTGGTGTGGCTAACCTGAGGGACCTGGGCTTGAGAACTGGGCCTGTGGGACTTTCATGAGGTTTAAGAAGACCAAGTTCAAGGTGCTCCACGTGGATCTGGGCAACTCCTGGTATCAACACAGGCTGGAAACAGATGGAGAGCAGCCTGGCTGAGAAGGACTTGGGGGTGCTGCTGGGTGAGAGGCTGGACATGACCCAGCCATGGGCACTGACAGCCCAGAGAGCCACACGTGTCCTGGGCTGCATACAGAGCAGCATGGGCAGCAGGGGAGGGAGGGGATTCTGCCCCTCTGCCCTGCTCTGCTGAGACCCCACCTGCAGGGCTGCATCAGCTCTGGGCTCCCAGCACAGCAAGGACATGGAGCTGTTGGAGCAAGTCCAGAGGAGGGACACCAGGATGTTTAGTGGGACAGAGCACCTCTGTGGGAGGGAAGGCTGAGAGTATTAGGTTTGTTCAGTCTGGAAAAGAGAAGGCTTTGGGGTGACCTAATTGCAGCCTTCCAGTACCTGAAGGGGGCCTACAAGAAAGCTGGAGAGGGACTTTTTACATGAGCATGTAGTGATAAAACAAGGAGCAATGGATTCAAACTAAAATGCAGGTTTAAATTTCTTTCAAAAAGAAGAAATTTTTCACTGTCGGGGGGTGGGGCACTGAACAGGTTGCCCAGAGAAGGTGTGGATGCCACATCCCTGGAAGTGTCCAAGGCCAGGTTGGA
>VZRO01006219.1:99703-252843 GCA_013397915.1 Daphoenositta chrysoptera
GTGGCGCCTGTAGGTAAGAGGTGTGTTGGGTGACACTGCTCTGTGGCGGGCAGAGAGCTTTCACCGTCTCGAGATAAATGATGCTCTGATGATGCTCTGTTCCTTTCCTTTCTCTCCCGGGAAGAGGAGGCGGGGCCCGTAGCCCCAGTTCCAGTGGTTTTGGTGGAGGTGACTGGACAGGCTGTGGAGCCGGGGGTAGTGGGACCCTCGGGCGGGGGAGTTTGTGGTTCGGAGGGCAGCGAGGAAGAGGAGGAGGCTGAAGCAGGTGGTGGGAACCTTTGTAACCAGTGGCACTTGGACCTTCTCACCAGGCAACGTGGATGTCTTCGTGTGGGGGATGGGACACGTTTGTCTTCATAGAAGATGCAGGATGGGCAAACATCATACTAGAAGAGTGTATTGTTTAGGCTCAAGTCAAGAAATAGGTATTTGAGTACCAGAGCTGAAGTCAGTGCTGTTGGTTTTGTCACCCAGATTCCCTTGAACTCCTGGGAGATAGTCGGCTTTGGAATCGAACTAATGACTGGAAAGCACTGCAATTGTGAATAACGGGTTAGAGGTGCACTGCCTGTGGTGCTGCTCTGCCTCCTGCCAACTTCTGCTGAATTTGCAGGGCAGTTGTACTTGGTAATGCAGTGCTTGGGACATCTGGTGGTAATGACTTTTTGGTGGTTGTAATTTGATTGAGCAGAAAGTAATGACAAGAGGTGTAGAAGAAACATGTCTGTTACCATGAAAGGGTCCTGTTATCTCCATTAATTAAAATTCAGCAAGTTGGNAAAGCGGCTCCTCTCCTCCTGTGGGCTGTGTGTGGATAGGACTGGGAGGAGGAGGGGAGGCATCTGTGGTACCTGGGCAGGGGTGGGGAGCCCCCCTGGCTGGCAGGGCTGTTGGTGGCGCCTGTAGGTAAGAGGTGTGTTGGGTGACACTGCTCTGTGGCGGGCAGAGAGCTTTCACCGTCTCGAGATAAATGATGCTCTGATGATGCTCTGTTCCTTTCCTTTCTCTCCCGGGAAGAGGAGGCGGGGCCCGTAGCCCCAGTTCCAGTGGTTTTGGTGGAGGTGACTGGACAGGCTGTGGAGCCGGGGGTAGTGGGACCCTCGGGCGGGGGAGTTTGTGGTTCGGAGGGCAGCGAGGAAGAGGAGGAGGCTGAAGCAGGTGGTGGGAACCTTTGTAACCAGTGGCACTTGGCCCTTCTCACCAGGCAACGTGGATGTCTTCGTGTGGGGGATGGGACACGTTTGTCTTCTTAGAAGATGCAGGATGGGCAAACATCATACTAGAAGAGTGTATTGTTTAGGCTCAAGTCAAGAAATAGGTATTTGAGTACCAGAGCTGAAGTCAGTGCTGTTGGTTTTGTCACCCAGATTCCCTTGAACTCCTGGGAGATAGTCGGCTTTGGAATCGAACTAATGACTGGAAAGCACTGCAATTGTGAATAACGGGTTAGAGGTGCACTGCCTGTGGTGCTGCTCTGCCTCCTGCCAACTTCTGCTGAATTTGCAGGGCAGTTGTACTTGGTAATGCAGTGCTTGGGACATCTGGTGGTAATGACTTTTTGGTGGTTGTAATTTGATTGAGCAGAAAGTAATGACAAGAGGTGTAGAAGAAACACGTCTGTTACCATGAAAGGGTCCTGTTAGCTCCGTTAATTAAAATTCAGCAAGTTGGTATTCTTGAGCTTCACTGGATCGTTTGCTTATTGTTTGACATACTGTTTGAAAGCAAATGACATGTTCCTCTACTCCTAGCCTTGGCTACCTGAATGTCTATGGATGTTTCTGTGCCACTAATGTGACTGCACATGCATCTGTTTCTGGACATGGGTGATAATTCTGTGTCACTGTGTAGCTTGGGTCAGCATAGGTAGGGATGGGATAGTGGAAGCTTGGGTGTATTTTTAGAGGTTGAAGAAGAGAGGCCGGTAGCATTCAGATATGTCCATCAAAATTAAGACAGGGTAAACATATGCTTGTATTAGGATAGTTCTGGGAACTCTTGGTCTCAGCTCTATTGGAGTTTTGCTGTCCTTTTGCTCCGGTATTCGCCTGCCTGTGAACATATGGTTGAATGCCCATCTAACTTTCTATCTTCAGTCCTTCAGATATTCTTTTTTGGTTCCTGACAAGGTTTTCCACTTGGTCTCCAGTGTTTCTTTTGTATTATCCTAGATCTGTGGGAGTGGGAATTGTGAAGAAGTGCCACGTGCTTGGATCTTCAGGGGTCTCCAGTGAGTTCTGCGTGATGCAGATCCCTTAGGGACAAGGGAAGTAGAAAGCTCTTGGATAAGCTCCTCTCTATGAAGAGCAGTGGCTGGGCTCTCTGGCACACAGGCTGTATGTGGGTTAGATTTATGTATGCATGGAATAGTTGTAGAATGGCTGATGGATGCAAGATGATCCAGCTTGGCCTCCTGTCCATCATTTCGTGTGTGAGAATGACTGCGGGATAAACAAGACAAAATTAATAATGAAGAGACAACCAATATACTTCTTTACTTGATTTTTTTTCCATTTGTTGACAGATGGCAAGCGTGTGGCAGCATAGATGGAAAATGTGAAATTTAGTTTCAGTGTGTCCAAATCATGGGACCGTTTTGTGTTATATGTTCATAGATGAGCTGTTTTCTGTTGATTCAGTGACTCTGTTGCCTGTCAGGCATGATGGATATGGTCTTTTCCATCCAGTTGTGCTCATGAAAAGCATTAACAGCCTAACTGATGTGCTGGGGAGCTGTTTATGAAAAATCCTTTCTAGTCTGCTCTGTGTCAAATTAGTTGAGTTAGACCAGAATAGCATTTGAAGTATTTGAAATGAGCCAGCTCCTCTCATATGGAGTTGATTAGAGAGAGCTCACAGTAACAGGTTCCCAGCAGATGAGCAGAGGTAGTAACGTTGGACAGGGAAGCAAGCCAAGAAGAAGTTGGTGGTGTTTTCCACTGGTGCATGTAGATGTGGAATAGGTGTATCAGAAGACCTACCTCAGACATCAGTCCGTCTTATGCCTGCCATTTGGACATAACTTAAAATATACCAGTACCTTCAGAGTTTCAGGGTACTACAACATAACATTCTTCTGCTCTGGGAACTTTGTAAGGCAGAGAAATAATATAGGAAGCTTTGTAACATGGCCTTTCCTAACATTCCTTGCTCTTTTAATACTGTTCACTTTTTTTTCCCTTGGACATCTTTAAATGAGCTAGGCTTGTTCATATAATGATTTTTAAATTGATTTAGAGAAGTTTAATGTAGAAGAGCAGAACAATATTTGTCTTCTTTTTTTTTAATAATACATCTGTTCTTACTGGGTCATCTAGAGTTACAAAGAAGTTGACTATTGAAATACTTTATTCTTTAGAACAATTGCAGATTGCTGCAATAGCCCATTTGCTGTATTACAAACCTGTAAAAATCTATCCCTTAAGTTGCACATAATCAATTGCATGAATTCTTTTTTGATGTTAGTGAAATACTTTTCCCTCCTGTAGGCTGTTTCCCTATGCAGACAGTCTCTTGGCTGAAATTAAACATCAACTGTATACATCAAGTTGTAAATATTTAGCATGCAAAATAATAAGAGCGGGAATTAGCCTAATATTTCATGTGGTATATAGTATCTTCAAAATTAGCAACTGAATTTGGAAATACTTCTCAAAAGTTCTAGTATGTGAAAGTCAACAAAAGACTTTTTTTAACGGTGATTCTGGTAGGATTTTTTCCCTCCTCCAAAAGAATATTTGGCAAAAGTTTAATTGCTCTGTTAGGACACAGAGAAAGCTTGAAATCTACCATGCAAGAGCTTTGCCTTGCAATGTGTCAAAACTGGTTTTTAGTAAGGGTTTTATTACTTTTTACCTGTTTTTACCTTTTAATGATAGAGATTAAATTCATGTATTAAGTTACTTGTCTTGATTTTACTGGGGAGAACTAGGCTGAAAAGAGTAATGTTGTGATTTAGATGCTGTAAACAGCTATAACCCCTCAGTTTTCTATAATAGGCAGAGCCTATAAAAGGTTTGATACTTCAGGTAGATACAAGGCTGATCTGACAGCTCTGAGGCCTTCTCTGGAATTGTTAACACAAGGTGTCAGGAGGGTCTGAAGACTATATTGTTTGGTCTCTGATTTGGGAGATTTCTGTTCAGCAGTTTATTAGAGATAAACAATACCTATTAGAAATATGTGAGTTGTAAGCTCCAAGTTTGACATTTAGAAATCTCAGTTTATGGATATTGTATAGTCTACCTTCTTTTTCTGCTCAGGCTTTATAAATACAGTAGTCTCTATTTTTTTTTTTTCTTGAGTTTTGTGGGTATTTTGTCCTGCTACTGTTAGTTGTGAGCTTTGCCAGTGAAAGCTGTTCACATTTGCTACAACAGTCTTGAAAATACTACATTTTTTCCAAGAGCTTTACTTGACACCTCATCTTTGTAAATCATTGAGCAAGCTCATGGACTCAAACACATGCTATTGGGGGTTCTGTGTGTGTGTGTGATTAACAGCTCTCAAATATGGGTGCATACAGAGAACTAAATTAGTAGGTGTCAGGACAGTGAACTACTTCTGTAGTATTTTTATTTCCCCCTGTAGCACAGCTCTAAAAAAATTAAATTCACCAAGGGCTAGAGGGTGGTGAATCTGGTGAGCTTCAGGACATAGGTGAACTCTTCTTTTCCCAGTCAGGTAGATGTAATATTGCTGCAGCTCTGGGTGCCCAAATACACCCTGCAGCGAGGATGGGCATATATTCCCAGTAGATCCCTGCTAGGGATCTGCAAACACAGATCTGAAAAGGACACCTGGCCTCTAGTAAGGTGGAGACCAGGGGCCTCCTGAGGTCCTCTTCAGTCTAAATTGTTCTGTGATTTCATGATGGTCTGAGCTTTATATTGTGCTATTAGCCTGCATTATTCAAGTATATCATTACTTACTGAATTGCTTATGGTAGATCAGTAGTTTAGCATAGGTCAAACTGGTACGGATTGCCTGACTAAATAACTTGAATCAGGTCATACTGAACTGCTGCATATTTATATTAACACCAACTTGTAGAACGCCTTCAGTTCCTCTCTTAAGGTAAGACTGTAAGCATTGATTAAAATTATTTTGTTTCAGATAAATGCGAGTGAAATCCAAAGATTTTCAGATTTTCCATTGTCAAAGAAAACCCTTAAAGGTGAGTATAGAAGTTTTCTTTGGGAAATAATATAAGTACAAGGGAATGCATTGTTTTTCTGCATCGGAACATTTTTTTTTTCTTTAAGTTTTAGGTAAGTATTGCCATGTATAGCGTTTTCTAAACAGAGCAATGCAGTTCTGGGCCAGAAAAAATTAAAGTTATTTTTCTTTCTTTTTTTTTTGTTCCTCTTCCCCTCCCACACTCTCTCTTCTCTTCCCACCGTACAAATACTAGGATTGCAGGAATCTCAGTATCGTCTGGTAACAGAGATACAGAGGCAAACCATAGGCTTGGCTTTACAAGGTAAAGATGTACTTGGAGCTGCAAAGACTGGATCAGGCAAAACCTTGGCTTTTATTGTTCCAGTAAGTAATTTACATCCTTCCATTTGTACTCAAACCAAGTTATCTGTGAAGTGTTGATGTCAGTTTAGGTTAATAGAGCCTGAGAAAAAAGTTACAGTTCCACTGATCTACGTGTTATAGAAAAGCCAAGGTACTTATGAATTGAATATAGCTGCTTGAGCTTCTGAAAGAAACATATTTTTTGTGCTAGGAATACTCTGAGACTTAACAGTTTCATTTTGATCCTTACATTAGTACACCCTGTATGATTTAGGAACTACTTTGTTTTTCTCTCAAGAATATTTTCCTGATGCAACTCCAGTTGTCCAATTTTTTTGGCATTTGAAAACTAGGTGTATGAAACAGATTGGTGGATTTCCTTTAGTTCCTTAAAATGTTACAATTTGGACCTTATATAGCAAAGTTAACCTTAATGATTGTGGATTTCCATTTCCTTGTCTTTTGTGAACTCCTTAGAAATCACTTCTAGGTGCAAGCAGAGAAGTGGGATGAAAAACCCTGTCATGGATGTACATGTCTGACAGTTTTACTCAAAGCATCATGATCTGCATTTAATTTCTTCAGTTTGAAAGTATGATTGAGACAAAAAGTGGATAAAAGTGGATACAAACCCCTTCATGTTGTGATTAGATGAAGGGGAATATTTTTTTTTAACGGAGTTAGTCTGTTTTGAACATTACTTGGATTTTTGTAAGCATAACTTTCTTTGGAGCCTATTTTTTCGGTAACTGGGAACAGTAGTAGGTGCTTTGAATACCCTGTCTAGTAAAGATTTATGCTTTATGCTGCTTTTTTAAAAAAAATCTTATTAGTAGAGAATAAAAAAAGTAGGTGGCTTCAAAAGTCTTGTGAATTTGAGAAACAGAAGTGAGATTATTCCGTTAGTTAATCGAAGAGAAGAAGTACTTTCTTTTGCAAATCTTGTTTTAAAACAGTTTTAGAGAAGAGGGCTAAGAGAGGAGCTAAAGAGATGAAGAGTGGAAAAAAACTAATTGTGCAAGTATGCTTACCAGCTTTCAGTATTTCAGAAGGCTTCAGATATTCATACCTGTGAAGTCCTTGTGTTAGGATTAGCTGACTAATACAGTGTTTCTGCAGTATGAATTCATAAGGGGAGGAATAATCCTCGTGTGACCTGTATGGCAATACATTTAGCTGGAATGCTCTGTATGTAACGTGTGGATAGTACTGCTTCAAGTCTATAAGCCAGAATAAAGCTTCAATAATTAATGTTCTTCCAGGTGCTCATTCTGTTCCTGGTTCCCACAAAACCTTAGGAGCAAGGAAATTTCTCATATTTTTCTACATTGATTCCTATTATCATATAAATGGCCTAATTTCCTGTATTTAGCAGAGTAGGATTAATTGTGCAGTAAAGTGTTTATGAATTTCCACCCATTACTGTCTGTCATAGGTTAGTACTGGAGAATTTTGCTACAGCAAGTATCATTACCATTAGTTAGAATTTTTATATCATCAAGCTATGTAAAGTGTGCAGTCATATTTCTGCATGTCATTAGTTTGATTAATGTGGCTTTGCCTTGGTTGTTTTTTCTTAATGACACTTTTTGTTACCAATTTGTTGCTGCACGTTTTCCTTCTGAGGTTTTTGTGATGATAACGTGGTGGTTGCTTTCAGGCTTTGGAACTCCTCTATCGGCAGCAGTGGACTTCAGCCGATGGCCTGGGGGTTCTGATAATATCGCCCACCCGGGAGCTGGCCTATCAAACCTTCAAGGTCCTGCGTAAAGTGGGGAAGAATCATGAGTTCTCAGCTGGCCTTATCATTGGAGGAAAGGTGTGTGTCCTCTCTTGGAGTTTGCTGCATGGAAGCATAGTGGAGTGCTGTATTAAGTGCTAGTATAGGAAGGAAACCCTGGTCTTGAAAAGTCAAGGGTGAGAGTAGTTAATGGGAACCTGTCAGTGACCCACTCATTTTTATGTGTGTATTCTGTGTCTTTTGAAGCTTTTGCATATTTAAAATCTTCTCAGTGTCCATGACTGGATGGACCTTCCTGCCAAGTCTTCCAGGACTATTCTGTTAATTTAGATTATTCTGAAATACTTCTTCATCAAGACACAGGTGTGAGCATGGTGAAGAAATGGTGGCATATCTGTGGGAAGAGGAAAAGCTGCTCCTTGACTATTCTTTCTAAAAGCTATTAATAGGTTAAACTGACCTGACCTTCTCTGGTACTGGACTTCTAGTGTGAACAACTAGAGTTAAGCTGGTTTAACTCCTTTTCAGGATCTGAAAGAAGAGTCTGAAAGAATCCACCATATAAATATGCTAATTTGCACTCCAGGACGGCTTTTACAACACATGGATGAAACTTCATATTTCTATGCATCTGATCTGCAAATGTTGAGTAAGTTTTCTAAGTACTTGAAAGTACACAGGAATATATTGTAACAGCTCATAATTGTGTGCAGCACTTCCTTGCATAAAAAGTTTATTCTTGTCATGGTATGTAGATGAAATGGCATTTGAGCTCACACATATTCAAATTAAATTAGAAAACAGCAAAACCCCTTTCTTGTGTGTACTTTCTCTGAAGCAGTTGCAGAGCATGCCTTCCTTAGGATGATAAGAACAAGCAGTGGATTTAGTAAGGAGCCCAACCCCCAATAGAGTGCCCCATATAATCCTTTATAATTTGTTTTTACTAATGCTAAACTTATCTTTCTGGCTATGGCTCTTGTGTCTTTCCTGACATGATAATTAACTTACTATATAGAATATCCACTGCAGTGTATGTATTTTGGACCAGTTCTAGAAGACATTTTTCGTTGTGTTTTAAGACAGATTTCTGCTCCTTTTGTTGTTTTGTTTGCATTGTTAACATTGTTTGTTTTCATCCTTCCAGCCTGAACAAAAATTTTCAGTGTAATGAGAAGCTTTGCCTGCCACTAAACTGCATAATCTTTAGCATAGCTTGAAGAACTTAGAAGCAATTAAGAAGCTAATGAAGCTGATAAAATGTGAAATTATGCTTGCTACACTTAATACAATTCATGGCAGTTAGACAAGAATTGCATTAAATGTTGGCTCTTTTAAAGCTTTGTCTCTTGCTACTCGGTTTCTACCCTGTATTTCAATGGTAAATTCAGCTTAGGTACAGGAGCGTGTTTTGCTCTGTCACAAATACAACAACACTGTTTTACATTCTGTGCTTTTGTTTCAGTAATAGGACAGGGAGCCTGTTTGCAAATTGCCAAACTGTTTACTTGAGATGCTGATCTTTTTGCTTCAGCATGTGAAATTGAGGGCTGTAGTGCATAGATTATGGGAAATGCTATGATTTCTGTTGCAGGTTTTCTTTAAAAACATGTTTTATGGAGTACAGGAATATCTAAAGAAAATCCTGTCATGTACTGTAGTTAATTTAATCTCTGCGTTTTAAGTATGGATGGAATTTTGTGCTCTATGGATTTAATGTAGGGGTTTTTTAATAACTAAATCTAAAACCAGATTTTCTCAAATTTATCCTTCAATCCAGTTCTTGATGAAGCTGACAGAATTCTAGACATGGGGTTTGCTGATACAATGAATGCAATCATAGAAAATCTACCTAAGAAACGCCAGACCTTGCTTTTTTCTGCAACACAAACAAAATCCGTGAAGGATCTTGCACGGCTGAGTCTGAAAGATCCGGAATATGTTTGGGTTCATGAGAAAGCCAAATTCAGGTATGTTGGGATTATTTTTTTTTCTGGGGAGGGTTAGATAGTGATCCTACTTAACTGCTTCCTGACAGTTCCTGAATCAGAGGTTGTGTTGTGCATCCATCACTGGATCAGTGTCTGATCCTGCTGTGTGCCTTCCTGAAAGCAAGGAATTGCCAAATAAGAGGGGGGACTGGTTCTGACTGAATTACAGGGAGATTACAGGGAGGCTGAACCTGTGCTTGTCTTGTCTCCTCAGGCAGCTTCTCAGACTGGAAATTTTTTTCCTCAGGAGGGAGCCGCTGAGTGGATTATAGCCAGAGTCCTGGGTCTGGGAGCATTCAGTTCTGAATTACTCCTTTTTTTGGCTTCCTTGCCTCCTGCATGTGTGCACTTACTGTGTGAAACCACCACATGTGTGCACAAATACAGTCTGTCTGTGTGCCATTTATAAATCTGGCTTTCCAGGGACATGCTTTCCTATTGGGGAAGTGCAGAATGAGAGTCTTGTTTGTGTGTTCAGTATTAGGAGCCCAAAAAAGGGCATGGGGTGTTAGTCCATGTGCAGTAACTCCTGTGGCTTCCTGATGTGCTGCATTTTCTGTGCATGTTCAGGGCTCTGGCGCTGTGTGCACAAAATAAATTTGTCCTGCCCTACAGTTTGGAGCAGGATGGGAGGCTCTTGCTGGAAGGGAAGTATGTGGTGTGCCATGCTCAAAAAATTTAATGTATCACTAAATGGGTGTTGCTTTTTGACACATTATTTTCTTTTGAAATCCAAATGAAGAATGTTATTTTGCATTTCCGTGGGCTTGATCATCTGAGTGTTAAATTACTTAGGAACATGGATGATTCTTTTTTTGCACCTCTGTGAAATATGCCTATATTTCCATATGTAAGATGCAGGAGAAAGGTGAAGCACAGAGGTGAAAATGGTTTTTCCAGGAGGAAACAAGAAATTGTCAGGAAAATGCATGGCAGAACCACATTGAATCTTGAGGAAGCTTTTACTATTTGATTTGATTATCTCTATGTTGTACTGCAAATACCTTTTTTTAATCAGTAGTACTATCAAAGGCATCTTAAATAAACATGATTGCCAGAAAAAAATGTGTGGTTAATATCCTCTTAGCAGAAGAGAATGTACAAGCCTTGTATGTAGTCTTCAGTTTGGGGACTATTTCACTGATCTCCCATGTTCGGTGAAGTCTTATTTTAAAGTACATCTGATTGCTTTGGGAGAGTGCAATTAGATAAAAAACCAAATTAAAAAAAGGAAAGTATTAATTTGTTTTACAGTTTACTGCGTTAGGTTATTGCCTTATAAAAGAAATTTCCTCTGAAAGATTTTGAAAGCAAAAAGTGCTGTGACGTAGTTCAAACTAAATAACAGAAAAAAACTGGAGAAGTCTCTTGTAGTTTCATCCTCCCAAGTGACCACCTTTAGAAGGGTAATTTTGAATACCCATGGTCTGTTTAGGGTGAAGCAGAGATGAGCATTTAGATGTGTTTCAAGGGCACATATCCCAAAGATTTTTTTTTGTTGCTTTATTTCTGTTTTTATGAACAGAAATGTGAGTTCAGATGACAATTCAGAGCTTTAGAAAGTTACTTCGTGTGTCAGTGTAATCAGTAGAAGTGCATCAATGCTCTTTTTCTGTGCATGATTAGACTCTGCTTTGGCATTACCTTAATAACAAATGATGCTTTAATAGGACTAATAGACAAAATTGCATTTTAAGTCAAGGCAATTTGAATGTCACTGCTTAGATATGGAAAGAGTTTGCCTTGCTGGTAGGAAATGAATTTAGAAGTAATGTCAAAAGATATCTGTCCCTCCCCACTGGCTTTTAATAAGGGAATTGATGTAGCTTTCAAGTGAAGCTGCTAAGATTTGTTCCTCTAAGTGGGAGAACTTTCCAGGCTGACTCCTTTTCTTTTCTCCTTTTTCTGAGTAGGCGTAAGACACTCTTGGCTTAAAAGAAACATGAGACATTTCTGCGATTTATCTAAATGTACTTTTTTGATGTGGTTTTGTTTTTGTATTTTTGTTTTCTTTAGTACCCCAGCAACTTTGGATCAGAACTATGTTGTCTGTGAGCTTCAGCAAAAAGTTAACATGTTATACTCTTTCCTGAGAACTCATTTGAAAAAGAAGAGCATTGTGTTTTTTGCAAGCTGTAAAGAGGTATGTTTTTTTTCTCCCTCCTTCTCCCCAGCATTTTAAAACTAATAAAATGAAGATACTCATGTAGATGTCAATGCATGAGAGAGGTGAGATTGTGGACTAATTTGCAAGAGGAAATTGAAGCAACAAAACATCACCCATTATTGCACCTATTATTGCCAGGGCCTGGCTTCTGGGCGGTTCAGTGACCCAGGCTCAGTTCAGGAAGGTTCTGGAGACCTGAGTGTTCTCAGCCATTTTTGTGGTCTGCTGTTAAAAATGAATGCTGAAAGTTAATGTCAGTAAGGCCCAGCAATTTTAGTTCTGTCTTGTGACATGTTTCATAGTTAGCTCACAAAGTATTTCAGTAGTAGTACTTGCTTTCCTTACGAGCTTTTAAGTCTGCCTGTTTGAGAAAGTGGGATTGTGAAATGGTACAGGCAAAGGTTTTGCTTACATAGAAAGTAATCTTTCAAATACCTGCTTGTGTAAGTGTCCTGGGACCATTCTGTTGAAGTTATTTGCACATGTTTGTTTGGCACAGGTATTTGTACCTGTAACTACTGCCTGTATCAAGTATTTTACAAGGCAGGTATTGCTTGCTAGTGTAATGCAATGCTAGTATTTTACAATAATAGACCATTTTACGATGGTATAGTAAATACTCATTGCAGTTCTTTCACCTGTGCAAGAGGTTGCAATATTTTTGTTGTTTTGCAGTTGACTGGTGAGTACGCTGAAGTGGTCGGCTTAGTTACACAGAAATTCTCGGAGCTGCAGCTGTTCTTGCAATTTATGTAACTACTTTCTTAAAAAGATACTAGGTAGCTGCCTGTTATAAAATAATGCTGCATCATGGGTACTGTAGGTAAGAGTAAACGGGCTGATTTTATAAGAGAAACTGTTGAAACTTGAAATAGTAAACTGAAACTGTAGACTGATTTGAGTTGCAAGTATAAAACACAACACCCCTCCAGTACTGTCTAAAAGCAGTGCTTCTGGTGGACTTTGGTATTTTGGTCCCTTGCATACAGCCTAACTACTTATGTCCCAAGTTGTTCTTGCTGTTACCCCCTCTGGTTTCCTTTAGGAAATGCCATCAAAAGGCACAGATGGTTTCGTCCTTTAGTACCCAGGTGTGTAACAAGGTCTCAAAATAACATCTTTTTTCTTTGATGTGGAGAAACATTTATTTGATTTGATGTATTATGTCAGTTGTTATATACACTGTACATGATCTTAAGGACTTTAACATTGCATGGTAATTCTTTTCCCCCCTGATTTGTTGGGTAGGTCCAGTATCTGTTCAGAGTGTTCTGTAAGCTTCAGCCTGGTCTTCCTGTCCTGGCACTCCATGGCAAGCAGCAGCAGATGAAGAGAATGGAAGTCTACACTTGTTTTGTTCGGAAAAAGGCAGCAGTGCTTTTTGCTACAGATATTGCAGCTCGTGGCCTGGGTAAGTACCCACAGAAGCAACAGCTAAACCTGTTGAGGCTTTGTCAGACTTTATACTCTGAAGACTGACCCAATTTGTGAAAAATGAAGCTGTAGTTTGCTTAGGAGCTCATTAGGGTATCACAAAAGAGAGATGCTTCTTAGAGTTCTGCTGTTTCTTTACTGAGGAGGCCCACTTCATCTGTGCTTGTCTTTTCTTTTTATCCCAGAGAAACATATGTGGTATGGAAATAGTGATGTATTTGTTTACTACATGTTGTAAGGCAAAATTCCAGCAGTTTTAAGTATTTCTGATATGCCTGTATCCTGTGGGTTATTCCTAAGGATAGGAAAAATTACTAATGTGGAAATGAAAACCTGAAATTTTAATGTCTGATATGCGAGTGGCATTGTAGCACTGTGTTGATAAGGAGACAGAAAAATAAATGAGGGTAAAAAGATGGTTTTTTTCTTTTAGTTATTGGAGGCATCTAAGTACAGCACAAGACTTTTCAGGAGTCCAGTCGTTCTTTGAGATAGCAAACTCTGTTGTCCAAAATGTGAGATTTTGTCACTATGTTACAAAAAGAA
The DNA here is from genome assembly GCA_013397915.1 of Daphoenositta chrysoptera. Taxonomy (NCBI): domain Eukaryota; kingdom Metazoa; phylum Chordata; class Aves; order Passeriformes; genus Daphoenositta; species Daphoenositta chrysoptera. Next base: position 113,106 of record VZRO01006219.1, read on the forward strand.
AAAACGTGCTATAAAAACTGAAGTCAGGAACGAAAAGTGTTTATCATACCGTCCATACTGCTGGAATCTCACCAGTAACTAATTTGGGTATGGTTAGTTTGGTTTAGAGTGTGGGTATAATTGTGGGGTTAGGAAGTACCACTTCTGTGCAAAGCATGCTGCTGCTGGGTGAAGTGCAGCAGTTAGAAAATACTTAACACCATTCACAGTCAAGGTTGACTTATGTCAGGCTTGGTCACCCCCTCCTGTCTTTGAGAGGGGCTATGGTGTTTCTGTATGTGACAGCTGAAGTAGTGCAGTCTCACCACAGCTAACTTCAGACCCCAGTGGTGCAGGGTATTAACAGTGTGGGTGAAAAGTGGGTCAGATATTGTTATATAATTGTTAACCAAAGTGGTGTTTTATCATGTGTGACATAAAGCATGTCTGTTCTTGTCAAGTGTGAAATTATGCTTCATTCATTTAGCTGTCATAATTTAGGAAATGAACACACAATTAATTTAACTTTCTTTGATGAACAGAATGATTGTTTATGTATGCTAATACATTATTTCAGAGGTTGCACCTAATGTCTGTCAATTGGTCCAAGTGATGGTTCTTACAGGAATGAATGCTCTTGAATAGGAGGATTTTGAGTCCAGTGAACTTACTTGATATATTTTTCTTTACACAGATTTTCCAGCAGTGAATTGGGTCATTCAGTTTGATTGTCCAGAAGATGCAAACACATATATCCACAGAGTGGGAAGAACAGCCAGGTTTGTTTTCACTTTTCATTAGTATTTTAATATTTAAAATTAGATCACTATAAGGACAGATCATTGGCTAAAGATTCCCTTGAAAAAATTAAGATATAAATCAGAAAGAAAAAGACTGTTATCACTAAAAGACCCTTTTGATTAGTTAAGAGTAATGATTTAACTCAATAATTTCTTAAGAGCTTCGGAGACTTGTTACAGCAGACAAAAATATCCGTGATTGTTCCATCTGATTGGGGAAGATTAATAGTGAGGAAATAGAAAACCTTTTTCACTTGGCAGGATTACCTCAAGGCTGAGTTGAGCATGTTTGTGGGTGGAAAAGCTTGTTTTGCCACTGACATTTATAAATAAATAAGGTTTTAGACTGTGGATCCAATTTCTTTGTGTCATTGAAGACTCTTAAAAAGAATGGAAATATTTCTTCCTTGTTTTAATTTGGGAGGAAGTCAAATGTTAATTACAGGTTAAATTTTTAATTTTCTAAGTCTTTTGTGGAATTATATTCTTAAGCATAGCTTTAGTTTAAAAATATTTGTGGCTAAGCCTTTATGATGGAAGGGAGTTACCACGATACACTTCATCTCTGAAGTAGATTTTTAAGTGAAACAGAAGCTGTTACTGCATGTAATTCAGTAGATCAAAAACCTCATGCAATTATCTGAAGGATGAAATGCAAGACCTAACATTATATCTTGTCTCTAATTTAATTTGTTTGTAGTAGAGCTTGCAATATAGGCAGTTGTCAAACCTAATGACAGAGCATCTGCTTAGAATAGGATTTCAACACTGTAGGAATTTGAGATCTGTGTTCCTGGATCAGAAGGCTGTAAATTTTGGTGACTGTACAACGAGAGTGCACTTCCTGCACTCTTTCAAAATGTAGGCGTTTTAGCCATGTTTTCATTGTAATTGGTAACATTTCTGCCCCATTCTGTCTCTGTGCTCTCCATTTTCTGATCTTCTATGGTAGAGGAATGATAAATTTTTAAATGACTTTGAAAAAAAACCTGTCAATGAACAAAGATGGTGAATGTTACATATAATTAGATAAAACACGTAGCTATTTTGCTAATTTAAAATTTAAATGTAATTTATGCACACCAGTTGAGAGAAAAGCATACAGGCTTGGTTAGAATTCTGTAATACTTTCTTTTCTGTCTTTCTTTTTTTATTTTAGTCCTGTGTGGCTTCCACAGAAAGCTTGTAATTTTGTCTTTATGGCACACTGTCATCATGGAAGGAAAACAATGTATTTGGCATTGTTAAATTGGCAGTGTTTAGGATACTGGTTGAGCTCTTTCTGAGCTCTGTCACTGAATTAAAGCACCTCCCTGGAGTTGTAATCCTCAGGCCTTTTCCCAATTCTCATTAGGAGCTGAGAAGAGCAATTTTAAGTAGGTTTAGCACGGGGAAACAGCTCTAAAGAGCTACAAAGACAAACAACTCCCCTTTGTCATAATGCTTTTATTTAAATGTCACTCTGAGAGGACTTTAGCCTGGCAACCTTAAGTGTCTGTGTTCAGTGGCCTCTTAAATACGTCCTTCTGTGGTTGCTTGAGGGACAGATTTAGATGGAAAAGTGGGGCAGGGTGTCTGTCTCAGGGGCTGTGGGCTGTGCTGGATACCTTACTGGGATGTAGTTTACATTTCCTTCTATGTGAATTTTTCAGTAGGGAGACCTTATGGAAATTGGGAGTACATCTGAGCAAGTTGTGTGAGCTGGAGGGTGTTGACTGACAGTGAAAACAAATTCCTTCTGTAGGAAAAGCTTCATGGGTATTTTCTGTTTCTTAATTTGATGAAAGATCAGCAGGTTCTAAATATACTGGGCATTCATTTTGAAGAAACATACAGGCTGTCTCCGTCCTTAAGGTAAAGCAGTCCTGGAAGGAAATTTGTTTAGGAAACTTAATAGCATGAAATAAATCTTTGAAAATAAAGCAAGGGAGATGTCTAATAATTGTGAGTAAATACTGTGCAATAAGTAAATATGCTAATACAGTTTTTGATGTGGGTAATTGAGAATGTAGAATGTACTTATTGAAATCTGAGTGTTGAGTAGGAAGCTTCACTTGTTTTCAATAGCTACAGTTTGTCTGAGAAGCTTGTGTTTCTTCTAGAAACTTGATAAAAATGAACTGAACTGCAATTTAGTAGTCTTCATTAATGACGTTAGAGAATTACAAATTTTCATGGGTTATGAGAATATAATTGCATAGAATGAAAGCTAAATTAAATATCTCAGCTAATTAAGAGGCTGTGTTAAACTGTAATTAAAACTGGGATGCCAAATACTGTTTACTTTTGAAGTAAAATTATTATGTGATACAAAAGTAAATATATAAGGAGAGAAATTATGCTGGGGATGGGGCTGGAAAACCTTTGAGTAACAATCATGGATAAGTTCCCACATCTGTCTTAAAATTTTGCAAAGCTTGATCTAGGGTGAGAGGTAACAGTTTATTTTTAAGTGGATAAGGCCACTCTGTTCCCTAAGAAACATTTCCCTTGCATTTTACCCCGCTGAGGATCATAAATTGCAACTCCTACATTTTTGATTTATGGTAAAGTAAGATCAAGAAAATCTGGGTGTTGTCCAGTAATGCTTTTACTTTATAGTGGAATTGACATATATTGAGTGGGGTTTTTTTTAATAAACTTGAAAGGTATGCTACAATTGGAGTGATTGGAAGCTGTTTCTTCCAATTGCTTTCAAAGTCTTAACTAATTCAGTGACAGAATTTCCAAAAAACTGACAATATCACGGGTAGTCCAGTAAATACTTTTCCTGTTATTTTTGCCACACAATTTCTTAGAGAAGTCAGTGGCTTTAAACAGTGCATTACAGAGTTTCCTGTGGGTTTTAGTTTCAAAAACTCTAAATAAAATCTGCTTGTAGCAATTGCCAGCAAAACTAATTTCTTCTGGCTTTTAATTTCTATTGATGCCTTCTATTCTGTAACCTATGAAGCCTACAGTTGAAAGTATTCTTTGATGAATTTTGTGAAACAAGTTACAGTGCCACTAGGGGACAGCAGAAGACAATAATAATTTTTGAAGCACCCTGATGCTCACTTTTTTCCCAACTGTTTTTTCAAATATAATGTCTAAGTTGCATGGCATGAAAAAAGCGTTTAGGGATATTTTTCTTCCAGTCATGATTGCATTGGTGAGACAAGATACCAAAAAGTCTCTTTTTATCTTTTTATTCATGCATAAATACCTTCAATTTTGGATGTACCTATATCCTGGCAAATCTCAGTGATTAATTTCTTTCTTTCCTGGCATTACATTCATCCCTCCTCTTAATGTTTAATTTTTTTTTGCTTCATAAATGAGTATTAAAAGCTGCTGCTTGAGTTTAGTGATCTTTTTGTCATGAGTTTTTTTTTAAAGACACTGACACTGGAATGTTAAACAGAATAAATCCTTTTGCTCTGCAGTTTTTATCTGTGGTATGTCCAGAGGTATATATAAGATTAAGGTCTGACAGGCTCAGACTTCTGATGGTAATTAATCCAGCCTAGCTGGTTAGATTTCTTAGGTGCGTACACTGACTTAGGAAAGCAATTGTAATTTTGTTGTTGTTGTTAAACAGTGTGCGCACAGGCATGCAAGTTCTGTCTAGCTCTCTGTATGCTTTTTTTCTTTTAGTAAATTATATTTCTGAAAACAAATGGAAGAATAAAACTCCATCTTTCCAAAGCAGAATACTCAGTTACCTGCTATCTTTGTCGTGGCTAGTATGATTAGACCCAAAGAGGTATGACTAAAGACTTCAGAAGAATGTGGGTTTTGATGCTTTGTGGGTACTGGAGAACACACACGCCTGTCAAATTATGGACACGTGAAAGGGGCAGGTCATGGAATGATCTTATACTGTAATGCTCCGTAGTATAAGCTCTGAAGCTCATTAATTCTCATTGGGGCTCTCCTTAAATAATTGCACATTATATGTGTGAAAGTGAGACTAATAAGCCTTAAGAGTAATGTGGCAATAAAGCATTTAAAAATGTGGGTGGGTTAACAGTACCTTTTTCAATGGTGGAGGCTTTATTTTTATTTCTTTTTTTAATGGGAAAAATATTTCAGGGACATGTGTCTTGGGTCCTGAATAATCTCGACAGCCAAGATGACAACTCCTTGTTTTGATTATTTTTCTATTTTTATTTTAAGACCCACTGTAGCACTGTTAATGTTGTTTAAAAATAAATGCCATATTAAGACCATCTCATACTATATTGCAGTCAAGTCATCATCCTAACTCAAGTTAAGTAAAAATAGCTGCCAGTGGAGGTCAGAAGACATTGTTAACACCACATTTAACTTGGTATTCACATTATTAAATTCTCTAAAATTAAACACTGTATCCTAGCTACACTCTTGACAGTGGCCTCTGATGCTGCAGTCGTACTGACTGGCACTGTGTTATCTGCTAGAATTCTCTTCCTAATAGAATGGTAGGAATGTTCCTGTACACTGAACAATTAGTGGCCAAGGTTATTGCCTGCTGACGTGAAGCTATGCCATAAGCTGAAATAACAAAATAAATAAGAACATGTATTTTAGCTCAGCAGAGTGGACACAGCTGCTGTGGGAAATGGATTGCTTCCAGTGTAGGCTGGAGGAGCCAACAACCTCCCAAGGCCTTTTGAAATAAATTTATTCTAAGACTAACTTGATAAGGTTGGTGAGTCACTATCTGTTCTTCTCCATTATTTCTTGTGACCAGGACTGGCAAACAGGGACACTGACCCAGAATGACTGAATGAAGGGGATGGTGGTTCTGTGGTGAGAGTAAAACCCAGTTGTTTCTCTGAACTTGCCAAGAGGTATAGATGGGCTACTTTCCAGACAGAAGAAGGAAAAGGACGTTAATGGTCACTGGAAAAGAAAAAATAAACTGAATCAATCTCTGAATTCATAGCAAAATTTACTGATAATTTTTAGAGGATACTGAACTATGATCTATGCAATGGAGAAATAGAAATGACCAAAGCATTAGAAGTGATCTAAAGCAACACCAACAAATGAAGCCAGTTCATGTTTTGTTGTTTAAATGCTCTGTGGGATGTCAGATTCACAACCCGTGGGAAGAAGCTCTTCTTCCTGGGTGAATGGAGGAAGCAGCAGTGAACACTGGCTGGCTGCTGCATTTGGTCTGCTGTGAATAGTCAAGACACTTTCTGGTCTCTTGTAATGTTTGTTGGGCTGCTTTGGAAAGACTTGCTGTAGATGGTACATCCCAGTTTCAGATTGCAGTGCACACAGATCTCTTGTTAAAGATTTGTTGTTTTAAACAGAAATATGTATTACAAAAAGAGGCCATTGATCATGTAGATGGGATGGAAATTTCAATACGCATTTATTTTCTGTGCTCATTTGTCATTTTAAAAAACAGAATAACAAATCACTGTATTATGAAAGAAACCCGGCAGTGTAGAAGTTATGATAAATGGTAGATAAAACTCTTCTTGTTACTGGGCCTGGAAAAATAATGTTTTCTTGGTTTGAAGCTTAGATTTTACCAGTCCTCATTATGTCAGAAGGCCCAGAAGTTAGTATGATTGGAAATAAAGTTTTGCCTGAATTGAGCCTGATATTGGAGACCTAAAACTGTTACTTTGTTTAAGAAACATGTTTAGAAATAGTAGCTTATATAGTCAAATTTAATGGTTGTTTTAAAATTAAATATGAATTATTGTATTTCTGTAGAACCCCTTAGTTGTAGATATGGATATTAGTTTCTCTTTGTCAAAGGATTGTGTGCATGAACAGATTTATTTTTTATGTGTATCAGATTGAAACAGATCTGCTCAGAATAAAACTATCCATTCAGATATGATTTGGATATATTTTTATAGATGTCTTATATTGTTCCATTACACAAAAATGTGCAACACAGACAAATGCCTGCATCAATTAAATGTTTTTTCTTCACTACTGTAATTGTTAATAAAAAATTGAAAACAGTTAAAAAATTAAGTATAAATTACATGTAGAAATAGTAGACAATAGTCAACTAATAGTTGACTCACTCTAACTTTTTTCCTAATCCATCTGTCTTATACATGCTTGTTTGGTTATTAGCTAATAATTCACTGCCATTTATTGCAGTCTTTGCAGGGGCAAATCTTTGCCTTAGAAACAGGAGTCTGTGCTGCTTTTTATATTTTGCTCACCAGTTTTTCCACATGATGAAATCGTCTTGTTCTTGATTCTTTATGGAAACTAAAATTACGTGCTGAGTTTTAAAGAACATTATTTTTGCAAAATCAAGTGGTCCAGATTATTTCTGTTCTGAGAAGGATATGAATAGTGTGTAGTGAATAAAGGATTGCCTTACATGGTGAATAACTTAGCTTCACAGTGGAAGTAACTATTCAGTAGTTTTGTATTTATAGTTTTGCAACTATGTATGCTAAACAAAGGGTCTGTTAGAAGAAGAACGAAAATACATAATTAGAGTGTATCATCATGCACATGCAAAATCAGGCACATTTATTTGGATTGGTTTTGGTGCTATTCCAAATGCTTACTGACCTTAGTGTTTTGAGGAGAGCAGTCTCTTGCTTCCTTCTAGTAAATCTCCAGCAGATTTGGTCTGGGTGAGAAAGAGACAGTGGAGCAGTTTATCTGGCTTCCCTGGTGGCCAGTTTCCTTCCTCTGAAAGGATTTACTGTGGAGAGTTTCTGCAACACTAAAGTATCTGAAGGTGGCTCGTTGGCTTGGAATGCAATACTTTTGGGAATGGGCTTTGATTTAAGCTCACAAGTTTTGCAGGATACCTTACTTTCCTCTATGTCTTTTGACAGATGAGATGGCAGCATATGCTGATGCTATCCGTGCTGGCCCACTTAGGCTAAAATTAGATCTTTAATCAAGTCAACCTGGTAAAGTCCCATTCAAGTTACAGATTAAAAAAACCCCACAAAATACTTCTTTTTTGAGTACAGTGGTAAATATGTGATGTCCAAAGTATATATTAAAAAAATTATACTTATGGTTCCTGCATCTTCATATGTGGTAAATATCTTCAAAACATTATCACCTCCCGTGTATTGCATTTTCTGTAATGGGAAATATTCCAATTCAGGAAACTGTTATGCAAGTATCTTTATATCTGCAACCTTCCTCCCCCAAATTTTATGATTATCTCATCATCTCAGTTTTTTCCTTTACCAGTTTTTAAAATAGATTATTTTTTCTTGCCAAACAAAGCGGAAATACTGCCTTTAACTCTGGAAATTTGGCATCAACTTATGTCTTCTGCAATACTAATGTTAGGGAAACATGTTGTAATATATATCTGTTTGAGACAACCCATATAACATTTCCTGTGAAGTCTGCATATTCATACATCTTATCCCTCCAGTTCCCTTTCCATAACTTTTTTCCTACTGGATATTTGCTTTTACAGCAGAGCACTTGTGCCTGATGACCATCATGAAATGGTTCCCATTCCTATTTTATTCTGATACGACCACAACTCATATGTCACTGACAAAGTGTGGTGCATTTGACTTAACTATTACCATGGTCATGGCAAGGATTTAGAAGAACTCTGAATGTAGTTAGAACAAGCTCAACTCTAGCTGCATGGCCAGGTGGAATTGATTAACAACCATAGTATGCTTTCAATTATTGCCTTTGTGATAATGGTGATGTTGTTTGCTTCAATAGTATTGCCTAGGGGTTTCTGCAGTCGTTGACTGGATCTGATCAAGGATGGGTTAAGGTTAGGCAACAACTGAGTGTCTGTTCGGCCTGCATGAAAACCATTTTTCTCTCATCCTGTCTTCACTGGACTATTGCCATTCTATTTCTTCATGCTTGATACTGGCTGTCGGCTCAGGGTGATTTTTAGCAGTAGTTTAAGATAGATTCTGTCATGGTGCATAAACTATCCTCTTAATTTTAGTGTGGGTTTTGTTTTTTTTTTTAATCAAGTGAAGCTATTTGGCAACACTTGGTGTTTCTTTGCTAAGGAAATGGGGTTCTTAACATTTTAAAACCATTTTTCTCTGCCTGTAATTAGCCAGTACCACATTGTCCTAGGTAATTTATCTCACTTCCTTTTTGCCTGCCTTTGGCATTTGCCCTTGATTGTAGACATCTTTCTTTTTCTCATCTGCAGTCACTGTAAATATAACCCTTTGCTTTATAGCACTAATGATGATTTTCACAGCTTCCTGCTTGTAAGTCATGATTGAGTTTCAGAGAAGTTGCTTGCCTTTTTCAAAAGTATTGAAGTCAGTAGACACTAGAAAATAAGGCAGATATGAACTAGAAGTGATTTTTTTTCCCCCCAAAGACTTTCTGCAAGTAAGATGCAATTTTCCATGGACTTGGAATAAATTTTATCTTGTACCCTTAGAGACTGTTGAAATCACAGTGCAAAGAGGAGCCCCTTCTCTGGTTTCTTGATCACCTTGAGGAGATGACAAGATATCATCAATTACTACACAGTCCAAGAAAGTTTGATTACTTTGAGGTTTTTAATTTATTTTTCTTCAGCAGAGTCAAAGTGCATACTTAGCGAATAATAAATCACCAGAGTGAATTAGCATTTTAGGACAGATGACAGGTTTTGGTGATGATGGACAAGTTGAAGGCTGCAGCCAGCAAGAATGGGGAGAACTTCTCTTAATATTATCTCATTGGCAGAAGTAGTCCTCCTGCTGAAGAATTACAGTAACCCAGGTTGTTTCTTCACTGCTTTATCATCTATAAAGGTATAAAGGTTTTTATCTGTGTTCTGAAAATAATTACAGAGATGTTCCTTTGTTTGCTTTAGTGGAGAACTTTATTCCTGTAGGATACTAAGGAATGTTCTTTTCTCCTGTGTTTTAGGCATTGTAATGGAAACAGATTTTGAGCAGATCTAACTGTTCTTGTTACTGTTTATGCTAGTTTTTAGTAGCTTGTGCTTTCCTAAGTTTGCCAGTATGGAAACTTTTAGTATGAAATATGCAGAAGGAACACCTTGGAAAACTTACATTTCCACTGAAGCCTCTCTTCTTGAGATTATCTTTAACACCATATTCTTCTGATGAACACATTATGAGGTTGGTTTTTTTTTTTTAGAAATAAGATAATACTTTGCCCAACTAAAACTCCTTTTAATAGGCTGCATTTTGATTTTTTTATCTAAACATCCATTGAACAGATACACACCTTCCCAGATGGTATTTAAGATCATTTGGTTTTTAGCTGTATCAATTCTGTGATGTTTTCATTTTCATGTTTAACTCCGAAGAACAGTGTTATTATTAAACTGATTGTTTTAATTAATTAAGTCACAATTACACTATAAAATGGGCAAAGACTGTTCCTCCTTAACTTCAAATATTTTTAAACTATTGGCATTTAAAAGAGAATGTTTCCAAAACATGCAAGGAAAAGGATTGCACTACATCAGTAGTTACCAGATGTCTTTCAGTCCCTTTGAATTTCTGAAGGCATAGCTCTGAGAAATATTTGTGTTGCTTTTTTTTTCATAATAGGTGGCAAAAGATGGGAAAGTATAAGTGCTTGAAAACTTCTCTCTTCTTTGTCTATTTTTTCATGTGATTGTTTCTTTACTTAGCTGTAGTACTACTACAAAAAGTACTGCAAAAAGGCTTTGTGAGAGTTTTGTAAACATTGAAATAGTTGTTGTCCATAGATAGCAGATGTAATGCTTGTCCTTTTTTTGTGAATTACCTATGGAATGTGCCTTTAGGATTTGTACTTTCTGAAAAGATAACTGGCTCAGCATATAATGAGTTTAGCACTAATAACATAAGCTCAACTTTTAAGGGTCAGAATGAAGGTTTATGTGGTCATGCATCCTGTTTCAAAGTGACCTCGTGGATACTGCTATAAAAGCTAAAAAGAAAAACAAACGTAGAATGATTTTCCCTGTACTGTGTCATTGCAGATTTTGGTTTTGTGGCTTGTAGAGAGGATATATGCACTCTCTGTCCCTTGATGAGTATTTCTTCTGTAATTTCTATGACTCTGACCTTTTACAGTGTTTTGCACACTGAATAAAAAAGATATGATAAAGGAACAATTTAATAGTGCCAAGTCGGCACTCTGGGTTAAGAAATACTACAAACAACAAAACTACACAAATCACTTTGTGCCTTTGGCTAACTTCAAGGAATCTGAAAAAATCATCATTTGTATGAGTTTATATAGTACAATCAAGACTTGACAGATGATGTAGATTGCTAAGAGATTTAACAGACATTCTTTCCAGATATTAGATCATTCACGTAGCTCTTGTTGGAATCCTTTCCTTTCATATCATCTGCTTTGGAGGGAAGAGCAGAACTGTGTTATTCCGTACTCTAAATTGGTGAGACTGGTATTGGCAGCAATATTATCTGTGTCTCCCTGTCTGGTAGATAAAAGAGAATATTTTCATCCTTCTTTCCAATGGTGCTCTGAGAGCTCAGGTTCTTTTGATAAATAATTGGCTGTCTTGGTAGTATTATCATCAATTTTTATAATAAAAAGCAAAATCCTCTAAGGTTCGGTGTCTTTCCAGGATTTCATTGCTTGTTCAGGTAGTGGTAGTGTCTGACAGGCACCCACCTTGCAGATGTATAATTTGGAATTTGTTTGGGTTGAAATATATAGAACTTTCTTAAAAGCCGCACTTGGTTTATGTAAGCAAGTTATACCCAAACTTAATTGTTGTATAAAGGGTGCAAACATTCATGGGATGTTTGGTCAGCAGTGACAACATGCTTGGTAAAGATAATAAATTGCCTTAAGCCAAACATATGTATTGCTTTAAACTCTTTTTTTTGAAAGATTGTACAAGCTGATATTCCTGTATTAAGAACATTTTAGGTCTGCTAATGAAATGGAATAAAATCAAGTCAGTATAGTTTTTGTACAGTACCAAAGTATTCTTATCAATGTGTGTATAATCAGTAAATTTACATGATGTTGGCCTGTAACAGAGGTTGTCCTTTTGTATCAATTTTATTTCCATGTAAAATTTCAAAATCTAGAATGTAAGGGTTAAAATTTCATCATGAAAACATTTACTAGACATTTGTAAATTATCTTTAGAAGTCAGTCTCCAAACCCATCATATATAGCATTAGGGAAAAAAAATTCCCAGGCATCCAAGAGCATTTTGTTGTGATTTTTCAAATTCATCAAATGAAAGCAGAAAGCTGTAATAAAAGCTGTCAGACTGTTTTAACTACAGATTTTGTTGCTACTTGCATTGCTTACTGTGCTGTGACAGACAGTGTTTATAGTTTTCAAACAATTCTGCAGTACTGTTTTTGCCAAGTGATAACTGTTTATCCTTGGAGAAATGTGGGTTCCCTGTATTCCACTTGAAATTATTTTTATCAGTTAATACTATGATTCTTGTTTGGTGTGCCTGAGAACATCCTTCTGTGCTCCCTGGCCTCCCTAAAGAAAGGAGTTTAAAGCTACTCTACAGAGCAACTTACCAGTCTTGTTTTGCTTTGTCCTACACATTGCTCTCATCAGCTGGTTATGAGTTGAATTCTGTCCAATTCTAACATTTTTCTGAAATTCAGTTGGAGTTTTTTTTTCTTTGTAATGAAGGACTGTGCAATATTTTCCTATCAATCTGTACTCCTAAGAACTATTCGTAAATATAAAGAAGGAGACAGTGTAAGTGCTACAGTAGATACAGACTTAGTGCATGCAAGCTCGTCATTACCTGCTTCTTCAGTAGAACTTAAACCCCTTGTGTTGTTTGTTTACTAATGCTATTGGGTACTTTTTTCTACATGAATGTCCTGAAGTCAGTAAATGGGCCAAAAGCAGGAGCTGATAGTTTCTTGCACAAAAAGAAAATCATCAAGAAGATGCTTTAAGCATAAATTAGCTGATTTTTTAATGTCTGTGCTAACCATGTATCTTGAGTAATTACCAGCTCATCTACATTTGATTCAGCTGTTAAGTGCACTGAAGAGTGAATGCTAGATATGTTCTTGTGGGATCAAGCTGATTGTATCTTTTCTTTTGCACCTGAAAACTGCTTCTGTAGATGAAAGAGCTCCTGTTTTTATGCTTTTATCTCAGTGATGTCTCTGTGACCTGTTAGCCTGAGAACATGTGAGAAGGAGTTGTTATTTGAGACCAAGGCCCTTACCCTTTCATAACCTTCCCCGTCTTTGGCTTGCAGGATATGCAAAGAGAATCAGTTTTTACCAAATGTTAAACCTTGCCTATTGGCAAAGGGTGAGTGCAAGTGGCTGGATTTTCCAGTACTGTAATCAAAGCACACTTTGATCAAGTACTGTTTGTTTGCCACTAATACTTCAAATTGAGGGAAGAAAAGATTCACTGATCTGAATCCATGTCTTAGCCCCAGATGTTCAGAACTCTAGGCGTAGTTTTAAAATCAGCTCAACTGGGGATATTGGCAAGTCACTTAACTGGTTTGCCTCTTCTTTTCCCTTTGTTAAGTGAGAATTTTTGTCTGTTCTTTGGACTGCTTATAAGGAATCAAATGTAAATTCTCATTAGCTATTGAAAACTTCAGCAAAAAATGTAATTTTCTCTGTTTTTTTCCCTTCTAATCAGGTACAAAGAAGGTGGTGAAGCTTTGTTAGTATTGCTTCCTTCAGAAGAAAAAGGCATGGTGGAACAGCTGGCACAGAGGAAAGTACCTATCAGTGAAATCAAGTAAGTGGCTAATGGCCTGTCTGTTATTCAGCTTTCTTTCTGCAAGAATAGTGTGTGATGAGTATGACAGTCTTGATAAAGTGCTTTAATTGCCTGGAGCTGGACAAATCAGAGAAATGAATTAGTTTTGGTAGTGTTGTAGAAGGAAGAGACCTTGAGAGGTTACCTATTTTATTGCTGTTCCCAAAGGCAGGATGAGCTGCACAAATCATTCTTATCAGATGCCAATTAATATATTCACAATTTCCCAAAGAGACCTCGTCCGTACTCAACAGTTACTACCATTAGCATTTTTTCTTCAAGTGTCTGATAAGACTTGTAAGTAATTTAAATGAAATATTTCTTTTGTCTTGTGCCAAGAATATATGGAAAATGATGTATTCTCTTACTCTTTGCAGCTACTTTTTATGTAATTGAACATGATAATGCTTTCTTTCTCTTTTGCAGATTAAACAATTACAATTTCTTTAATCTGTCCCTGTATGTTTTTATTGCTGTTATCATTTTTATTTCTCTTATCTGTTTTTTCTCTAGTTCTAGACTATTTCTCCAATTTGTCATGACCTTTCTGAATCAGTTAGTTGAAGGACAGGATGTAAAAGGTGGTCATTTTACATACTAAAGAGAGTGTTCCAAGGGAAACCTGTAAAGAGCTGTGCTCTCTGTACAAATAGAACTGACTTTGAAGGAGTTGCAGAGGCATATAAAAATACCAGGTAAAAATAAAAAAGCATGTTTCCGTTTTCTGTTAAATGCAGAGTAATGGATATGTAGGAAACACAAACCCCTTAACTGTAAAAATATTGAAAAAAAAGGACACCACTGAAAGAATGGATGGTAGTTTCTTATTTGGCAGCTATAGGTGGGAAGGAGTTTATTGTTCTTTGAGCCTGTCAGTCTGATGTTGAATTAAAAGAGAAAAGAGAATGTGAAGGACATATGGAAGAAGAATTGAAAACAAGCCAGAAAATGTGATATGAGCCTGACTCCATTTTTAACACTTACAAAGTTCAGGTCACACCATGCCAAAAATCGTACAGTAGAGATAAAAGAAATCAGAGAAGGATGACAAGGTAGAAAATGTAAGTTTCTGTATGAGTGGGTATGAGCAAAGCTAGGACTGTTATACTTCGAAAAGCTGTGGTTTGCATGTGAAGATACAGATATCTAAGCAAAGAAGATAATTAACTGCAGAATTTGTCTGTAGAATAATTGTTTTTGAGAAGAAATCAAATTAGGATGAAACTTTAGGTGGTTATTTACACCTCATTGCTTAAATCTTCAAATTTGTACAAAATTTACAAGTTGCCATCTCTTCGGAGAATAGAAACAGAGAATAAAAACAATGCACTTGCTGGATTTAAGGTTTAGTTTTTCTTTTTTTTTAAAGTATTTTTGTTGTATAGGATATGCCATTTCAAAGGCTCTTCTGGACTGTACTTGTGACTGCTGTTTCTGTGTAACAAACTGAGTACACAGCAACTGGTGAAGTAAATCCACCTCTTCTGGTCAAACACGTATCAAATCCATGTAGGATGTGCTTGAATTTCAAACATAAACAATTTTTGCTAAAACAGTGAAATAAGGACTAGAATGCAGTCTAACAACTACTTAATGACAAACCCAAACAAAACCCCACCAAGTGAATGTGGATAATATCAGTAAAGAAACTGAAGTTTGATATTTTCCCTTAGGCATCATAGGGCTTTAAAAGGATCTGTTGTATAACCACTGCAGTAAATTGTCCCTTTTTCCAAACTTCATCATTTTCCTTCTTAAAATGATAGTTATTCAAGTAATTTATCTTTTATATTCAGTAAATACATGTCTGATCTCATGCACATTATAAATACTTCCCCTTTCTTTGTCAGCTAAGATTTTTAACTTCTCAAGTACCGGTGTTAATTGTGTAACAGCTTATCAAAGGAAATGGTAAAAAAGCCTCTTTAGCCTGTCTTTATCCATGTAAATAGAAATCCGTGTTTTTGTACCAGGATGATAATCCAATTTTAATTGGGCAAATATTTCACCCCAAATAAATGCATATTATATTTATAATCCAAGTTAGGTGGCTCTTTGGGGACACATGCATCTCTTAACATATTGTTGCTAATCTAATGTTACTTTAATGGAAAACTCTGCTTTATTTTTTAGCACCACCCCAAAAATTAATTCTTGTAGCAAGCCACTAGGACATATGTATAATAAACACATTTAAGTAATATTCTTAATTATAATAAACACATTTAAGTAATATTCTTAATTGGAATCTTTAGTAGAAAAGTCAGGGCTTTTGACCAATAACATATTTTAACAGCCTGCCCCAAAATCCAATATTTCAATCTGCAAAACAAACTTTAATAGAATTTGTAACATCGTAATGAACAGGAAAGCTTTCACTTAGAATTGTCTGCCTAGTGTGTTAAGATTTAAAAGGTGTAGCATTGTACTTGTAAGTGGCTAACTAAAATCATAAAAATGTTATCCTTGTAATTACTTTTGGGTTTCAAACCCATTTAATTCTAGAAGTACACATTTTCTCATGCTGTTTACTTCTAGCCAATTTCCCGATTAATACAACCCCTGTGTGTTTTTTGTAAGTTTATAAATTGTTTAAGAAGTTGCATCAACCCATGGACCATCTTCCAGGTCTTCTGGTGAAGTCTTCTCTTGTTGTTTGTCTTACTCAACTAATTATAGATTCTCAAGAATTGTTACTTGGGAATTAGAAGATAATGAGCATTGCTCACTGCCCACAGAGTTTAACTCTTAAAGTTTCTGAAATTCTCTCTGAAAGCTTTTTTTTCAAAAGCTTCTTTCTAAAACGTTGTCAATTCAATTGTTTGTTTTGCTGTTCTTGTTAACCTGTTGTCTGGTGTAGTGGTCAGAAGAACTCTGTAACTTTCCTTATTTTATATTTTTTCACTTGCAAACTGTTTTTAATGTTCTTTTGTTTTATTTAGACAGACTTTTTAAAACAGTTCCATAATTTGAAAGTAGAGGAAGAACTTCTATTTTCTTGGATACCTATTCAAAAGACTAGAATTTAGGCTCTTTTCTTAATTTTCAATTTTAAATCTAAGCTGCCTGTAGAGGTTTTCAGTAAACTAGTCCTTTATGATCAGCACAAGCTGCCAATTTACAGGTAATGCTTTTAACAGTACATAACTTCTTCATTGTTCAAACAGAGCAAGAGAAAGTGCAAAAAATGCAGTAATAAATACCACATCTTAGAGCATCCAAATATGGCAAAAAGGTAGTCTGAAAATATTAAATAGTATGTACATTTTTGTAAGGCATCTGTAATCTCCTAGTTTTCCATGCAAGCTGTAAACTGAAATAGTTTTTGATAGCATTTTGAGGTTACTTTGTTGCATCCAACTTTGTTGGGTAAAGAGGTGCTTCCTCAGGTGTTACCATAACAGATTTTGTGTGTAGAAAATTTTACTGAAGGAAGTGCAAGTATATAGATACCGATGATGTAATATTGCATTCTTTAATATTATGGCAAAAAAAGAGTGCCTTTTGAAGAAAGCAGCAATAACAACAACAAAACACCTGTTTTTCTTTCTTTTTTTTCTTTCTCACAATGGATAATACTTGGATATGTATTCCACATGTTGGTAGTATTAATATAGGGAATCTGTTAAAACTCACTGCCTCCCAGTTGCCATAGTTACTGTAAGAGCATCCATGGGTGTCACTGATCAGTGTGGAATGCACCTGTGTGTGATCTGCTGGTGTGAGCCTTCCTTAGGTCCCAGCCCTCCCCTCTTCCCTCCAGCCCTCAGCCTGTCTGGGGTAACCACAGGGAGCCACGTTCCAGAGTGAGAGTGCAGTGCAAAACCTGCTGCTCCTGCTGCTTGGAAGCTGAGTGGAATATGTGGAATATGGAAACTGTATCAATCCATCAGGGCAGCAGGGTCTTTTATATGGTTGTTGATCTTTTTTTCTTAAATTCTGCTTTGGAAAGGAGTGGGGAAAAGGCAATGTCTAGTTACAACAGTGCTTGTATCCTAGTATTAAAACCAGGGAAAATGAGAGGAAATCAAGCTGTGTATCAACCAGGAAATTTGGAGATTGCTGTCTGATCAGTTGGTAAGGCCAAGCAAGCTGGGTTCCTGTTTCCATCATGGCACAGTCAAGTATGGCCATTTATGCAAGTGGTAGGCAAAACTGTAGCTTCAGAAAGTTGTACTGTTCCTTAAAGGTAAGATATGTGATGGCAGAGCAAGAAATAACCATCCTACTTAAAATGGCAGACAATGTTATGAAATCCCCTTCTAGTCTTTGTATAGTTGGTTTTAGCTCACTGGTCCCTAGCCATTTAGGCAAGCTTATAAATTATGATAATTCATTTAAATGTTTAGCTTTTAGGTTTGTCTCTCTTAATAGTCACATGTATACAATTCATTGTAAAGAGTTTTATTTGTTCAGAAAGAAATAACATACAAACTCATTAAAGCCAAAGTCCAATTTAACAATGACCAGCATTCTCATTTTTTGAATCCCAGCATGAGAGGAAGATAACAGTGGGTGACTGTCATGATACAGTGTTGGAAAAGAGAGAATCCAGTACTACTGCTCTTTTTTTGATATTCAGCGTTGCAAATTTGCTCATTCATTAACAAACACATGAGCTCAAAATGTGCCTGGGGTACCATGTTCTTAGTTGACACTGCCTAGATTTATACCACATTATCTAGGCATCTTGTGGGTTTTTGTCTTTTTCAAACCCTTTTCTTGCAAATTTCAATCAAATTACTCAAAATTTATATGCAGTCTACAAAATGTTGCTATATTTTTTCTAGAATTGTTGTCTGTTATGCTTGGAGCCTCAATGACATAAAGTCTCTTAAAAATAATGAACCATATTCCTACAATAATCAAGTCATAGGAAATAATGAGTAATAGCATGTCCAGGTGAGAATTGGAACCTGGTAAGCATTTTGAGTTTGACAGTGGCAGCAGGGAGTAGTTGGCACTCTCAGCTACTCTTTGAATTCTGCTCCAAGGCCATTTTTGCATTACTTAAAGATGTCACATAGACCATGTTTCCCTATTTTATGAGAATTTACAACTGCCAGATGCTTTCCTGACACCAGATACGACATCTGCTATTCCTTTCCCATTCTTAAAACCTGCTAATGCTGCTATGGAGGATAATCAAACTGATGAATCATATTTTGCTTCTAACTTAACTATGTTAGCTGTTGTGTATTTGCTTATTTTCTTTGAGTCTTTACAAATTGTTTTTTTTGTATCAACAAAAAGTTAATTGTTTAACTTCCTTTTTGCCCCCTTTGAATATGAGCACTGTATCTGCCTGGCCTGTCTGATAGGGTTTTTTTTCCCTTCATCTCAGATGAGTTCTTAAGATTAGATACAACTATGACTCCAAGTGCTTTTACTTTCTCTAGTTGCTATGAAGCAAATTTCTTTTGACCCAGCTGATTTATCTGAGTGCTTGGTCTCCCATGATTTGTCATTCTGGTGTGAGCTTGCACTGTGCTGTAGCTGCTGTTAGCTGACTGATTGCAGCTGCCACTTTGAGTGAAGACAAGGTAAAAAGGCACTGGCTAATTTAAGGGATTTGAGGTCATCTCTTAACAGCTTTCCCATAACTTAATGGCATCCAACACTTTTCTGGACTGTCTTACTACTGGTGTTCATATTAATTTTTTATAACTCATGCTATCCCTTCTTTACTTTTTGCATCATTATATTCCAAAGATTTGTTGGTCAGTTTGTCCCCCACACATTTTTTCATGCTTCTTTTTTTCTTTCTTATGTCTTTACATTTTTAGAGCCCATTGTGTGCTGTGTGGAAACTGGAACTCAAGTTTTTTGATCTTTCACTAAAACTGTAGCTAAATAGTGCTTGTGTACACTGTAGTTTTGCCCTGGCTGTATCTGAATGGAGTGAAGAAATTGAAAGGGAATGAAGTTTGATACTTGTTTTCATATTTAGTGAGAATAACCTCCCACCATGTTTGCTAGGTTGTATGATGCACTAGGGTGGCAGTAGCAGCTCAAAAGTAGGTGAGAAGAGATCTGGGCAAATAAACCTGCAATAATGTAGGTATCACTGGAATAAGTTTAAAAATTCAGAATCTGGGAGAGGACCTGTATATCTTTTTTGTAGGTTTAATGGCATTTTCTATAGTACAGTCAATATTCTTTATTTACTTGAGAAGCTCTTAAATCTGTTTAATCTCAATGTCCTTTATTATTGCTAACCTGGCTATTCTTTCTAAGAAGTAGTTAAATTTCAGTATTCCTGGCACAATGAATTTTATTTAAGCTTTTAAAAATGCTGACAATTTCCTTATGAAGACTTTCATTGCAGCATAAAGTAGTACAGTAATTCATTATGCTATTTCTGTATTTTTGTGGTATTCTTATAAAATCAAGTAGTTCTTTTCTGCTGGTTTCTGCTTTGCTTTGAAGAAGTTTCACCACCTTCAGTGAAAACTGTCTCTGAATAAAACAGCTGCTCTTTGTCTTTCCTTCAGTATTTGGTTGAGGAGTGTAATCTTCATCCTTAATATGGTTCCATTCTGTGCTGTTCCTGTGGTAATAGCTCTGTGCATAATAAAACAATGCAAAATATGCAAAGATACTCCTGAGAACTTAATAGGTGCTTATGTTAGCATGTTCTAATAATTAAAGCTTGCCTTTTTTTTTTTTTTTTTTTTTTTTTTAGAATTAATCCTGAAAAACTTACAGACATCCAAAAAAGGATGCAAGCTTTCTTAGCTCAAGATCAGGAATTAAAAGAGAAAGCTCAAAGGGTAAGTCATCTGCTACAGTATAATTCCTGGGTCATGTTAGTTGAATAGAACTGCTGTTTGAATAACTGACCAGCTCATACATGCCCTAGAAGCAGAGTTTGAAACTGAAGAACCACCACAGATAATGGAGCACTTAGAGAATTTCCTGTATTAGGAGAGAAACATAAATTAGAGGGAACCAGAGCCTTCTGAGTGATGCTCAGTGACAGGAGAGGAGGCAACAGGCACAAATTGCTATACAGAAATGTCCATTTAAACCCAGAAAAAGCCTTTATTGTGAGGATGGCTGAACACTAGAACAGGTTGCACAAGGCTGTGCAGTCTCCAAATGCTGGTTATTAAAAACTGGGTTCCTTCCTGAGCAGCCTGGCCCAGCTGACCTTGGTTTGAGCAGGCACTTGGACTAGATGGTCTCTGAAGTTTCTTCTCAACTTCAACTGCTCTGAGAGTTTATTGGAAAGCTGATGTAGACAATTTCAAAATAATACTACTACTAAAAAAAGTACTTAAAAGTAGTAGATCACATTACTTAAGAAGTTAGAAATCTGAAACCATGTAGGCCTCACATGCCCACCTTCATCAATTTTTATTGTCATATATCCTGAATATATGTGACAATTTGTCCTTTCTCAGGGTAAAATCCAATGCATTGAATAAAGCATTTTAAGTTTTGTTTGGATTTAAATGAGCAGCAAAATAGCTTAGAATAGCTCTTACAGGTAAGATGGACAATTATGTGAATGGGTTTATGAATGGGATTTCTTTACTGTGCTGGTTGATGCTTCGTGGAGACTTCATGGACAATATGTGAATTTCACCAAGTTTTTATCAGGTTTGGGGAAGGTAGGGAAACTTGAAATGACCAAGTAGGTTCCTGGATGGGAATGATTTTGGTTGTAAAAGACACTTCTGTGAAAGGTGGCCTGTGAAACATTTCTGGAAATAGTGTGGCCTCTTGCCATCTTTAAACATATTTGCTGACCTTTCTCTGGTTCTATAATATTTTTAGGCCATGAACTCTTTGGAATAGAACTTAGTACTTGTTTGATTGAAGCACTGCAACATGTTGGTTTTCTGAGGCTGGTTGAGTTGTTGTTGTTGGTTTTTTATTTCTTTGGCTTTTTTGTTTGGGTTTTTTTGTTGTTGTTTTGTTTTTGAACCGTGTATATCATTAGCCTATGAAGTCTGTAGTTGTATCAAGTCTCTTCAAAACTATACAAAATCAAAAACTCAAACTGACACGCAGGGAAACACCATTGGAAGGCAAACCTTTCGTGTAATTTTTTCTTATATATGTAGGTCAAATTAAAAAAGGACAACCAAAGGCCACATGGTGAGAAATCCAGAAATGCCAAAGCCTGAGAAACATATGATTGCAGAGATTCTGGATTAGTGTTAATAACTTTTTATTTGTATGAGCTAGTGTGGGGATTAATAACACTTGAAGGTATACTGGTAAACCTGGGTGGTAAGGTAAAATGAAAAGAGGATTGTGAAAGCATAGAGAAACAAAGAATTTCTACCTTTTGTTGAATAGGGACATAAAATTAGTCAAGTTGAAATATTTAAACCACTTGAGATTCATCTCACCTAGCTATAGATATCCTCTGTGAGTTAGTCTGCCTGAACTTTCTTTTATAGCTGGTAGGGTGGAATAAGCACTTCTACAATGCCTCCTGACACAGATACCTTAAAAACCCTTTGGGATGGATGGATGAATGGTGGTTTCTTTGTGCTGCAGAGGTAGGCTATGTGATGTGCCCTAGTCTGGATGCCTGCAGTAGGGATGCTTAGTGAGTCAGAGGAATGCCATTCTTACTTTCCTAAACAAGGAGATTTAAATCAAAGTGCCTGGGGAACCCAGTGGGAGCTTTGTGAATAAAATATCTAGGGCAGTGTTCCAAGGGAATGCTTTTAAAAACTATTTTTGGCATTTAGGTATTCCAGGTTTTTGTAGTGCATAGAGCATTACTTGTAGCAATGTCAGTGTAAGCTTCATCCTGGCGCTGCACAGGCCAGAGGCACTGGTGACGTGTCACCATCACCTCCAGCTGCCACGGGAAGTTGCAGTTACATCAATTTATGTCAGAAGTGACAGAGCAGCTGGCTGGGGGAGGACGAGAATAGGGGGAATCCAGCATCATCTCACTTGGAATGAAAACACTAACAAACCTATGTTTCTGGCTTTGGCTTTTTAAGATCTCTTAAAAGGGAGAGAAGGATCATTCTGAATTGAGCAGAAGAAACTAATGATAAAGTTTCAAAGTAGCCCAAGAATAAAATCAAACATGGGCTGTCTGTCAGCATTACAGATAAAAACTTAAATTAATTTTGAAAAATTTCAATTGCCATATAATTACCCTTTTAAGCCATTTTCACTTATGGATAGCAGAGCAGTGTCATTGCTGCAGGCAAGCTATAAATACATTCAGTTTTTGAAAAACTTGAAGTATGGACAAGTGGTTTATCACAGAAGTGTCCCTCCTTAATAAGGTTTAACGATGAATGTTCAGACATACTATGCAAACATGCCCAAGTAGTCTTACATGTCAGTGTGAATAAAACATTTAAATTAATGCAAATGAAATCCTGACCTTGGATCCTTATCTGAAATGCTGGATTTCTCAGAGGCATGGGTGTTATGTTGTCTAGCCTGTCTGTTGCAAGCTGCCAAGTTCTTGGCATTTGTAGAGTAAGAAATAAATAAATTCCCTACCTGAATGGGTGAGATAGCAGTGAAACAGCACAGCTATGCACAGAAGTTCAGAGAGGATGGTAGTCTGCCAGTGTGTGTTGAGGACATGAGGTCTAAGTTATTGTGTCCTCTAAGCTTGTTGATTTACTTCAAGGTGCTTTTACTTTGTCTGAAAAAAGAAAGTTCTTGATAACTAATTGCTTCAAGAAACTTAATGGCTCATTTGGTAGGACATGGTTCCCCTGCTATTGCTTGCAAAGACAGTTTAACTCAGAGTGGGGGTCCTTTGAAACCTTTGCATGAGTTCTTCTCATGGACTGATGCTGCCTTTTGGCATTTCTTGTAATTTTATTTTATAATATGTCAGTTCAGCCAGTTCTGGAAAACAGTTTTAAAAAAGAATCTGTTTTTCTTGCTGATTCAAATGTTACTGTGGCACTGAAGTGATGTCTGTCCATTAAATTCTTCATCACACCCAGAGGGATGTGCAAGGTGTTACAGCCTGAGATTCCAGTCACACCTTGTTAGTTTTGAATTTTGTCAAAACAGGACATCAATTGAATTGTGTGCATTTTAATACTTACAAGAGTTATCCAAGAAATAGATAAATAAAAAAAAAATTTAAAGGTAGTAAATTTATAAAGCATGGTACTTCTTGCTTATGTATTTCTAGTACTTGTACAATAATCTCCANATAAGATGATGCATGTGATATTTTTGCAATGTTCAGTTATTTAAAAAAAGCCTTGAAAGTGATATCAAACAGCAAATATGGCAGGGGAANATCCAAGAAATAGATAAATAAAAAAAAAATTTAAAGGTAGTAAATTTATAAAGCATGGTACTTCTTGCTTATGTATTTCTAGTACTTGTACAATAATCTCCAGTGGTTTTGGGGACTTGTAGCTACTATTGTAGTAGAACTATGATATGTTTATGATGCCCCACCATAATGTTTTCCACAGTAGTATAAGATGATGCATGTGATATTTTTGCAATGTTCAGTTATTTAAAAAAAGCCTTGAAAGTGATATCAAACAGCAAATATGGCAGGGGAAAACAGCAACTGATAAAAGAACAGGGAAAAAGCTCAGACTGACTGAACTTGTTCTCCCTCAGCTCCAGTGTGTGTGCAGACTGACAAAGTCTTAGGAGAACTGAATAAAATTCGACTGAGATGACAAAATTTTAGACAGAGGTTGAAGTGAACACACTGAAATCAAATAAAGCAATCTTGTAAAGTAGAACAAGTCTTCTATGCATTTGTTTGGTGTTTCATTCTTAGCCATTGTAGGGCTTGATAAGCGTGCAAAAGGTCTGTTCTTTCTGCCCTTTATAGTTAATTTCCAGACCATGTGTACCAAATATATACTAGTAAGGTAAGTGTATGGCTTTATAAGTTATCCAACAGACATAATGAGATTTCAACCCTGTAGCAAGTAGTGACTCATGCAGATCTTCAGATCTGCAAACCTCACATTTGCAGGAAGGATACTGCTTTTTTAACCTGCTTTTTTTCCATCTGTCACCGTAGAGAAAAAAGAGGCTTTCATTGATTTTTGTCACTTGCTAGACAACAATAGATTAATGAGATCTGTCAAATCTGAAGCCTTTTCCTAAACATTCTAATTACCTTTGTAAAATGATTAATAATTAATTAATAATTTAATGTGAGTAAAGAAGTGTTTAATTCCACATCTCAATCTTGGTAAAAGCTGAGCGAATTGAGCTCACACTTTCCACAGCTAAAATTAATTGAAAGACATAATCAGGAAGGAAGCTTTACCCAAAAAACCCTTAGCTTTAGGAAAACCAAGCAAATGAAAATTTACTTTTATAGTGAAGTAATAGACAGCTTGAAAAGTTTATCTCTTAGCTCTACATACCTTGCAATTAATAGTTTTTATTTCAGTTTACTGAGGAGAAAAGATTGAGTTTATAACATTGCTTAATTTACTGTCTTACCTTTCATTTCACCTTTGGAAGTGTTTTTTCTCTTACAAACATTTAAAGAATCCTTGTAAGATGTCAGTGCTCCTGACTGTTGGGTCTTTGCTCCTCTATCTGAGGTTAACAAGAAATAGATTTTTTTTTTTTAAATTCCACATGAATTATTAATACAGTCGTTTTCTCCAACAGATGCTTGTACATAGCAGAACAAGGATGTAATTGTAGGATAGTTGAATGTAACTCTCTGAGCGTAACTTGCTTTGTTATTAGTGTTTGATGGTTTAAGCCTCATGGTAGGAGTTTTGGCATGTGTTAGAAATTAGCTTACAAACCACAGAAATCCAAGGATCTTTTATGATACTTTAACTGTTCCAGTATTTATGCTGCTGCTGCTAGGTAGAACTAGACTATATAAAAGAAGCAAGACAAGAATAAGAATCTTTCCTTTTAGGAAGGATGGCAGGAAAATGCAGTACAAGATTAAGTTATTCTCTTATGCAGTGCTTCCAGGTTTTTTTGAGAAGGTCTTTGATTAATTGATACTTCAGCCTTGGACAGGTCTTAGTAGATGTTGCATAGTGAATTTGTCTTGGTCAGCTGAGTTGCATTCATTGTCTCTGTGCATGTGATGGGCTGATGGTAAATGCAAGGTAATATGAATCATCTTAGACCACAGTGAAAGGCAGCTATATTGAGTTCAATAACTTCCTGCTCGTGCCTAAGATTAAGTCAGGACACCTTGGGTTGATAGCAGCAAAATCTATTCAAAGTTCCACATAATTCAGGTATCAGAACAGCATAACATTCAGAAAAGCTAGGAGAAAAAAATCAAATCTAATCAGTGATGTTTCCTTCTGACTAATCTGTTATATTTTCTTTCTAGGAAAATATAACATGACATACTGTTGGGATATTTAGCCAATTCAGCCAATGTGAATGTAATGAAATATTTGAGTAGTCGAAGTTGCATCACTTTTGTAGTAGCGATAAATTTTGTCTGATGGGTATTTTGAAAAGAATTTCAGTCTGAAATCGATGTTAGACCACCTAATAGTGAAATTCCATGTTGTGTTCAGAGCAACAGTATAATGTTTGTTTCTTGTATTGGTAATTGAATGGTGTCTTTTTTTGTTGAATACTTTTATTTTTCTTTCAGTGTTTTGTATCCTACTTGCGTTCAGTGTACTTAATGAAGAACAAGGAAGTATTCGATGTTTTCAAATTGCCTCTAGCAGAATATGCCCTGTAAGTATGGTCAACGTAAAATATGAAAACTGTATAGTGAGAAGTTTTGCAGTCTTTAAATAGCTGTTTTGATTGTGTTAACATACAGGATTGGACAGTCTTCTAGTGTATTTAGTTTCGTATTCATGCTGAGCTTTTGCGTATTTTCAAGGGCATTCTAAATGGAAATTATGTGTAAAAACAATATATTGCTGTAGAGAGAAATAACTTAGAGCAGAAGGTACATCTGCTATATACACTAGAAGACATAACTTCTGAAGTAAAATGATAGAGAATAATGTTTTGGTGTTTTTTTCTCCCCCAGATTTGCCCTTCAGCCTCTTAACTAAATACCAATCTGTAAAGTGTATTATTTAACAAGAAATCGGAGTATCTAAAGATTATGTTTTGTAGTCTAATTTTTGAGTGTGATTGGGGCATTTCTCCTTGGCCATAATTTACTTTTAGGAAGATTCAGTGCATTTGGTAAAGATGAAACATCTGCACTAGACTGAAAAGCATCTATTTTGCTATGTCTATTTTTGTACATATATGTGAATCATTCCACATTTTGTATGGGAGGGAAATTAATTTTGACAGGTTGACTTTACAGATGACAGCCCCCTGAAATTGTTTTAAGATGTGAAGTTTTTGAAATCTCATGGGACATAGAGTAGTCATAAGGGAGCAGGAAAGTGTTCAAAGGTACACAGTAAATTGATTTGATATGTGTGGAATTTCAGACAGAGAAGGCTAACTTGTCAGCATGTGGCATAATGAACTAAAATGTGACAAATTACTAGACTCTGGAACACCTGGTCTTCCTGTGCTGTGCTGCCATTAACATGATTATGTTTTTTAAGATACATAGGCCTATTATAAAAGATGCTTTTTAACTTCATGGATTGAGACGTTTTGAAAAAGGAGAACTTGCATAAGCTCAAAAATTTTTGCTCCATGCAATGCCTGCCCCTTCTCCTGTGTGGTTTGTCAGCATCTTTAAAATCTGTTGTAGGTCTTACTGTGCTATGAATGTAAGGAATAGCAGCAGAATATTAGGGGTAAGAGGGATAACCACACAAATTCAACCACTGTAAGAAACAGACTAGCAGATGGTGGTAATGCTGAATTTTCAGAATCCCAGTGCCTCTTTCTGGATTTCAGCATGGTGTGCCATCTATAGTATCTATAGATGAAGTAGTCTACAGTTCTGTTCTTCTCAGATCTCTGTGCCAGGGTTTGGACCTTCCTCAAAATAATTCTGAGTCCCAGCTTTGGAAAGCTACTAATGGCATTCCTGTAATAAAATGCAAGAAACCAGTCAGTTATTTGGAGAGAGTAGGAGAGGTTTGGTCAAGGCTGTGAAATATGTGGCAGTATAATCAAAAAGTCAGAAGATAATAAATCCGGGAGATAATTTGGAGATTCTGTTCTAGTTTGTTGGCACTCTTCTTCCCCTTTCTCCAGACTGCTAGTCTACCTAAATACACGCTGCAGTTCCCTAGCTTTCAATTCAGTGTGCAGCTACTGATGTGTGGATCAGTCATCTTCCTTTATATGAAAGTCCCTCAAAATCTGGTATGTTTGAATTTTCCATCGAGAAGCAACTTTGGTTTACATTCTGCATGCAAACTTAGGGCAAAACCTGAAATGAGAATCCTTTCTTCCCTTTTCCTTCTGTGTGCATTTCCTGAAAAGTACTTCAGCCTTTCTGTGGAGATTTACTGCTAGATAGATGTTACTCCACTAAAAATCCTGCAGAGAAAATAGGCTGCTTAATGCCCCTGTCAGGTTTGCATTGCAGGCTGTTGCCCACATTCCCTGTTGCTCTCCTTGGCATATCTGTGCACTGAGATTTCTTAAACTCTGTTGATTGAGTTTGCAGAAAAGCAAGTCTTTTTCATTTTAATGTGTTATATAAGATTACATATATATATATAATACATATATATATAATACATATAAAACAGAATATATAAAAAATATGTGTGCCTGTCTATATGAGCATATAGACACATACACACACATCTATTCTAGTGATTAATCACCTGTAAGCCATGGTACATTACTATGCTCTCCAGCATCCTCATTATAAATTGCTATCAAGAATGATTTGCTGGAGGAAGACTTGTGTAGGCCTTGTGCTAACATAGGCATCCTTTAAGTCTGATGAAGGAGAAGCTCAATGCTTGCATTAAAAAGAGAAATTTGTCTTTTGATTGCAGAGGACAGCTTTGAAAACATAAGAAAATGTAAACAAACAACAGTGTGAAAAGGAATAATTACTTAGTCTGGTCTCCTGGAGAGGAGGCAGTGTTTTGAAATATTTTCCTTCTCAGGCACTTTATTCCACTAACTACTAACACATATATATACACTGTTCTCCAGGGTCAGATCTTAACAGGTGAGTGTGCTGGATGGGCAGGTTAGTCACAGTTCTAAGGGGCTGCCAAGGAAGGTAATTTCCTCTGTGACTGTTGTCATGTCTTTCAGGAGAAATGCAGCATATTTTTCTGTTTCTTCCTGTATTGGTACATAGAGAATAAATAAAACAAGTTGAAGTCAAATTATTGGGAAAATGTCTCATGCGCACGCCTTAGTATCCAGCAGATTAGTATGAAAAAGCAGTAGGTAGCTGCAGCTACTGTCAGAACTGAAAGGGGTGGTAGCAGAATACATGATCCATCTGTCCACATCTGTCTGTCCTTCTACTAACCAGGGAAAGCACCCACTTCACTCTCATCCCCACCCCTGGGCTGACCCTTACGGCATGGTCAGGGAGAAGGTTTCATTTGTTACCTTACTCTGGCTGCTGTGAGCGAGGGTAGGGCTGTCTGTTTTGTCCTCAGGCTGTGCCTGTTGCAGGCTTTGCATGTCTTGTCATCCCTTTGTTGGTTCTTGGCTCTCCTTCTTGCTGTCTTTATACTTACTTTTCTACATGCTAATCTCCTAACTAGAAAGATGGCTCCTAATTACTTTCCCCCTGTTGTTTCCAGTCTTCATGTACCTGTAACCAGACTTACTGTTTCTCTTGCTGTTACCTGGTTAATCTCAGCCTTGTATGTTATTGCTCATAAAAACCTCAGCATTCCCTGCAGTCACCTCCAGAGTTTGGGTGTTTCTCATTGGACCCCTCCTCAGCCAGCTGGAGATCCAGCTGTCTCTTCCTGAGCTTCTGTAGTTACTTCTGTAAACTTCTGCCATACAGCTTTCTGAATAAGCTGCAGTCTCCTCTTTCAAAGTTCAGGGTCATAATTCTCTTAGTCATCATCCTCATTTCTTCTAGGATCTTGAGCTATCTTTTCTCATTCTGCAGCCAAGCTGGCTATTGACCTTCACTCACCTTAGAAGTGAATGTACTTGCATATGCATGAGTAGCAGTTCCAGTAGAGTGCCTATCAGAGTTGGCTAAGCTAGCTAACTTGGAGAAAGGGTTTTTAATGCACTCTAGAGAACCTTGTTGCTTGTGCTCTGCTGTGTTGCCCTCTGAGCAGGTGTCAGGGTGGCTCAGGTACCAAGGGCCACCAGGGTTTGGAACTGCAGTGTGGAGGTTCCTTTTCCTTTTGTAAGGAAGACCACATTTTAGTCTTCTAAATTACTAGATTGCGACCATGACATCCTCTTTGTTCTCCTTCTCTTTGGTCCTGACCCATACACTCTTGAATAGCTTGGCCCCTATTATTAATAAAGTACCAGGCCTTTGAGCTCCTTAACGTAGAGGAATAAAGCTGGCTGGTAAAGTAAATAGCACAGCAAAAGCAATTTCTCTGTTCATTTTGGTTATTAATCAAATGATCTGGAAAGCCTGTTAGTTCAGATTTGTGTCATTTCAGTTGATGTGATTTCTCCTGTTTTTAAACGGTTGCTGTGTTCTGAAAACATTTTAAATGTTAAATGCAGATGTAGCAGATATTGCAAGGCAAGTAATACATATTTCTTTTCTTGAAATAGCTTCTGGGAGTATTTAACCTTTTTCAACCTATTTTAAATCTTTGTCTGAACTTGTTCTACAGTAAAAGTAATCTCTCTGCTGTGTTTTTATGTGTTCAAATCATTATGAAGAAATTCACTAATGGAATATGTCTATACTTAGTAAATGTAGTAAGTTAATATTAGACTGAATCTGTAACTTGTGTAAAATTGTTGTGCAGCAGTACAGCAGATGTGACCTCAGATTCTTTACAGCTGGCTCATGTTTTAAAGAAGGACTAGCAATCTTCTAGGAGCAGATTAGGAGCATTTGTCACACTTAAAAATGTAAAGATTTTACTGATCTTACCTTTGTTCTTTCCAAGGATAGATTTTGCTTTGAGTGTATAAGATTCCGTCTTCCTAAAGAGTTGAGAGATGTCCAGCTTTTCTCTCATCCCAGTAGAGGCAAAGTAAAGTAACCATGTTAATGTAAATACACTCAAGGTCTTTGTATCAGCACAATTAACAAACCTTAGAAGAGGCAGAATTTAAGTCTGTTACACTGCTCATTTAAATTAATTAAAAAAATGTTTAATAATGTTTGATCTTCATTATTCACTAGAAACAAAAGTGGTATTCTTCTTAAAGCCATAAAGTGTTATTTTTTTGCAGTTTTACTCTTTTTAACTTATGTCCTGAAAGTCCTTGTGAACTTGTTAGTAAATTAACAAAGGTACTTGAGCATTACAGGTCATTTGTTTAGTTACTTCTATGCATTCCCTAATCAGTGATAGGGAATGCTGATGTCTGGCCACCTTGGTTTCAGTTGAGGAATAGAACTATCAGCTGTACTTTGATTTATAGTAGCAGAACACTCCCTTGGTTTCAGTATTGCCTTTAGGAGCTGATTTGAAATGTCTTTCTAGAAGAGCTTGCTCTTGAGAAGTCATTGCATTCACTGAAATATGAAACAGGATTATTTGGTTTGTCAGCTGAATTTATGTTGCCATTTAAAAGCTACCATAGTCTGAAGACTACGTTGTAGTGTTAGTGTGTTTTTAGTGTTGTCTGTTAGGATTTATGAAACCTCACTAAATAATTTACCTGCTTTTTGTCTTTATCAGAAAACCCTGTACATTTCTTGTTCTAGATGAGTGTGTGAAATGGTAGCACTAAAGTAAAAAAATAGCTGTAACTTCAGTCATAGTAGGATTGTGGTCTGAGTGGCATCTAATGAATTATTGAAAACTAGTAATGCCCTTTCTAATTTATGAAAATTGGTTCATACATTGAGTTGTTTCAGTATGACTGAACTATAGATCTGGCAAATGATTAAGAAATAGTTTGTGAAGAAATTGTCAAAACTTAAAATACGGAGAAGGTTTTAACAGTAGTAGAATGTCCAGGCTGTTTGTGCCAGATTTTTCTCCATTTGGAATATACTGTGAAAAAGAGGCAATGATGAGCCAAAATACTGACATTTGTTTGAGAAGTTATGTAATTAAAAGTATTGGGGGATTGTTGGCACACACTTTGTCTAAGCTTATCTACTACTATTGTCTTACCAAATAAATTTGACCTTCTCTCTCCCTTATGTCTGAGGACGGTATTCTTTTGGTTCAGAAGAATTTTGAATTCTGATAGCACTGGTCTTTTTTGGTATGCTTGTTAAGCAGTGTAGAAAAATTTGCTAAGACTAACTGACAGATAATTTTATTCAATTATTAAAGTAAGACATCAGTGCAGTACAGCAGTCTGGAAAGTGGAATTTAATATTTGAATGAAAAAAAAACCTGTGGTGAAGTCTTGTCCACATCATGGGCTGCTCTTACTCTCTGTTTTGTAACTTTTGCTGAACAGAGAATAGTTTTTCACCTTGTCAAACTTTTCTCTGCATGTGTGTTCCTGATCTTTGATGCTAGCTCTGGAGGTGTAGAAGAATAACTCTGATAAAATCAGAGTTTTCAACCCTGTGTACCTTGTGCCTGTCTGCTTGAGAAAGAGAACACTGATTGTGTAGTTGCCATACAGCATTGCTGCTTGCAGTGCTTTGTCAACACTTGGCAACAATACATTATGTAGAATAATGTGAACTCTGGACAAGAAAAAAAGCGTTTTTCTTGCAAAGGATTTGATTTTTGCAGCTTCGATCCCCTTGCTGAAGAGATTGAATGCGGCAATCTCTTGATGTGTGTTTTACTGTGCCTGGTGTTAAGGACCAATTCCAGGTTTGAATGGCTTCCAGCTGCTGCAGTGAAGCATTACATCTGCTGTTTGGTTATTTCCATTACAGTTAGTCAATAGGCCAAACTTTAACACATCATTTCATTGCAAAGGTAATTAGTGTTTGCTGTCAAACAGTAAAACAAGTTTAAGATCGCTAGTTGCTCCAATTTCAGTTCCCAATGGTGTTGAATTATCCTCTCAGCAATGCACTGTCAGTAAATGTGCGAAATACACTGAATAAAAACTTCCTTTGATCCTTTTTCATAAAACTCTGTTTGCTTTATTATTGCTGTTAATTGCATGTAAAACAGTGCTGAATTATCAGAAACACTAAACCAAAATCTTTACATTAAAAATAAACTTTATTTATTGGAAGATTTGTTCTTTATCATAACACTGTGGATTGCTTTTTAGGTTTGTGTCTACTTTTCAGTGTTTTTAACCTGTGGCTGATACCTAAAGCGCCCTGTTTAACCACAGGTGTGGTTATGTTTGGGGCAGGGCACTCCTTTTGACTACCCTGTCCCACTGGCTACCATTAAAAGTTCAAGGCTCTCCAGGGCCTACAGTTCACTCTTCCTGCTCTGCAGTATCCTTTGAGTGCTTCATGGACTGTTCATGATGACATTTCTGCCAGATAGTATGGATTAGATATTTCCCCTGTGCTGTAACTGGGGTTCCCTTCAAAGGCTGTGTAGTGAAAAGAAGAAATAATGCTATCTACTTGAACAGCACTGAGAGGAGAGGTGGTGTATAGCTGTGCATGTTCTGAGTTGAAAGAGGCTGGTCTTTTACAGGTGTGGGTACCTGTGTATATTTGGAGCCAAGGTAGTTGGTTAAATCCTTTATTACTTTGTTAAGTGTATCTACAAGCACCAAGTACTACATTCAGTCCTGTATCACGGGTTCTCTGTGTGTTCCTGGCACCAGTACCAGTGTCCCCTCACATTTTTTATTCACCTAATGAGAAAGCTCATGAACTCTGAAAGAGTAGCTTTTCTTTTTTAAATTTGTATTTGACAGGGTCAGGTGTAGTAACAGTGGACAATTACAAAGTTTACTGAAGTC
Source organism: Daphoenositta chrysoptera (assembly GCA_013397915.1). Lineage (NCBI taxonomy): Eukaryota > Metazoa > Chordata > Aves > Passeriformes > Daphoenositta > Daphoenositta chrysoptera. The sequence continues at coordinate 146,408 of VZRO01006219.1, forward strand.
ACATGGGCTGTTGAAGTCAAGGTATTGTTCCCACGCAGTGCTCTCCAGTATTGTTGCTAGACAGGATTTTTGCTTTTTCTGCAATTTTTGTCTCTTCGTGTAATGCTTATTAACTTTGAATTGTCATGAATAACTGGGTAAAACAATAGTTTTGCTGGCTCTGTTAGTTACATGCACCATGGAGGTAAAGCCTTGCTGTAGAGAGGTGGAAGCAAGTGAAATTGCCTTTAAGGGAGAAATATCTTTCCCCTAGCTTTTTCTGCATTTAGTCATTCATCCATACCATGTTTGTTTTCCTGATGTCTCAGTCACTGTGAGGTCAGGGGGGATAATGTTCTGAGTGTACTTCCAGTAGTGAAGAACACTTGACAGATCAGTGTTATCTCAGTTCTTGACATTAAATCCATGTATTTTCAATACCATATTACATTGGTGTTTCTTCCACCATGTTTTATTGTGAATCATAGATAATTAATTGGTTCTTATCTACAGTTTATCAGCTTCTGTGTTTGTTTTCCTTCCTGGGAGGTTTGTAAATGTAATTGAGAGTTCTCAGTTATTTCATTTTGCTTCCTCTTCCAATGTTCACTTGTATTTCTCATGCTAGATTTTTCTAAACACGTTGATCAAAATGTATCAATATGAATTATCATAATTTAAATTGAATCACTTGAACCATAAACAAAAGCTTCTAATTTAGTCAAATGTTGTGTATCTACCCTTTAATTTAATTAATTTGTTAATTCCATGCTTTAGATCGCTTGGTCTTGCGATGGCACCTCGTGTGAGATTCCTTCAAAGAGTTCAGAAACAGCTGGAGGCAGCCAATGGGACAGACCACTCGGAGGAGACAGAGCAAAATGAAAATACCCTCACCTTGGTAAATGAGGAAACAGTGGAGAAATGTGGAACTAATTTCAGTGGAAAAACATCTGTTAATACAACAAAGGAAAAACAGAGAAGAAAAGAAACTGAGGAATGTTCTGCTTCCAGTGGAAGTGCTGAGGAGGGTGGCGAGTCTGAGGATGAATCGAAAGAGCTGTCGGAGGAGGAGGAAAAAGAAGTTCATGTACCTAACAGGGTACCAAACTCAGACTCCATGCAGTTCTTTAAAGATGATGATGACGATGATGATGACGATACTGAAGGTCTTGATTTGCTGACAGTGAAACAACGGGATGTTTTTGGTGTGGAAGCTAAAGACAGTCCAGCACCGGTAAGTGCGCTTTATAGTAAGGCTCATGAATCCTAATCATTTTTTATTGGACTTGCTCCAAGGAAGGAGGAGAGGAAAAGAGGAAATTCTGCTCTTAGCAGAATACTTGCTTGAAGTCGGACGTGTTGTGCATAAGTATCAGTGGTCTTAAATACTCCCAAAAGATAAGTGGTGTGACTTAGCTTTTATCATTTTATGCAGTTAGCATAAAGTACTTTTACTAGCATAATGAATATTCTTGTACTTGCTTTAATTTATGAATAATGTGACTTGAAAACCTGGGAAATTTTGACAGTTTTAATTCTTATCACTTACTAATTTGCTTGTACCTCTCTAAATAGCTGTCACTTTCAGTCATAATTTTGATGCTGAATCACAGTTTATAGCACTGGGAACCAAATTGCAATACACGATGAGCCACTTCCCGACAGAAATCATAGCAGAACGATCTTTACAAGAATGTAACCTTCAGACAATGACTTTTACTTTCAACAGGACCATTGCTATTAAAAATTGAGCCAGTATCAAACAGAGAGAGCAAGTCCACATGTTTCTTGTAAGGCATGGTTATAAAGGTTTATTGAAAGTATTCATGTAAATCTTTCATTTCCTTGGCGAGTAGCTTTATAATTTGGATTTCTTTGTCCTTGGTGTTCTAAGAAATATTTCTTTAATCTTTAAATACAGTTTTACAGTAAGGGTGGTTTTGGGGTTTTAAATATTTTTTTGTTATTTCTGTAAAGCAGATTTCATATGTGCATATTGTGATTTTTTTTTTTTTTGGTGTATCTTTTGCTATCTAGCAACTGTACTTCTCTAGTGAAAAGATACAAGCAAAATAACCATCTGGTTTGGCAAGGTTTTTTTTTTCTGAACTTAGATGCGTTCAAGTGGAGCCTCCTGTTAAGCAAAGGGTTTATTTTTCCAACTGGTATTTAAAATCCTTCTTTTTCTGGGCTGTTACTTAACGACACAGGGCACTTACCATGACCTTGAAGCTAATCAGCCCACTAGCTGCATTAATAAGCAGCATCTTTCCTTTAGTATGTAGTGAAGTGTATGAACTCGTTTTATCAGCTATCATTGTCAAAGTTGAGCAGTTGCACAGTAATCTGACTGCTGCCTGCACTCTCCTCTCTGCTGGGAGGAGGCTGACACAGGTTGCAAGTCTCGTCTGAGAACTATGGAAACAGAGTTAACTTCCTGTTATTCTAAGCCTGAGTGGTTCTGCCCAGGCATGGCCACTGCCTGGCAGTAGCTTGTATTTATTAAAAAAAATCAGTTTCGTGTAGAAAAGACCTTTGTGGAGTAAAAACAAAGTGGAGTGAAAATCCCTAATTTAAAGAATTATCATCTCATGGCTTTCTTATTGCTTTGCAGTTTTGCATGCTGAAATACACAGTTTCATGCTGGTTTTAATATGTTGGAAAGTTTTGTTCGGGAAATGGTAAAAGGTGAAAGTTTGAGGTAAAAGAATGAACAGAAGAAATATTATTAAAAGTACCAGTGATTTAGAAAGTAATTTGTAACCACACCGTGTAACCTTTTAAGAGTTTTCCAGCGTTAAACATTTGTAGGCTAGTTGATGTTCAGGCAACTTAGACATTATTTTCTGTGATACAATGTGGATTAACAGCAGTAAGGGTTAGTAGTTCATGTTTGATGTGCAAGTGTGAAAGACCTTGTATCACCTGAAGTTCCTCTACATGGCTGCATAATAACAAAATCTGTAGTTACTTTTCTAAGCAGCTGAGAACAAAACGGAAAAGTTTCAAGATCTGTATCATTAAGAACTGAATTTATATTTAAATCAACTCCTGCTAAAATGCCTGTGGTAGTGAAATACGTCGTTTTCAGAAAGTAAAAACGCAGAGCATGCTCTGCTTAACTTGATCAATACACACAGTAGTGTGGGGTTTATTACCATATTATACTGAGGAAATTACTGATAAATTGTGGAATGTTTTAAATATAAGGATTCTATTTTTAGTAAGAATAAGAGAATAAAGGTTTCTATCACTAACCATATTAACTTATAAAGTTTTTTTATAGAAATGTAACATAGAAATCACACAAAAAGGTTTTTTGGATCAGGCATTGTGCAATTTTTATTTCACATATCTCAGCACCTCATTTTCTGGATGTTAAGACAAAATTGATAATGTGTAACAGTTTTTGTATTTTTTCCCATTTCTTTATTTCCTGGATAGAAGTTCTGAAGTGATTATTATTGCATTAAGATGGACCAGTTCATATTTAAAGAATAGTATTCTGGGGTGTGAGAAGCACTGAGCAGTGTGAATGCAGTTTTCCTGTTGCTGTGTGTTGCAGTGTCCTTCTAGGGAGGACTCAGGAACCAGTTTGCTGCATTTCTAGGATGAGGCAGTGCATTAATTAATTGTATGAAAGGCTGTATCGGTTAGGAGAGTTTTTTAAAAAATCTGTTCTGTGTGCTAAATAAGATAGGAGTCTTTTGCAAACACTGGTATGTGGTCATCTAAGTGGGGGTTAATGAATATGCCCACAAAGATTGAATTCAGTTTGCATTTATGCTTTTAATGTGTGTAATTGATTTTGCAATTTCACTATTCTTGCTTTAGGCTTCTCGTTGACAGCAAAGTAGTCCTGCTGTGATTATTGAGCTCCAGGACATTTTTTGTAAATGGAAACATTAAGTTCAGTTTCAGCTTTTGAATTGCTGTTGTTAGAGACACCATTGCTTCCTCATCCCTGTCTCTACCCTAGTCCATCCAATGGAGCAAAGGGAGGTGTTAGGCTGCCTCTGAGTATCCTCTGTGATGTTGTAGTGCCCTGACCTTTGATTACAGGTGGGGTTAGCTCATCCATCTTTGTACCAAGGGAAAGGAGCTGGTCAAAAAGAGCAGGGATTGTTTAAACTGATGATGGACTAGAAGGGGATTTGCAGGATTTTCGTAGAACAGTTTGTTTTTGATGAATGTACGTGGTACCCAGCCTAACAGTGGAAGAGGTTATGGTGGGAAGTATGACACATCTGGTGTTAATCCTTCTAACAGTGTGACTTGTGGCTCAATTTCACTCTTTCCCTTTCTTGGTGTATGTCCCTTGGCTGCATGTGTACTCTGTCTCTGTCATTTTGTGACAACACATATGAAAGAAAAATCTGTTCTCTGCATTGCTGTATAAAAGGAGAAACCTTGGATAAGGTGAAAGACCTTGGCAGATATTGGAATTTTGTTGAGCTTCCTGGCTCATTTTTTTAAGAGATAGTCACTGACTGCTCTATTTATGAATTTTACTTTGATATGTCAGGATTTTTAGCTGGTGGTATAACTCATGGGGCTTATTTAGATAAGTACAGTGTTCTTATGCATAAAAAGAAGGTCAGCTATATGCATAGAGACATTAGCAGATGGGCAGTACTTAGCTGTTGTGTTAACATTATGGAAATTACTCTTTTAAAGTGCATTTAACAGTATTAGCAGTATTGATGTTGCAAAGACTGTAAGTACTCCCTGGTTACAAACTTTGTTTCTAATGCTAATTTTATGAAAATGCTTTTTGCATTTGGCAATTCAAAGGCTATACTTGTTCAACTTACATCATTATTTATTTTGAGAACTAAGATGAAACCTATAATATATTTTCTTGTTTTTGTTTATACTTTAATTTTAGTCAACTTGTCAAACATATCGCATACTGTTAGACTTCTCTTCTGCTCTTGAATTTTCTGTTTTAATGTGGCAAATACTACGTCACTGAGTTCTTAGGATTGCTCTGGCTTCCTCCCTGCTCCCCCATCCCTTGTTTTATGGACTCTTAAAACTTCTCAAGTGTTTTCAACAATCACTGCTTGGAACACTGTAACAAGCAAAAGCATACAGGGGGCTGCCTTGAATAGTACTTGCAGATTGCTTGGAGTTAATCTGAAGTCTTGAAGAGTCTGCTGTTTGAATATTGTGGCTATGGAAGGAAATTATTTTATATGGTATGATTCTGTCTGAGCTACTTGGCTTGCCTTGCAAGCTATTATTATTACATACAGTGAAATTTTCTTACCTTCTCAAACACATAAAACAAACACTGTAAACTGACATATTATGACCTGGATATGTACATATTGATGAAAGCAGGAAAGAGGAGACAAAGGTAAATCTCCGTAACTACCGATGATGACTGAGTCTATACCAAGAAGCAGAGAGGGGTAGCTCCTTGTAATGTGGACTTTGTACATCGCAGAGATCAAGGAAACATCATTTAATATGCACCAAAATGAGGACATTGTCCCCTGGAATTTTCTTCTGTTATACTCTGCAGAAATCTAAATTAGTTTTCAGAGATGTGATTTATCTAGATTGCTTCTCCTACATTGTCTTTACCTTCTGAATGGGATTTCTTTCCTCCTGTTATGTTTTACAAGAGAACTTTTCATCACTCTTATGTTTATATACTGCCTTTTGGGGGTGAAACATCTTCTCGTTCTTTTCAGCACCTCTTACTAGCTATTATTCTTATGCTTTCATATTAATATATTTTAAACAGTGGACTTTGTCTCCTTGAAGCTTTTCAGGGTTTAGCAAGATAAAAAATACCCAAAGGATGGAAGAAGCAAGGAAGCAAGCTGGCTGGCTCTGGTGGTGGCATTTCCCTTAGGTGTAGCCTGCTTTGCTCCTGCTGTAGCAGTGTGTTGTGTCCAAGAGAAGAAAGCTGCTCCGGGCAGCCCGCTGGCTCTAAAGAGAGCATTATTCCTTGGAGACATGTTGCAAAGTTAGCAGTCTGGCAGAGAAAATAGAGAAGTTACTTATTTGTAAGTTAAATAAAAGTCAATACTGTGATGCATTATGTACCATAAAATCTCCTTCCTAAAGAATGTAAGTGCTTTAGCCCAGTAACAGAGTAACAGAGCTTATGTATCTCTAGTTGAATTACAGCAAGTAATGCTTTATATGAAGAACAAAATATTTGCATACAAGTGAACTAGGCCTACATTTGGATGTTAGCCAAAGTGCTTCAAGATTCCAGTGTTAGAAAAAGTTATCAGCCATGAATGGAGATGAAACCTGCTGGCAGTACCTCAAGCCTCTGTATGCAGAGCAGCCACCAAAGAACACATTCTACGAAGTGAATGCAAAATTTTAAAGAAATCACATTTTCAATGCAATTTCAGTAACTTCAATACAACTAAAACTTATTTTTTAAAGGATGTTTATGATGTCCAGTTTTACATTCTACGTAGTTTTTAAAAGTCTTGTTATTCAGGAGTGCTTCAGTGAGCTACAAAAAGGACAGACCAAAACCATTTCCTTGTGTTCTTGGACAATTTTTGCTTTTTGGATTTGCAGAAAAGTTCATTCCCCTGGCTCTACTATTTTTAAGTAGAACATTCATGATTTGCTTGCTAGATTAAACTGTGCAAGAGAGGCTTTTCAGGCAGTCCTTTGTAAAAACCCATTACCTACCTTAAACTCCAGCTCCGTAGATCAGTCATTGTTTTAGTCTGTCTTTGTTGCTTTCTCAGGTTAGCTGCTTTAGCACCCTTCTATTGGCTCCACATACCTCTTCAAATCTCTCTCTGAAGATTTCTATTTCAATTGCATTTTTACCAGCTTACTAAGAACTTCTGTAGTTTATGAAAGGTTCACTGTAAGTATTTAGGTTTCTCATACCTATAAGACAGCACTCCAGGTATTTGTGCTAATCCCTGTGATGCTTAGGTTAATTAAAAAAATCTACAATTAGCAGTCTGAGTTACTGGTAAGCTGTGTAATTGAAATAAATGGCTGCTATATATCTTTTAAAGGGTATCTGTTCGAGACAGTCATTCTAAATACTTTAATCATATCGAAAACCTGGATAAAAATATGGGGTTCTATGAATATCCATTAATTTTTTTGGATGTATCTGCCCTTGTCACAGATACTAGCTTCCTTTATCATGCTATGGAGCACGCAATTCTGATGTGCTGGGCTTTGCTTCTGTGGAAAATTTGACATGTTGGCGTGCTTTTGAACCACTGTGAATGATGGTAGTTTTGATGCCTACAATCCATCCTCTTGGCGTTTGTTACTCTTGTAAATAGGAATCATGTGTAGAAAGATGGTAGATGGGTAGGAAGCCTACTTCGAACATTTTTATTTAAAATATTTGAAAGGAGCCTTATTTGAAGCAGGAAGGGCTTTTCCAGGTCTGGTGGGAGTTATTCACAAGTCAGTGGCTTTTCCAGCTGGCTGGAATGTTACTGCTTGCCCTCTAGAGCCAGGGATGTTGACAAGTTAGTAGCCACTGCAGCACACTTCTGAACTAGACAGTGCCACCTTTTTTGTTGCAGTTACTGAAGCCATGAGTTGTGCCACCTGAAGCAGCCTCACAGAACTTACCTTCACTCTGCGGGACCTGCTGCAGTACCACATCATTTACTGTCCTAAGGAGAGGAGGCTGCTTGGCAGCGTGTTTCTGTGGCTACCTTCACTGAAGTACGTTGAAACTCGTGTTTAACAATCTGAGTTTTGAACCTGGACTAGAAGGGATACTAAGCCAGTTCCCACATGGTACAAAACTGGGAGGAGCTACTTACTCCCTCCAAGTTAGGAAGGCTCTGCAGAGAGACCTCAACAAATGAGAGGACTGGGCAATCACCAACCAGATGACGTTTAACAAGGGAAAGTGCAGGATTCTGCACCTGGGATGGAGCAGCCCTGGATGTACGGACAGACTGGGGAAGGAGAGGCTGGAGAGCAGCGCTGCAGAAAGGGACCTGGGAGTCCTGGTCAGTGGCGAGTTGGACACGAGCCAGCAGTGCCCTGGCAGCCAGGAGGGCCCAGCGTGTCCTGGGGGGCCTCAGGCACAGCACGGCCAGCGGGGCAAGGGAGGGGATTGTCCTGCTCTGCTCTGAGCTGGGGCGGCCTCACCTCCCGTGCTGGGGGCAGCCTGGGTGCCACAGTGTAAGAAAGACATTGAACTGTTGGAGAGTGTCCAAAGGAGGGCAACAAGGATGGTGAAGGATCTGGAGGGGAAGCAATACAAGGAGTGGCTGAGGTCACTTGACCTCACTGCAGTTACAACTTCCTTATAAGGGGAAGCGGGGGGGACAGGCACTGATCTCTTCTCTGTGGTGACCAGTGACAGGATCCGAAGGAATGGCTTGAATCTGTGTCAGGGGAGGTTTAGGTTGGATATTAGAAAAAGGTTCTTCACCCAGAGGGGGTTTGGGCACTGAACAGGCTCCCCAGGGAAGTGGTCACTGCACCAGCCTGACAGAGTTCAAGAAGTGTTTGGACAATGCTCTCAGACACACGGTGTGACTCTTGGGGATGGTCCTGTGCAGGGCCAGGAGTTGGAGTCTGATCCTTGAGAGTCCCTTCCAGCTCAGCAAATTCTGTGATTATATAATCTCTCCAGGTCATTAATGGTTTGTGCTGTACAGAGTGCTCTGAGCAGGCTGGACTATTACTTACATGCTCAGGTTTCAGTGTCTGGTGAAAATTCAGGCTGAAATGAGGCATGTGCTTTGTCTCTCTATTGAATAGACCCAAAATGACTGAGAGAGATGCGTGGTCTTTTATGTCAAGAAATGTTAGAGTACTGTATGTCTTGAAATAATTCATTAAAATCTTATTCATTTAGTACTTCCAGAAGGTTACTCAATCCTGCAGTAGTACCCTCAGTTTTAATTGTTCTTTATCTCTGATTTATAGCCTTGTTTAATATATTGCAGCAGTTTCATAGATAAGGGTGAATGAGCAAAATACTCTGCATTAAATCTGCCTACTTTTAGTCAATATTCTCGGAATCTGTAGGATTTGTAAATTATTAAAATGTCACAGTTTCCTTTAAAATCTTTAGTCCCTAAATGGTTGCTGAGCGATGGCATTGGAATTATTTATAACTATGACATAATTTTGGATAAGTGTTCTAGAAGTTGAATGCTAAAATTGTAAAATACTACTAGAAATTATACAACACTAATTTTTAAAGGAAATGCTGCTTCCTGAAATAGTAGTAATGCAGACCAAGCACAAAGTATGTATCTGGAATCTTCCGACTATCTGTCAGCACAGTTAAAATTATGAGAATTATTCTTTATTGTATAGTGTCTTCTCTGATAACAGACATCTGCTACTGTAAGCATTGCTTAACAAACTACCCATGCACATTTTAAACAGTATTTTGAGGCACATTTTTAAATTTGTGTGTGAGCTGTGTAATTTTCAGATGGAATCATTTGATGATTTGAAAATAAAATTTGTGGGTGATGATTCATCAACTGTTAGCCAAAGTAAGTCCTGGGGTAATTAATTACATTATCACTAACATTCTGCAGATCGTAATTTATTGGCCATTTTAAAAAGGAAAATGCATGCAGTATGATATTTGGGAATAGTGACCTACTGACTGACCAGAAGCTGGGAAATCTGCTTGGTTCATGGAGCAGATATTCCATGTTTCCATGTGAGGAGCTGTACTGTTGGCATCCCAGCTGGGATGGAGTCTCTCACCTTCTGCAGCCTGGTCTCTCTGCTCCCCATCTTGGATAAAGCAACAGCTGCATCCCCTGAGGATAAAATTCTCTGAAAAGAGCATTACTTTGAATGAGTGAAAGGAAATTAAACCAATTAAGACTGTAGCCTCTAGCTTTGTTTCAGTAAAAAACAAATTACCAAAAATGTCTTTGGGCTAACCTGATGGGGAAGTCTTAGAGGTCTTCTCATTCCCCATTGCCCTACTGTTCCTGTGTTAGTTTTCCACTTATTTCAATGCTTGTTTCTGTGCTTTGCCTGAGCTACGTGTGTGTTTGTTCTTCTTGCTAGAAATCTTCATTTAACTGATGCCCACTGGGTCAAGATAAGGAGCAGGCAAAGCAGTTTATGGCCTATATGTTCTGTATGGACCTCTGTGAAGTAAAAGGGTTGTGCTTGAGAAGAGAGATGGTTGGCAAACATGCCTGGAGAAAATGGGGTGCATTAGTAAATCCCTCAGAAAAGCATACAGATAGGTGTCATTGAGTGGGAAGACTCATGGGAAAACAAAATGACAAGGGTAACTCCTTGAGGAGCTAAACGGCAGTATAATTTCCCTCAAATTTGTCCCCTATGTGACAAAGACCACAAAGCATTTTTTAAAACTGTCTTTTACAGTATTTTTCTGTGGTAATATTGACTATGCTTATTGCAGAGTCTGTGCACGTGGGCCACTGGAGAAGAAAAGCCAATGGCAAGCCACGAAACCACTAGTATTGTGGTTTTTAAAATTAGTTTTACCTGTTAGCAGAGTAGAAGAGGAGTGTGTCTGAGGTACTTGTGCAATGCAGATCTTGCTGTGAGTGCTCTGGGAAGCGAACACAAAATGTTACCTATTTGAAATAGTAGCTAGTTCATTTTATACTGGAGTTACTGAAAGTGTTTTCTTGTTTCCGTAATCTCCACATGGAGCAAAATTAATATTAGTTGATGTTTTGTTTTTGTTCACTCTTACCTGAGTCAGAGTGGGAAAGTCACAAAACATCAGCTGTGTGGTAGCAGCTTTACACCAGCTTCACAACAGAGACCACATCTTGCAGAGCAGGAAATGAGAGTATGTGCTTTGGTCTCCATAGGTCTGTATGCATATACATGTAATGCATATACCTCTTACTTCTGGGAAAAATATTATTTTTGCAGTCACTATTCCTCCCCTGTAAATACATGCAACTCTAGTCTGAGTTCTGTGTCTGTACTTCTGGGTGATATTCTTGCATTTGACATCTTCAGACCTCATTAATGAAAAGCAGGGGTCCTTCAGGGGAGGTCACAAATCCCAATGTTAGTCCCAAATTGTTTATTTTTTTGTTGTTGTTGTTGATGGAAGGCAAGAGAAGAGCAAGCCGATAATACTAAAATGTGTATTAGCAGCTGCGTTAAGCCTTTCCATCTGAGGCTTGTTTCCATTAAGATGCACTGAATACCAAAATGTACTTCAGCCACAGCTGTTTACATGCTTGTAATGCAGTAGGCACATGTTCTGCTGGATTCTGTTATATTCCAGCCACAGGAACTCACTGATGTGGGCTTGGAGAAATGGGTAATTCCTCAGTTTGTGTATTTTGAGAATAGTCTGCTGACCTAGAATCACATCATTTCTGCTAAAGAACTCCCTGTGAACTGGTGCTGTCATTTCCTGTGATGTCTATTTGGTGTGAGATTGAGCATGGGAAGAGGGCAACTTCCAAGGAGTTCCATGAAAGTTTACATGTCCTGGCTCATGGATGAGTACTGTATTTGCAAGACAGGTCTTCACTATATTTTCTCATGTCCTGTTTCTTGAGGTTTTCACTTGAGGTTCAAATTTGAGATTCACTTGACACGTAGATGGGAAGCATAATTGCAGAATAAAGTTAAAACTTTGAGTTGTTGTTTTCATGGTGTTTTAATTGGCATTTGTGGAAGAATGTTACAATCTCAGATAAAATACTACGGGTTTTTATTTGTTATTTAACACCTATGGGCTATAATAATTTGTTACTTTCTCTAGCTGTTGTGCCAATAGTTTCCCCAATAATATTGTCTGAAAAGTAAAAAACGGTTCTTGTTCATCTATTTATTTTTATGTTGGTCACAAAAAGATTAAATTTTTTAAAAACAAGTATACGAGTGGGAATATATTTAGATGTATGGTATGTGCTGGAATGATGTGGTAACAGGAAAATAAGGACCAGTAGCAGAAATTAGAAGATGCTATCAATGATAGGCTGTGGTAGGTTAGTGAGTGTAGATGCAAAGTGTATTTTGATCAGTGGATTGAAAAGGAATACTCATTTCCAGCTTTGGGACACAAATTTTGAGTGGGAGTTTCTAGCACATGCAGCTCTTACACCAGTTTAGAAACAGTGTTTGAAGTTGGAGTCACATTGTGAAGGAAAGCTTTGTAAGTAGCTGTCACAGAAGCTATTGGGACTAATGTCAAGAGGGGATTGAAGGGAGAAAGGAGATTAAGGTGAGAAACCTGAGCTGAAAGGTGGTGTTTTTGTATGGGTGTGACAAATCCGTGAAGCATCTTTAGAACCTGACCCTTGGGGAGCCCACAGGATACTGTCTGCAAGTTCCTGTCTCTCTTAACATCGTGTTTCCTAAAAACTTACAGCTCCTCTTTTGCACTGGTATTTGAATATGTGTTGGAGTGTTGCTCACTACCATAGTTTTGAATATTGGCAATTCTACTAATATGTGGTTTCTTTTTCTACAGCTTTTTAGTGCTACAGTAGTTGCATTTTATAGATGTAAAAGGAAGTGGTCATCTGGTCTGACTTCCCTGGATATTATAACCATGTTGGGATACTCAATCATTCCTGTATTGAATGCAAAAATTAAATTTTGTGTAAGTGCATCTTTCAAAAGCCATCCTTTTTAGATCTGGAGAGATTAGGAGATTAAAAATCCACCACTGCTAGTTTTTCCAGTCATTTAACTCATTTGTTCATGTTGTCTTGAAGAGGTGGGTATGGGATTGAAGAATAAAGACAACAAGGGACATAATAAGAGGACAGCAGCGTAGAATCAAGATATTCCAGCAAATACTCCTTTGGCCTGCAAGAGAGACTTTATTTTAGCACAGAGAAGAATGTGAGAAGAAAATGTGATACTGTTATGGAGGAGGTGAATGACATGATATAAATTGAAAATGCAGTGTGCAAATGCAAATTGAGGCAGCTTCTAGTTTATGGACAGTTTGTTGCTGAATGTTAACAAAAGTAATTTGGAAGGCATCCCATGTTCCTTAGGTGTGGAAAGGACGGTGTGGGAGTTGAAGGTTGTATGTTTTGACTGAGTGAACTTGAGTCAAATTTCTGTTCCTTGTTGGTTCAAGTATTATAATTATCTTAACAAGGCAAGCCTTAAAAGAAAGAGAAAAACTTTATGTACAGCATCTGCAGGTAATTTTTCTCTCTTTGATTGCAAGATCAGCATTTACTGCAAGCCAAGGAAATGTTATGTTTTCATTAACCAGTTTTGTTCTTGTGGCTCTACTTTCACAATCCCTTTTAAACATGGGAAATTTAAAACATAAATTACTTTGACTTCTCTACATTTTCAAGAAGTATTTTATTCTTTTTAATACAGATGAATTTTTCAGTGGGTCATTGAAGATAATCAATCTTGAAATCTCTCTGTTACTGCTAATCTTCTGTTACGCTTGGAAAAATAACTTTCATATTTTATTTTTCCTTTGAACACTTTTTAAGCACTTACGAGCAATAATACTCTTCTAAAACATTTAATGATGTAATGTAGAATAGCTGCTAGTGATTAAAACCAAGACAGTTATAATGGAATATTTACTAGGAAAATTGAAAAGAGACTAACCAGTAAATAGTGGTATGAGAAATATTAAATTCTTCTAGTGGAAAAACATTGGAGAACTGGAATGTAATTTTAGCTTCAGTCTTCTATCAAGCATGAGCATCTCATTGAAATGTAAGTGTTGGCATGTTGTTTTCACTTTTTTCTTTAGTTAGTGGAATAATAGTTCAGAGGTATTTCACATTATGCTATTGTTACATACTCAGCTTAATGTAGCATATGTGCTGTGGTCTCCAAAATGGATAGAGCTGTCCTGGCATCCACACTGTGCTGGTGTTGGGATAGGAGGTAACTGATGTAGTTGGAAACTGATCACACTTGTCCTGCTTCTGTGGGTCTTCAGCTAGATGAATTCCTTGCCTATGTGTCGGTTCAGGCATCTCTGATTTCCTTTGCCTCGCAGGATATTCTCTGGTATTGGATCTTCTTGACTGTAATACCTACAGAGCCTGGCAATTCCTCAGATATTTTCTTGAAAAAAAGGATGTGAAGTACATCAGCAGAGATTTTATTTTATGTTACGATTTTCTGCCCGTCTGGACCTTAGGGGGGAATCTGGGAAAGGGCACGTTTCCTGCTCGTGCAAGATGCTGGCTAGCAAATTGGTGCAGCAGGTGGTGGGAGGCAGAAGCAGGATGGGCTGTGGGAGCTGTGCTGTCCTGGCTGCAGGCTCCTGCTGCAGTGAGAGGCTCCTGCAGTGGCAGGGCTGGGGCTTTGCCCCGTGACTCACAGCTGCTGCCTCAGGGCCCAGGCTGGAACTGGCACTTGCCCTCTGCCACTGAAGGGGTCGAGCTACCCTGACAGGAGACATCTGTCCTTCCTTGTGTCTCATCTCTGTCTGCTGCTCTAGCTTTTCTCAGGAACAGAATGCTGCAGCATTCCTTCCCTCCTGAAGAGGTGACTTCGTTACCTAATTCCTGATGTACAGACCCAGGGAGATAAAGGGGCATTAATGGCAAGGAGTTAAGCATTTAAAGTGGAGGAATAGTACTTGTACTGCTGTTTCCTCTCTCTCAAGTCTGAAGGTAATAAGGAACGTAGGTGAAATAAAAAAAAAATTAGCAAAAGCAATTTTTCTGCACATATAACTGTGTCTAAAGATTTTACAACTAAAGAATTATTAGCTCTTCTTTTCAGTTATTCATCTGAGCAATGCAGTGCTTCTAAAAGACATACTCCCAACTAAATTTGTTCTCATTTTTGCGGCAGGAAGGCTTAAATCTACATTAAAGTATTTTTTTCAATATTAAATATAAATTCGTAGGAATGTTCAGTATGTATTTGGGAGGTTAATGCTCATATTAACTATTCCAACTTTTAAATCTGGGTTACTGATTTTATGGTTTAACCCCAGCTGGCAACTAAGCACCATGTAGCCATTTGATCACTCCACCTCAGTAGAATAGGGGAGAGCATCAGAAGAGTAAAAGTGAAAAAGTCTCCTGTGTTGAGATAGAAGATAGTTTAATAGGTAAAGCAAAAGCTGTGCACACAACTAAAGCAGACCAAGGAATTAATTCACCACTCCCCATGGGCAGGCAGGTGTTCAGCCATCCCCAGGAGAGCAGGGCTCCATAATGCATAGCAGTGACTTGGGGAGACAAAGACCATCACTGCAAATGTCCCCTCTTCCTTCTTAGTCACTCAGCTCTATATGCTGAGCATGAGCATCTGGTTTGGAATACGCCTTTGGTCACTTGGGGTCAGCTGTCCTGGCTGTTTCCCCTCCCAACTCCTTTTGCACTCCCAACCCACTCACTGGTGGGATGGGGTGAGAGGCAGGAAAGGCCTTAATTCTGAGCAAACCGTGCTCAGCAGTAACTAAAACATCCCTGTGTTACCAACACTGTTTCCAGTACAAATCTAAAAAATGACCCCATTCTATCTACTGTGGAAAAAAATAATTCCACTCCAGTCAAAAGCAGCACACTAGGCTAAAAATGTTGTTACAAAATCAGTGAAATAGTAAGTATTTAATTTCTGAAAGCCACAACTACTAAATCTGTTGCAGGAGTGAACCCAAACTTCATATTCTTAATTCTCTTACACTTCTCATCAATTCCCTTAGAATTTCATCCTCCTTGAAATGTGGTGGGCAGGCATTTGTGATTCACACAAAAAGTGCCATATGTTGCTGAAAGCTGTAAATATATTTGCAAAGAGGTGTGAAGCTCTCAAAGCTCAATACTGCCTTTACAAATGTCACTGGCCAGGGTTTACCTTGAGAATGTTTAATGACGTGGCTCAACATAAGAACAAACCAGTTGTTAAAACAGGGGTGACATGAAGTATTTCACAAGTATAGCTCTGTGTTTGAGCATGATGATATTAATGTATGGTGACTCAAGTTCTTCAGTCATGAGATTATATAGTGGTTAAGGACATTTAAGGTGATGGGAGAAACCAGGTTATTTCTAACTAGAAAGCTGTAACTTGTTTGTTTTCCTCTATTTAGTTTGTTTGCTCTGAGGAAATTCTATGAGCTCAATTTCTATGCTGTGTAAAAATGATTTTTTTTTGTTTACACATAGGTTACTTAAAATTCATTGAGCAGTTCTGTGTACTTTAATGTCTGATATTTGTGAGCTGGTCTTTGCATTTGCAAAATGGTGGAAAACTGTTGAAGGTGAAAGCTTCGGTCTCATGGTAACCTATAATGTGAGTTTGAACAGTGCATTCAGGCTTTTTAAACATACCTTTTTTATTTACTATTTTTGTATATAACAAGAAAAAGCTTTAGGTTTTATCTTTGGAGTTCTCTGAAATCTTTCTGTCCTGCCTAAATGAATGACTGAGATTCACTGTCTTGAGACAAACTTCTGCTGTTCTCCTATGTTCAGACAAGGGGCTGAAATCTATCAACAAAAGCTATTGATCATATGCCTTTTCCAGCTGTCCTTCCTGGGATCTTGCTGGAGTGTATACTTACTGTACTCACCCCCTTCACAGCCTAAAAGGACTTGGTACAAAATAGAAATTCAGTGTTTGTGCTGTGGTACCTGGGACATCTGAATGTCAAACTCTGTCTGATGGAATTGCATTCTTCTGTTTTAATAGAATTGCAAGGATAATACAGTTGAAATTCATAGTTGTCATTAAGGATAACATCAGCAAATAGGTCAGAGATGAACTGGAATTGACTGTTTTCTTTTCACTTGAGTTAATTTACAGATTTACTGAGCCACCAACAGCTCAGGATTCAGTGCATGACTTAAGTTGTGTTACAGGTTGGGGTTGTCTTAAACTTCTTTTAAAAAATAGGTATGTGTCTTATGTACATAAAATATTTAGCCCTCATATGATTTATATATACAAAGTATATATGTATATAATATATAAAGGTACACTGTATTCTAGAAAAAAAAATTTATATATGTTTAATTGCATATATATGTAATTCATATATGTGTGTATGTGTGTATATATATGAAAAAGATGCTACCCAAATATTTGTCTACAGCATCTTTCCTAAGAAACCTCATTGTTGAGTTCCTGAACACAGCTCATTTTATATGGGGTTAATTTTGCTAATGCAAATGGCAAGAGTCTGATGATTAAAATTTTAGTTTTTATGGTATTTCTTAGAGTCTCAGCTAGGAGTACCAACACTTAACAGGAATTATTTCTTGTTTTGTTTCATGATTGCCTGGAAGATGCCCTGTTTCAGAAGGCAATTGGCAAAGGCTGCAGAGTCAGGGTATATCCTGCTCTCAGGCAACTTTGCTTTTGAAGATATTTCGTATGATGGTTATAGAATAAACTCATTTTTGTACATGAGCTGTGCCTCACTTTGTGTTCTCTTCTCTCTTACTTCCTTTATGTTGTTTTTGTCAGTGCTGACCGTCACAAATGCAGGAATTAGCTGAGAGAGCATTTCTCACCAGTCAGTCTTCTTTGTGCAGAAAGATAAATCTGTGGATTTTGCCAGTCTTATATTTGGTCTGAAAGTTGGTCATCAGATTTTCAGAAAAGAGAGTAAGTTGATACCATACTGAGCTCATTTTTATATATAAGCAAGGCTGAATGCGAAGGTTTCCTATTCATTCTGAACAGTGGTAGAAGTTCCCTTACCAGTCTGCAGAAATTATTGTAACATAAGCAATTCACCTTATCTTCAGGTGTAGATTGAGAAGTGGAGGATATGGCTGTATGTAGTAGTGAGTAGCTAGACTTGAAGAAAACCAGGTCATCCCTTTTGGGTAAGTCAACCACCATGATTTCTTTCAGCGTATGTGGTTATGGTTAGTAGCTGGAACTTTTGCAGATGCCCACTGTGTGCCAGGAGCAGCAGAAGTGATGTAACTGTTGCTAAACATTAGCTCTAATTACTCACGGGGAGGGACGGGATTTGAGATTTTTGGTTTTGTTTTGTTCTAGGCAAATTTCAGAGAAGGGATTGCTCAACCAAAAGGCATATATCAGTAATAATACAAGAAAAAGTATGTAGGGATAGTAGACTTTAAGAGAGAAGGCAAAACCACACTGACATACAAACAGAAATGGGAGCTTACCAGTGGCAATTAGAATTCTTTAGTTCTCTGGGGATATGAGCTAATTGAAAATGTGTGAATTGTTAATACTTCACCTTTTTATTGTATTCCTTACTTTGTGTTGGATATACTAATGACAGTTAAGACAGTGAAAACCTACTTTCTGTTTTATCAGAAAGCTGCTGCAGTTGTTAGACATTACTTTGTGAACATCTGTCACTTTTAATATTGAGTTGGCAAACCCCCAAATTGTTAATGAGTAAATGAATGCTAAGATCTGAATGGGCTGTGCTTGTATTGGGAAGCTTTGGTGGCTAGCTGCATACACAACAGGCAGCACTTCTAAATACTGGGTCTAGACTAATTAGGTTATTCTAATAGATGGGTTGTTGATGAAAGCACTTAGAACTTTAGTTGAAAGAATCTTCAAACAAACAACAACAACAACAACAAAAAACCCTCTCCAAGAACTCCCTCTTGAGCTTCAAATCGAGAAGTATTGCTAATCCCAGCTGTTTAGTCAGAGTAATGTGCCAGCTGTCCTAGACCTGGATTTGACAGCTGACTGCTGTAGGCAGAGCGACAAGTTGTAGACAACTGTAGAGACAATATTTGATAATATCTGGGGTGGGGAGGGAAGATGCATCAAATATTTTTATATTAATTATTATTTTTTTAATGGTTATTCAGCACAGAATGAGGATACACTGAGACAACAGCAGCATCCCTTACTCTCCACACAGGTATTGGCAAGCTGAGTGCATCAAAGTGCTGCATTAAATAAATGTGTTTTTTTGGGAGATGAACTGTTCAGTTCTTGAAGCTACAAAAGGGGCTATTACTTTTTTCAGTGTTTTGAAGGCATTAACACAGGCTAAGGTAGCTGAAATTTTTTTGGTAGACATAGAGGTGAAAAAAGGTAACTGCTTGAGAGGGAGAGAAAATTTGCTTCAGGAAGTGTTAGAGACCTTTCTGTGTGGCCTAGAGCAGGTCAGCAAATCCTTCTGGCACTTTTGCAAAGTATTTAATGAATGTGCTAATGCTTGAATGGTTATTTTTCTAAAATGCATTCACACAGATGATTAGAGGGATGAAGCACCTCTCCTGTTAGGAAAGGCTGAGAGAATTGGGATTGCTGAGGTTGGAGAAGAGAAGGCATGGGGTGAGCTAACTGTGACCTTCTAGTACCTAAAAGGGGCCGACAAGAAATCTGGAGAGAGACTATTTACAAGAGCATGTAGTGACAGGACAAGGGGAAATGGATTCAAACTGAAAGAGGGTAGGTTTAGGTTAGATATTAGGAAAAAAAATCTTTACCATGAGGGTGGTGAGACAGTGGAACAGATTTTCCAGAGAAGTTGTGGCTGCCCCATCCCTGGATGTGTTCAAGGCCGGTCTGAGTGGGGCTCTGAGCAGTCTGGTCTGGAGAAAGGTGTCCTGCCCATAGCAGGGGCATTGGAACTAGATGATCCTTAAAGTCCCTTCCAACTGAAGTCATTCTGTGATTCTGTGAAAACCTCGTGCTTGACTTGCAGAACAGTAGTATGGTTAGAAATGAAGTAATAGAAGTCCATAATGAAATATGTAAAATAGATAGTAGTACAGAAGGCCAATGGCCCCTGGCCTGGACCCGCAGTGGTGTGGCCAGCAGGAGCAGGGCAGTGACCGTCCCCCTGTACTCCGCCCTGCTGAGGCCACACCTCCAATCCTGGGGTCAGTCCCGGGCCCCTCACTGCAGGAAAGACATTGAGGGGCTGGAGCGTGTCCAGAGAAGGGCAACGGAGCTGGGGAAGGGTCTGGAGCACAAGTCCTGTGAGGAGCAGCTGAGGGAGCTGGGGCTGTTTAACCTGGAGAAAAGTGGCTCAGGGGAGACCTTATCCCATTCTGCAACTGCTTGAAAGGAGGGTGTAGCCAGGTGGGGGTCTGTCTCTTCTCCCAGGTAACAAGTGACAGGGACAAGAGGAAGTGTCCTCAAATTGCACCAGTGAAGGTTTAGATTGGATATTAGGAAAAATTTCTTCCCAGATAGGGTTGTCAAGCATTGGAACAGGCTGCTCAAGGAAATGGTGGAGTCACCATCCCTGGAGATATCTAAAAGACATCTAGGTGTGGCACTTGGGGACATGGTTTAGTGGTGGACCTGGCAGTACTGGGTTGATGGTTGTACTCAATGGTTAAGGTCTTCTCAAACCTAAATGATTCTATGGTTCTATAAATCAGGTTCATAAATCAGCTCTGTGACACAGGCCACAGTACTGCAACTTACATAGCAAACAAAAATAGTACCTTGGTCTTGGCAACTGGAATACTCATAAATTGGAAAACCAATCTGATCTTTACATGTATGCTTAAACAGTGAGGCTGACAGACTGCTGCATGTGCACTGATTTTTGCTAGAATTTTAAGCACTCAAGCAACGTATGCTCATATGTGAGTAGCTTGAAATTTGAAAGCTCCTGTCTCTCTCTAAATAGTGTCAACTGCCCAAAAAGCACAGCTCAGGACTTTCTCAGAAGCTGTTCATTCTTGGTGCATGAACTTGCCTCTTAGCCTTGTTCAGCTTATCTGACCTGTGCCCCATGCTTTTGAAATAGAATTGATACTTACGTCTGAAACAGGAAAGTTTAAAGGTGATATCTTAAATAGAATGATACCAAAAGTGTGGTTATTCTCACCTCAGAAGTGCTTCTCAATGGCTGTGGTAGCAGCCAGCTTGAAGTAGCTATGGATGCATTTCCTTGCATTCACTGGAATGTGAAGATGTACTTCAAATAACACTAAAGTTTTAAAGCACTTTGCTTCTCCAGGTTTTTAGCACATAATTGAGTTTGTAATTTTGTAGTTTATGAAGACTCCATGAGTATACTTGTCTTGGCAATATGTCCCAAGAGATCCTTTATTATTTCTTGAATGACAATCTAAGTGCTGCACTCAGCCATCCCTAATGAGTGGGCTGAGCGTGTGACTGGGGAACGAAGCTGTTTCTGACAACCTGTTCCCTTTAGGTTTGTCTAGGGCAGTAAATAAAAGGTACATAATTTGCATAAGCCTATTAAGTGGTTTTCTCAAGGGGAATAACAATAATTTCTAATGCTGTTTTCAGTGCTGACAGTTGATCCATTTAAAAATTAGGTATTGAAAAGGATTCCAGTGAAAGGAAAAGGTGGAATGGTCTGTGGCTGTGCCACAACATGGTCAGGAAAATGCAGAAAATGTCAGTCCTTCTGTGAGCAGTGAGTGTCCAGTCTCATATGTTGTTTGTAGTGAATGGAAAAGAACAAGCTATACCAGTACTGTTGTTTGTAGAATAAGGTAATTTCAGAGGTTTAAATGCAGGTGGAAAGAGATTAATGAGCACAGTAAAATTCCATGTGACTGTTTTAATTTAAAAGTATACAGATGCTTGTTTTTTGGCATGAAATGAACCAAAATGAATCACAATGAAATTGAACATATGTTATTTGCACTGGCTTGTTTAAATCTGTTTCACAACAAACATTTATTGGAACCACTCACATTTGTGTGGAGAAAAAAATGCTTTTGTGGTCTGTGATGTTTCTTGAAGTAGCAGATTGAAAAAGTTCAGTACATCATCCTTGTAAAATAGAAAGCTTTGGTATGCTGTCTGTTTAAAAAAGGGACTTGTAGAGTAACTTGATGTGGTAAAAGTGTGTGAAAAGACAAAAGTAAACTTTTCTTTAAATCTTCATAGCATTGTTTTTAGTTTCTCATTTAAGTTTCCCCTATACAAGTGTTATATTTGTTACCTTACTGTTCAAGAGGGTGATACAATGGTATGGTTGACAGAAGTTTCAGTGTGATTCTGTCTCCCAAAAGGAAAAATGATTTGTTGATAAGCACAGTTATGAAGTTAAGTATATCAAAATCCTCCCTCTTTGTTCTGAGATGGAAAATGAGTGTATCCTGGATAACAGGAATGCCAATATGTGCTCCAAATACAGCTTTATTGTTTGTCTAGGACATTTCAGAAACAAATGTTCAATTTTTGTTGTCTCTTTACAGAAATGAGTAAGAGGGTTTTTCGTACAAGTAATTTTAAAAAATGTTGACTGGTGTAGAAAGTAAGGTATAGAGAAGAAAAGAGGGAAGATTTGTACTGAATTAAGCCCCTTCATTATTCTAAAAAAATATTTGTCATAGCTTAAAAAGGAGATTTTAATTTGCAGAATAGTCAAAGTGTTATTCAAAGTCAACACTGGATTGTGTCCCTAGGGTTTGAGATTATTGTTTTATTAATGCTATGTAATTAAAGTGGCAAATGGACAATTAGAACTTGGCATTTGGGGGTAGTTTTATTGATATATTCCATGATACATTTTATGCACTTATCCAACCTGCAAGTGTGCATAACTTCTTAGACTTCTGGCTATTTCTTGAAACTTAAATTAGTGAAAACTTTGTCCAAAGATATTATGGAACACTAGTAGTAGGTATTGACTTTGTGATAATGATTCAAAGTATAATTATCTTTGGTCTTTTCACACATTGTGAAATATTTACATAAGGGTCACAGAAGTCTTTAGCAAGTACAATGTATATTTGTTGAGTACTTTCTGGTTTGAAAATGTGGTGCTTTTATGCCCAGAATTAACACATCAGGTTATTGTTGCAGCAAGTTTTCGGTTCTGTGCCAGTAAAGCTGCAGCTTTGATTAGATGTTGCAATGCAGTCAGTAGGATTGTAGTTTGTCGTTTGAGACTGTCCTGGTTTCAGCATGGAAATTCTTGCAGTAGGAGGAGCTCTAAGCTCTGCCAGTGTGCCAGCCTAGCTAAGGTTTGCCTGCTGTCTTAAATGGGAGCATTGTTAGGATAAAGGCTGTCGTTCTTTTAAGCACTTGCTTGATCTCTACAGGAGTTCTCAGAGCTGCACAGTATCAAGGTAAAGTCTTTTTAAAAGTGAGTATTTTGAGAACAGTCAATTTGGTGGTCAAGTAATCCCTGGAACAATGTCCCCCACTGCTGGCTGTTTTCAAGAGGTGGCTGGACAGTCTGCTAGATAATCTCATGTTGGCTCCCTTTCCCATGAGAGGTTGGACCAGATGATCTTTTGGAGTCCTTCCTGATTCTGTTTTGATCTGGTTTTGTGGCAGATTGGTAATACTCATGATGGGTAGGTATGTACACTGAGGAGTGTCAGGAGTATCCAAAAATGTAGTCAGGGCACCCAGGCATCTGCTGCTCAGTGTGATGACTTCAGGTTGCAGCACAGCCGTCACTGCTGGATGCCTCACATGCTCGACAGTCAGCTTCTGATTTCTGGTCTGGCACTTCGGGGTAAAGCAGTACACTTGGATAAGCCAAAAACCATGTGGTTTCACTTTGCAAAAATTCTCGAGCTGATGATTGAACTGCTTTATACATTATTGTGGCATGAACATGGAAGGCAGCACAGCCAATCTCAAATTGTCCTAAGCTGAGACACCACTGTCCCCAGTCGTTAGAGGTCTGATAAGAAAAAGTGAGCAAGCCTGACACACAGGCTTCCTCTGGAGCTGCTTAACCCTTCATCTCCTCTGTTGCAGTGATGGAGGCAAAACCTGCTGTTTTCAGAAGGGTTCTGGGATGGGTTTTAGGATTACAGTGTTGCTCTTTTTTCAGTTTTTTTGTCCAGTTTCAAGTAGAAATTCAAACTGGTACAGACAGCTATGCATACTGGTTTAGATGCAGGTACAAATGCTGGAGTTGAGATTGTAGAGTTAAAAGTTAGGGACCAGGGTTTTGATTATTCATGTTGTCATTCTTCCTGTGGCTTAATGCTGTGCTGTCTTCAGGAGACTGGAGGGAGGAGACTGGAGGGAGGAGACTGGAGGGAGGTGGTGGGTATTTTTTTTTTTTTAAAAAAAAGTCTCCCCAAAGCCTTCAGAATTACTGGCCTGCCCCTAAAATAGAGCAGAAATAGTTGTATTTTTTAATGCTTTTCATTATGAAAACACCAAATGAAATTACTTCTGCTCTTTCAGAGAGGTTAAGGAAGGATAGGAGTAGTTAAATTTCAAAGTTGTTTTGAAGCTGGTTAATTAAGAGGATCTGTAAGATAAATGTTGACACTTTTTAAAAGAGTCTTCATACCTGTACATACCTTATTCTTTTTTAATATAGTGCTTTGAAATATTTTTGTGCAAATGAAGTTTTTAAAAAAGGGGGGGATTTTCTTAGGATTTCCTGAGATTGTATGGATTTCAGCACCATGCTGGAATGATTTGCTTATTCTGTACAGCACACAGCGACAGACATGACTGTAGAAGGTGGTTGGAAATACCTGAAGTACTCATGATCAAATCTGTGAGGGCATTTTTGCTTGAAGGAGTGGTATGCCATTAAAACATGGGGCTGAAGATGTTTTTCATTCTACTCATGGTGAATCTTCCCTTTGTTGGTCTTGGACAGTGTAACTTAGTCTGCTTTGATTTCCTTTGCTCCATAGAACAATTAGAACAAAGCATTTTCCTGGGTCAATGGTGTGTTGATTCTGTAAAACACTTACCTGTCCCTGTGTTGAGTCAACAAACTTAAGAACCAAGTCAAGAGCCTTATACTGTGCTCAACTTTGAAGGCAAATTGTGCTTTTTAAGTGCTGCTGTATTTGTTCTGAGGAGTTTTTCAAGTGGTACTTCAGTGTTTTAGAGAGATACTTAGAGCTACTACGTAGAATTGCACAGGTTTGATTGTATTTTCAGAGTACCTAGTGAAATCTCTGTTCCTGTAAGTGATTCCTTTATTTTAATAGAATTTAAATCATAGAGCTAGGGTGGGTCCTTAGAGAAATTCCCAGACCCTCAAGTTCATTGCAGACCAAGTACTATCACCTTAAAATGCTGTTGTCGTTGTTAAACCACCTCCTCTGCCCAGTAAAGAACCCAGGAATGTGAATGGGATGGGTTATTTAAATTGCCTTTAGCTGTATTTATTTAAGAAGTAGCAGAAAAACCTTTTGTGTAAATGAAAGCAAACACTACTTTGCATCCCTGGAACCTGTGTCATTGTAAGCAAGTTGCTGCCTGAGTAGTATAATACGTGTTTAATTTGGGACCTTTTCCACTCATAAATATTGAAAACATAGCTTATATTAAATTAAATGTTGGAAATTTAATGGTACAAAATGAAACGTAAAACTAGTTGTGGATTTTTCTTAATTAGATGAAAATGTGATTTCATTACAAGGAAATTGTTTTGAATAGAAGAAAAAGCCTACAAGCTGAAAGAAAAACTGTGGACCTTCTGGTATATATTCTTGGTTTTCCCTCTTCAGTCTGGAGCTTTTAATGAATTTAAAAGAAAAATGGGTTCTTTATCTTCTTGTTCTTGCTCTTTATTTTGTCAAGAGGAGATGGTTAGTACTGAAATACATATGTATGTATATATATATATATATATGTTTTGAAAGATAACAGATCTTTCTGAGGTATTGGTTGTATAAATAGGTTCTGGAGGCCAGTGCTTGCCTGGCTGTTCTCCATTACAGGATGCTCATGTGTAATCAGATTAAGCTTCAAAATATTTAATTTAATTTATTTTTCTGACTATATGACATGTTTTATATAGGCAAAATATAAATGGAAGAGTAGGAGTCTGACAAAGCACACTGTGCCTATAAAAACACACCAGGAATTTTAATAACCTGAAATGCTCTTTTCACTTTGTGTTAGGAAAAATGTCATCTTTAAGCATCCAGTCCTTAAAAACATTTTTGAGCATTCATGTTTGCTGTCTACCTATTCCAGGATTGCTTTGTTTTCTTGGAAATTATCTACCATGTCAGGAACTTGCTTAAATGAGATCTAATAAGGGCATGTCCTAACAGTTTGCTTAATTCTAGATATATCACTGTCAACCTTTCTGGCACCCCAGTAACACCGATGTATTTCATTCATCACAGAACTGTTAGGGTTGGAAGTGACCTCTGGAGATCATCTAGTTCAATCCCTCTGCTGAGGCAGGGTCATCTAGGACAGGTTACGCAGGAACACATCCAGATGGGTTTGGAATCTCTCCAGAGAGGGACACTCCACGACCTCCCTGGGCAGCCTGTTGATGTATAAATTCCATCTCTAGCATGTTGTCTTTGGTTGTCCAAAATCCTCTGATCCTATTATATTTGGTATCCACTATTAGATACTTCAGGAGTCCCAATTCACGTACGTGGGGTGGATTTTGTGATGAGCCGAGTGACTATGGATTCGTTTCATGGGAACTAGTATTGCGATTGGAAGAATAAACTTTGTCAGCAGGTTGCAAGGCTTTTTTTGGTGTGTGCATGAATTTGGCTAGCAAACACCATGTGATGCTTTCAGTGGTCTCCAGCCCTTAAATGATTGTTTCCACTAAAATATAGATAACTATGTTAACACTTTCTCCCATATGTGACAGCATGTAGGCGGGCTGTGTTCTGCAAAAGACTGTATACCAAGCTGGCACTGTGAGGGGACAAGTGGGGACGTATGAACTGGCAACACATTAAAAATCTGTGAAATCTGTTGTCTTGTTTCTTCCTGATAGAGTGGAAGAACAGAAGAATCTGTGTCTGCGGCTGCAGAGGCAAGGAGTGTAATGCAGTAAGAGGGGATCTGCAGAGTGAACCCCATGTTTACACCACACTCGTGTGGGTTTTTACTCTGGGGCTGATCCAGTCTATTCCTGCCCGTAGGCAGTCGAAGCATGTAAGGTGCACTCCTAAGGGCATCTGAAAGTCTTGTTCCATCCAAATTGAACCCATTTCATGTGCTCTGAGACTGCTCTAGTGTGCCCACCAAAACATAATAGATAGGAATGATCAGACACACTCTGTAATGCTGATGGTCTATTTTTTGGTTTACTTTAAGTCATACTTTTTTTTTAGTACATATGTTTTTGGTTTTTGCCCTCTCCACTTTTTACATACTATCACTGATGTGTATTCAGTGCAAAATGCCACGATATACCATATCAATTTCCTTCATTCTTAGCAGAATATAAATTAGATGAGTATGTGTATATGGGTACCCACAAATATCTATGCACATACTTACTGTGAGTAGTTTGTAAGTCCATAGTCTGATACAGTTATAATCTGTAACTAGTAGAGTCCTGGCAGTGATAAAGGTGGGCATTCAGTTTGGAGGGATGTCCCAGTATCAGTGATTGACAGTATACACTTGATAATGTCTTTTCTTGCCCTGAAACCAGCTCTGAATGCTGTCCTCTTCAGCTCTGTGTCGTAACTGTGTTCCCCAGGACCAGGTTGTCTTCCTTTCCCTGCAAACCAGGGAGCCCACTGTGCTTAGACAGGCTTTGGGGGAATTTCTTCATTAGTCCTTGCCTTATGAGATTACTTCAAGCAGTGGGATATAGTGTCTTCTAAGCATACTGTTCTCTCTTACAAGGTCAGTGTCTTTTCACTGCATGTTTATGCACTTAGTAATGCAGTTCTCATTTTTGATATTGAGATGCTACTGTAATGTGACTTCTACTTTAAAGGAGACAAGGATTTATAATTGTTTGCTCTAATTTGCTTATGAATCTTCAAATGTATAATTTGAATACCCAAAGCTCCTATTAGATATTCAGTTGAAATTCTGTTCTTCAAAGCTCTTAAAACAAAAGACTGGGATCACGAATGAGTAATGATTTCACAGCATGCCCAGCGCCAATCAGTGCATTCAGAAGTGGGGCTTACAATATACAGTTAACCTTGAACAATCCACACCAGTGTATTTCATGGAATTTAAGCATCCACAGCAATATGAAATGATGGTACTCTCCAGCTGTGTGTGTGACTTTCCTAGAGTGGAGCTGACACTGTCTGGTGCTATCAGCCAAATGGGGATCGTCTGCAAGGTTGACCAGTAATGGGATTCTGAGAGTTAAGCAGTTGGTTTTCAGTATCTTACTTGAGGATTTGTTAGGATCAAATAAAACTATCAAGTCGGGTCAAACATTTGATCTTTTACTCAGGACTATTTGTCATTGCTGGTGATAGGAAGAAAAATAGGTAAAGTTTCTGCAGCCAGTAGCTCCAGACAGCACAACAGTTGCAGTAATAAGAATTTGAAGAACTCCTTAAGGTCTTCTTTAGCACTAAATTCTGCCACAGGTTTTCTAGGGAAGATAGAGCAGATAATGTCACTTTCTCCTCCTTCTTGAAATACAGGTACATCACCGAAGGGAAGAGAGAAATCAAATCTCTGGTTCTGGACAGCGACACAAAATTTTAAGTGTTACTAGCTATCTGATACAGTTTTGAAAGTAGTATAGTCTGAATTTAATAGTGCTACAAATTAAATTTACTGTAAAAAAAGGTATATTTCTAGAATACAGCTAGAAGACAAGAAGATTCTAGTATCAAATCTGTGTTGAAACAATATTGGGTTTGTCAAGTCTTCATATCCTTATCTCTCTTCCTGAATGTAACTATTATTTCTACTCTGCAAGGTCACACTGAATTCTCTGTCACTTTACTCATCTCTAAACAGCCCTTCAAAGTTTTTTTCCTTCATGTCAGTTCTTCTTCCTGTGTTTTGGTTGAAATTCATGGATTTGCAGCATATTTATTATGAGCTGGTGCAATCTAAAATAGTTGTATCATCTTGGAAAATTTTTTAGAGATAGTCTTGGAATGGACTTGGCTTTCAGGATTCAGGTTTCTATGTTTCAATGTAGAAGCAACATCATCTCTTTTTTTCTTTTGTGTTTTCCTCCTTTCCCCCTTACCCCCCCCGGCTTGTTTTTTTTTTCCCTCATAGTTCCATCTTAGGACACACCTAGGCTTCTTGCCTGACTTATTGTTTGGGAAGCCATACTTTTATTTCTCTAGTGATTAAAAATGTTTTCTGTTTTACAGCATAATTGGTTTTTTATTTTATGTGTAAATTATATCTACCTGTTCCTATGCAGGCTTTATTTTTAAATCTAAATAACTTAAATTTCTTACTTCCTCTTTATATTTTGGGGGCATATTTTTTGATTCTATGTTGTGTGAGTGAGAGTTTTTTAGAGGATTTATAATCTTACACACCCTCATCCCTGTGGGCTATTTAATATGTAGGATTTGTATGTGATTGCTCTGTACTTAAGTTGCTCCATACTTCTGATTATTTGTGTTGCTTTATTCTGTATCTCTTGCAAAGTGTCCATGTCTCTGAGGCAAGATGATCAGAGCAGATGTAGCTGTCAGAATGCAGTGTATCATGAATGAAGATATTGGTTAGTTTTCTGTTTTGTTCTTGATTTATTTTCCTTTTGGATTGCACTTCACTGGTTAGCTCATGTTTGAAAAATTATGCACAGTAATTTGAGATCTTTAAGTGTGTGATATAGGTAGTGTAAAATTCATTAGTGTGTGAGTAGTGCTATATAGACATTTTTCTGCATTAATTTGTGTTTTCTGTAATTCAGTACATCCTTCTGTTATCAAGTTCAATATCACTGTGACTCCTCTCAGTAAGTTTGTTGTTGACAGGTTTTTCTAACCCAGTTACTCACCCTTGCTTCAAAATTTCTTGGGAATGTGTGGAGCATTATAAATCTTAGCTGAAATTCTTGGAAGTTCCTGTTAACAACCCTCCCACTTTGTGAAAAGTGTCTTTCACTCTTATATAAATTAACACTTTACCAGTGTATAAGGGGGTCTGCCCTCTTATTCTGCAGTGTATCATCCTATAATGGTTTTTCCTGGTCTTTCCAGCTGCTGCTGCCTCTCTGATCTTTTTCATCAGGAAATATAGTTTTAACATAGTCTTTGTGCAAAAGCAAGTAATTTGAATTTTGAACAGTAATGCCAAGACTAATATTTCAGTTGCCAGAGTGATGGATGTGGGTAGTGGGCAGCTGAGCTGGGAGCCAGCAGGATGCAGATACTGACTCCTCTTAGGGAAGCAGCTGCAAGAGGGTGCTCGGTTGTGCCAGGAAGAGCCAGGCTGTGCTCCCCTTGGCAGGACTTCACTGAGCAAGTAATCTTACCTGGAGGTAGATAATCCCCAGCTGAAGGCCTGGAGATGGGTGTCAACCTGCCAGGCAGGTTGAGTTCCTCACCTTGTACAATTTTCCACTTTTATTTTTGCTTTTCTACTACAGACAAGCTGGTAGGACTTCATTTTGTCAACAGTTCATTCCTCCTTCCAGCTGTTCAGGTTTCCATACCTTTCCACAGATGATTTTTGGCTTTTTCTTTTTTCTCTTGGTTTACTCGGGGAGTCTCAAATCACCAGGTGTAATTTCGGGAGGTTCATTCATAGGCTACTTAAGCTGTCGGTTGTTTGTGCCACCTACAGGCCTTTTTAGGCTGTGCTTAAGGGATGTGTAACCTCCTCTGCAGTCCTGCTCTTAAGCTTGCAGTAACACCTCCGTGCTGTCTTCAGTACAGCTAGATAACTCGTGGCTAAATTACACCAGTGTCTCTTCAATTTAAGAAGTGATTTTCCATGAGGTGTTGTATCAAAAGCTTTATTGAACAAAAGTATTTTATGCATTTCTGTTCTTAAAGCAATTTCTTTTATAACTAAAGAGTACAAGTTTGGCCTGGCATCTTTGGTCAACCTATACTGAATCTTGTCCTGTTCTGTATTTCTATGTCTTTTGTTTCTATTGCCACCAAATGTTGTTTTAGATCCTTTCATCCCACTGGGTCACCTGGTGATAGTTGCTCTATTTTTCCTGGGCTCTTTTTGTGACTATGCTGTATTGTTCTGCGAGCACATTCTGATATTCTGTAATCCTATATTCTTCCTGCATAACAATTCCACTATTATTGTTTTTACTGTATGTGCAGTCCTAGCAATCAGTTTGATTTCAGTCCTATAAGCCGACTTGTATGATGTTATTTTCTCAGTTGGATCCCTGTTTCTGCTACTTGCAGGTTTCCTTGCAAGTTGTCATATAATGGTTATTTATTCAGGAAACCGTATAATCCTACAGGTTAGGTTTTGCTTAGATATATATTCTTAAGAATTCACACTTGCTGGTAAACCATATTTTCTGATGAAGCTGATCTGTCCTCCAGCTGGTCTCCAGTTGCTTACTTTCTCAGCCAGCCCTTTGGGGGATTGAATTTTTCATGCTCAGAGAATCCAAGGCAGTAGGTGCTGGAGCTTGTGACACTAATAGTCCACATCTGGGAAGTGTAGGTCCAAAGGGACTCAGCCTTGGAGAGAATGAAATGCCATCTTTAGGGGCCTCAAGCCATATTTAACTCTGTGGGCAGTATCTGCAGTTCCCAAAAAAACTGCTTTCCTACAGTGCAAACTGATAGTTTTTAATTCTGTTTTTACTTGGGTCTTATTTCTTTAGCATGTTTCAACAGGAGTATGCCTTGCTTTTCCTATGAGCTTTCTGTAGCACCTGGGGAACAGAAAATGAGGTTTTTTCAGGTCTGGTTCATGTCAGACATTATTGACCATTAATGGGCAAGGATGACAATAAAAAACCCCAAGTAACGAGAAACATTAGTAAGAACATTCAGTAGGAAAATTATAATCTCTTAGTTCTTGTGCTAAATCAATCAATCTTTATTTCACATAGCCATGTAATAGCATAATATACTTAATCTCAAACTCTGTAAGAATTTTGGGCTGGTTTTGTTTATTAATTACTGAAAAGTTTATTTGATCTTATAGACCTATTTACTGTCCCTGAATTTTCCTTTACTCTCCTGAAAATTGTTTTTTTTTAGTAGTTTAATAATGGAAAATTATGTTTTGTTAAAAATTGTGCTAATAATAATTTTTTTACTTTTGTGTTCCTTCTCTTGGTTTTTTTTTTTTTTTTGGTTTTTTTTTTGGTGGTTTTTTTTTTTTGTTTTTTTTTTTGTTTTTTAGTTTTGTCGTTCTTGCTTTANGTTTGTTAGTTTGAGGGTTTTTTTTGGTTGGTTGGTTTTTTGTTTTGTTTTGTTTTTTTTTTTGATTATATCTGAAGGACTGTGATAGGTATATTAAAATGGTCCAAAATTTGAAGCATTCCTCAGACTATCCAAATAAAACTATGGGAGAGTGATCATTGTAGTTGCTATAAACAAGCAAGCATCTTTGTCATTGGCTGTACACATGGACGCAAGCATTCAAATCTGCTTTTAACAGATCATGAATCTGTGTTGCAAATTAATTTAGAAATATTTTGCTTTCTGTTTAGCTCCTCTGGTGCATCTCCTTATACTCAGTGTATTCCTGTCTCAATGGATGTGCCTTTGTGCCTTTAACCTTTTGTGTGCCTCTCACATTTGTTTGCCCATTTGTTTACCTCCAGCCTACCTTTTTTTTTTTAATAACCTTCCTGTATATAAAACTGGAAAGTCTTTCAGTAAAGACTGCTTTACAGTTTATCTCTGTACTACTGTGTTGCTTTTGAAAGAAAAAGATTTTTTCCTTTTCTTTTTTCTCTTCTTGCCACATTTCCTGCCTATGGAAGTTGGTTTGATATCTTCTGAGCTGCTCTACTGCTCCGTGGTGCTACATCTTAACTTTGTTCCTGTTCTGATTGGATTTTATTTCCTTTTTAATTTTCATCTCTCCTATCACTTAGTATCTTTTCCCTGGATCACTGGGTTAAACTCTTGCTTAAAAGAATTTAAAAAGTCATGATTCTAAGAAATAATAACACTACAAATAATATATATAGAAGTAGCAAATAAGCAAATGCATGAAATGTTTTGGGGTAAATTAATTTTTAGAGAATGAAAAGGAATTTCAGAAGATGCTTGTTTGGATTAATGCTTTTTAGTTTTGGTTTTTTTTTTCAGATGGCTTTTTATTCTCAGAACTTGCTATTTGTCTGCTGTGCTTTTTATTTACTGTGTTATGTAACCTCCATTTGCTGAAATTTGCATTTCTGCCTTCATGAATATATTATTTTTCAGAAACATTTTGGGTTAATGAAAAACTTTATTAAAATTTCTATTTATTTAGGAAATACATTGCTGGAGGCTCCAGAAGAAACAGTATCCTGGAATTTTTAAGCTTTGGTATTTCTGAAGTATTTATTGCTTTAACAGAAATTTATAGAGAAGGGGAATAATAGGATATTAAATTTACAGTCAGAATAAAAATAGCTTTACAGATATAATTTGAAAGAGATCTGAAGTATTAGAGTAAATAGCCCCACTATCTCAACATTCATTAAATGATGTACAGGCAAGGACAGTAATGGATTTTTTAAGCATAAAGCTTGTCTCAGTCAGAGGTTAGCAGTTTTGCATTTGAAAAAAAAGACTGATATAAAGGCTTAACACTTGCAGTTTCCTTTTTAACTGCTTATTAAAACAGCTGATCAAATGCTTTCTGTGAGATTTATTGCTTGCTTTCATCTGTCTTAGCCATGTATTTCACTAATGTAAAGTGATATTTTAGCAGAGTGATTTGGTAATGGCTCAGCAATAAAGCAGTGTCTGATCTGGACATAAAGGTTCAGCATTTTATGTTGTGTTTTCTTGTATAGCACAGCATCCAGGACACAACTAATGAGGACTTGTAAACTGTAAAGAAGGCTGGGACAGAAAGGAGATGTGCTGCTTTACGGAGGTGCTCACCCAGTAGCACAGTTAATGAGAATTTTCTCTGCAGACTGCAACTACTGCCAGATAACAGTGGAGAAACTGTGGGCGATGAGCACTTGCTCTAATTGCGACACTGACAACGAGGAAGCAACAGGATAAAAATAAACACCTCATATTTTGCTGTGCCTTCCATTACTGTAGCATTGGAGATTTTTGTATCTTATGAGCAAAGGGAATCTTCCGTCCACACATACTTTGGGCTCAGTTCAGTAGAATGTAGTGAAACATTTCAGCTCCGAAATACATTTAAGTTACTGGTTCCCGAGTTTTGTTCTGTGAACCAACACTAATCCCTGATATTTATGGGATGAAGCAAACTGAACACTAAGTAGCATTGAAGGAAGTGAAGAGGCAAGATAACAAAAACAATAGTCTATCTTGAATTCTTTAGATTGGTAGTTCCTCTTCTACAATGTAATGTAAAAGACTTGCATTTGAAGTCAAGGGAGCAGTAAATGCCTATTTCCTTTACTAACTAAATCAAAAAAATATAACACATGATTTGTGGATGTTAATAATGTACATTTTAAATGCTCTGTGCACAGTCCTGATTAAATGTGATCTATGTTTTGTTTAGCATAGATTATAAAATCTCTAATTAAAGCCTGGAACTTTGTTGCACTAGGCACTTAACATACTACATATATACTGTAGCAGAGCTGCTGGTTTAAGGTGAGAAAACAGGTGGGCACAAAAGACAGATGCGGAAACACAAGGTGATGAAGACAATTATGGAGGTTGTAATAAGCTGCAGTTGCAGTTTGCCATCTGCCCAGCTACAGAGAGAAATTTTGTGTTTTTGTTGTAGTGCACTATTTTTTCATTTTGCTATAAGGATGTAGCAATGCATGTCCATATATAGTTATATACCCGATCAGTGTTGGTTGGTAAACATTATTATTATTATAGTGACAGAGAATTGTTCTTCAGCTTTCACCTGATTTGTGTGTGCTTGGGATCTTACTGCAATTACAGTTGGTAAGGAGATACCAGTGAATGTTGATCTCTAATAATCAAATAATATTTTTTCCAATTTTGCAATGAAGTATTAGGGACATAAAGAAGAGCACTTTTCTCTTACATGTGGTGTTGCCAAGTTTTGCCTGAATTGGAGTATTCACATGAAATTGTTTTAAATCTATCCAGTGTTTGGTTTTTCTTGCCTAAATCATCCTTTAAGCCCTGGTAGGCTAACTTGTCTCAATTCACCTAAGTAATGCTTGATTTTGAGTCCAAAAGGTACAAAAATGGCAAGGACTCAAGATGGTTGTGTGGAAAGGCTGATGCTGGTAAATTCTGCTGTTTGAAATATAGGTGGTATTGCAGTCCAGCATTACATCATCTTTTTGTGGTGAGGATACGCTAGCAGAGGGCATATAAAGAGTATGGAGGTTTGTAGGGAAGAGAGTGTTTAACAAGGAGCTGGTGCATTTTGAGGGAGTCCAAGTGAAAATCGATAGAGCGCATCTTGAAGGGTGGGTAAGACTGACCATAAGAATAATTACAAATTCACTTGTGTAGGCCAGTCAACCAAGGTTACTCCTGTAGTGGAGAAGGAAAGTAATGCGTTAGATTAGCTCTAAAGAAGAAGATTTTTACAGTGAATGTGGTAAAACACCCAAATAGGGTGCCCAGAGATGTGGTAGAAGCGCCATTCCTGGAAACTTTCAAGGTCAGGCTGGCTGGGGCTCTGAACAACCTGATGTAGTGGAAGGTCCCTGCTCATTTCAGGGAAATTGGACTAGATGACCTTTACAGGTCCCTTCCAACTCAAGCTATTCTGTAATTCTAGAATTCTGTGATTTCAGGAGTTGATTCAAAGCCCCTGGTGTTTTACCTCCAGCTCAAAATCACTCCCTTGGTTTGCAGAGGTAGTAAGGAGAAAATAGTTTTCCTTTGTTTCCTTACACGCTTCTCTGCTCTTCCTGTTTGCTTTGTTTGAGAGTCTCTCATATTCTGCACTTAGGTAAGAAAAACGCCTAAGGCTGTAAAATAGAGTTCTGCTCTCTGCAGAATTCCTGCTCCTTACTCCATATAATATTTGGAAGGAAGAGAGAGATCTGTATAATATATTGGCCCTGTAAATAGTTGATATTTTACTGCATTACAAACTGTACCAGTGTCTTCTAAGTAAAAACATCTCCTTTGCAGCTGAAAACTAACATGGAACAGTGACTGCTGGATTATGTGGAGTGAATGGGCCAACGCACGAATGAAGCAGTTTACTGCATAGTTGTTAAACTTCTGCTACAGAAAAGCTTTGGCCAAAAGGGTTTGAGGATCAGTGTTCCTTTAGATGTGGAAGGGACATGATTGCAGTTTTTTTTTTACAGGATCTGAAATCTCCTAGTAATGTTTTGGACTAAACTGACCTTATAATAAACATTTCAGATGACAGAATTTATTACTATCATGTAGGGACCTGCTAGTCAGTCCACTGCTCACCCCTGTGGTTTTGTCTTGGCTTAGGTCAGTAAGAGTTGTTTGTAGCTGGAGGTGCAGTGTGCCCTGAAGCTGGAATGTATTCATGATGAAAATCGTTTTGTCTTGCATATCTTAAAATTCTAAGTAGGACTTTTTTTTTGCGGTTCCCCTTTGAAAGAAAAATACCATTTTGACATTCATTTAATTTCCTTCTATTTCCTATCTTTCTAGAAATGTAGTTGTTTTCCAGGTAAGATTTTTAAAAGGTTCAAAAGTCTCATGTCTGATTTCCTTTAGAATTGAGTTTATTTCTCAAACCACCCAAACAATTGAGAAGCATAATATCCTTCCAGAATTTTAACATCCTTGTGATAATTTTTGTAAATCACATACCAGAAAAAAACCTCATGGCTCCTTTGAAAAATTGAGTGCTACAATTTTGCAAGTGAAGGACTTAATAGCCCCAAATTTCAAAAAGATAAAAAAACTGTATCTGTCTAGACCACAGTTCTTGCAAGTGAGCAATCCATGAAAATACGAAGAAGTGAAGCCTGACTAAGCAAATGTTCATGGAAAAGGAGTTTATTTGTGCTGTGGGAAGTGTGCTCACATTTTCAATTTGAATATTCAAAGTCAAGATGTTTTTAATGGGAAGTATTTCCTGCCACTGATTATTTTTCTTTTCCCTGGAGGAAGAGAAATATTTCCCTCTTTTTAAAAATGTGACTTACTGGATGATTTTTTTTTAAAATAAAAGTTATGATTTTTTTTGTTGCATATGTTCTATTTTAAGCAATGAGATTGGAAATTATCAGAGGACAGATTTTATTAAAGCAGTGTAAATAAATAAGCAGATGGCTTCAAATATTAATAATTTGTTTTGCATGTATTAAATGTAGATATAAAATTTATTGGGAAGGATAACTTGCTGCTGGACTGGCTCTGTGTAATAGGTAGTTTCGATTACTAAACATTCCAGTTTTATCTTAGCTAAGATATCGATCTCTTTTCACTGCTGGCCCATTGCTGACTCATTATTTTTCCCATAGCTCTACTAAATACTGAAACCTACTGATGTTATAAAAGGCAAAGTAGATAAATAAGATAATAAATTATGGCAGTTATCTTCTGCAAGCTGCTAAACTGATAGAAAATGTATTACGGTTATGTCCTTGGAAGAAACAGGCTGTTTCAATGGAGTGTGAACTTCTTATCAGGCTTCTTGTCTTCTCCTGCTTACTGACCACTGAATACCCTGAGCAGCTTTTTTTCACTTTTAAGCAGATCAGTCAAATACCCGTATTGTAAGGAGAGCTCCACGTTCGACAAAGCCTAAGAGAGAGTTCCACCCCAGGCTGAAACAGAAGACATTTTATCCATATGGTCTCTCATACTCTGCCTCTCTGTGTTAGCCTAAACTTGGATATGCTTTTTATGTTTTTTCCTCAGAGCAGTTGGAAATGGTAGATAAAAAGAATCTTACCCACATTTCTGTAAATTACTACAGGAATAAAATCTATTGAATGCATGATAAAAAGTTATTGCAACATAAAAAGCTGTATTGTTCAAGCATGGAAGCACTGTAAAAACTGCTTGTAAAAGCATTTCAGAATTTTTTACCCTACCAGAGTTTTGAGTAAGTCGTATCTTCTCAGTATCTTCTCTCTTTTGAGAAAAATCAAAGCAATCAAATGCAGCAATACAGCAGGATAACCTCTTTTTCTGTAGATTCAGTAGGAAAAATTACTTATATATATTTATATGAACTTTCATCCTCTTGGAAATCTATCTGTGCATGAAATGCATATGAAAAAAAGCATAATCTCAAAGTAATGTACTTTGTAGTTTTAAACTGAGTGGCTTGTGCAGAAGATAAATTTGCATGTTCATACAAACTGGTCTGTCTGCAATAGCTGTATTCTATTACATTATCACTGTTACAGAATTTGAGAAAATACTTGCTCTGGAGAAAAGGGATTGAAATTCCTCTTTTATGTCTTTATTTGGTTCCATGTTGGATTACTGTTTTGAATAGAAAGAGATCACTAGCAATGTGAAGTACACGGGTGTCTTCCCACTCAGTAGTGTTTCTTATGTAGAATCTTTTTTTTGCTGAAAGGTTTTAAGAGGATGTTTTTGTTTAATCTAGAATAACATGTGTCAGTGTGAATGCACATGTTTAAAATCCAGTTTCCACATTGGCAGTTGATCTGCTATTCTTGGTTTTCTTGCTCTTCCTGACTTTCGCTGTGCTGTTAAAACTCTCTCCAGCTGCCTTGACTTTCTGGGTAAGTGAAGCAGCATTTGGGTTTCTTCCAGCTATGGTCACTGGGTGGCTTTTGGCACAATGTGAAAACACTTGCAGTCAAAATGGGGCATATTTCTCACCATCCTAGGAATCTTGACTTTCAGACAGATTATTCTTAACTGAACAAATGTCATCTGCCATACATGACCCGTGTATTCTCTAAAACTGCTTCAGAAACTACTGTTTTTTGAAAGAGACGAGTGTTTCCCTTATTTCTTAAGCTAGCTATCTAAATTTATTTTTTATGGAGACCTGTCAGCAACTACCCTGTATTTTTTTAAGTAGTGATGACCAATGCATAGTCCTAAACCTATTTTTTTCCTCCTTTTCATGTGAGCTTTTCAATTTACTTTTTCAAACTCATGATTTTTTGCTACACCAGTTTGCTTGAAGTAGTGTGTGTGAAGTTGCTTCAGGTGAGCAAGGTGAGCTTTTCCATCTTGCTGGAGTGAGAGTGAGTGTAGGGTAGACTGGGGTGGGGTTCATCATTTTATTGCAGTGGCCCAGTTGTGGTAACATAAGCTGCTGCGTCCCTACTGTATTGCTAGCTTCATTTTATTTTCTTTGGTGTGCCTGGTGGCTCCAGCTTACTTCTTCACTTAAGGCAATGTAGCCATTTGTATGTGTGCCCAGGAACTTAGCTAAGGCTCAAATGGGATAATTCTTCGGTGGTAGAGAAGTGAAGCCCAGCCAAGAGATATCTGTCAACAGAGATTTCTTAATTTAGAGAAATTTCTCAGGAGACCATGTTCTGTGAGTTGCAAGGGTGGGAATTAAGCCTGAAAATGAGCAACTTGCAGCTTATTTTTCAGTGCTCATAAAAACACTTCAGGAATGGGAATGTGTTGTTTAGTTTGTGTTCCTTAAATTGGATTGGTCCAGCTCTTGACCTTGGTACATAGTGTGTCCTGCAACAGACTTCCCAACAATTCACTGCGCTCTCAGTGGGACAACTAAAGACATCTCTTTGGATGGCAGAAATATCTTCCATCTCCAGCTGCTGAACTCTTTCTTGTGAATGTTCTGGTGCTTAGAGCTCGAGCCATAATGCCATTCCTATTCTCTTTGCTTGCGCTTTCATGCGGCTTTCCTGCAGTGCTGGCCTTGGTGGTGCAATGAGGATGAGATGAGGATAGGGATGACTGATCAGGTAGACGTGTCTTCCCTGTGGTGGGTTCAGAGCATTTTTTGCTAAAATCAGTGATTCGTTTCCATTGACAATGCTTTGTGAAACTTCATTATTAAATTCTTACGGATTTTCAGAAAGCACAAGAAATGGCTAGGTCTAAGCGATATATTTGGTGAATAGCTAACGAGACACTTGTTCATATGTTATCCCTGAAGACTTATTTTTATGTCTATGCAGAATACAAACCCCACATTTATTCAAAACTAGTGCAGTCAAATTAAAGGGAGAAGAAGAGTGTGTAATGTTATACAAAGTTAATTTATGATGATGAAATAAGTATAACAAGTAGGTTATGTTAGTTTCTTAACATCTCTAAAATACAGTGTGTTTCTGTAGAAATAATTATTTGATTTCAGCTTGACTTTCTTCCAAGGATCTTTAAAATATGAATTATGAATTATGAATTATGGCTCAGATAATATAACCAGAGCATAAGTTTTCCCAAAAGCTTGGGGAAGGTAGCAAAGTTGTAAATGCAGCTCAGGAGGAGAGATTCAGTGCTAGAGTGCAATTAATTGACTGCCGTAAACATTAAGACATTGTGTATTATTAATGACAGATGTTTGTTCCACTTTCAGAACAACTATCATAAACTAATTGATCTTGACTTGGTCTGAGAAACTAGGGGTGCACACAGAGCAGGAACCATGGGCCTGACTGGGGAGAATCAGTATCACTGCAGTAATTTGTCTTTCAACACAGATCATTGTAGTCACTGTTGCAGTTCCAATCCTTGACCTTTCTTAACTCTCCTTGACCATTTTTTAAACTTTAGCTATTATTTTTTAGCATTTATTCTGTTAAATGTTCCACAGAAACTTAAATTAGTTATTCCTGTTATACTGGCTTTGTCTAAAGAGTCAAGAAAATTGTCAAGAAAATTTTTTTTTGCAAATGTGCCTTTGGCATTCTTGTGCTGTAAGATATTTCTTGTTCCAATTTCCATTTCATTTTTGTAATCCATCATTCATCTAAAACTTGCTTTTCTGCTTTGCATCCTTTTGAGTTCAGTCTGAGGGCTTGTCATGCATGGTCTAGAGTTGCCTGATTTCCTCGCCCTTCACTGCTTCTTGTAAGTATTGCTGTTTCCAGTTCTAAATCATCTGTTACTTCCAGTAAGAAAGATTTATTAAAAAAAAAAAAAAAATCACACGACTGATAAAAGATTTCATTTGTTAATGGGGATTACCTGATCATTTAATGCCTGAGTTGGGGGGAAAAATTACTTTTAAATTTATTTTCTTCCGAATGAGTGGACGGTATTCCTATCCTGTTTGCTGGAAGCTGAGTGCCTTTGCCCTTCTAGTCTTAGTGCCAGCTTTCTGCCAGTTTTAAATCCTTGGAGCAGCAGCCTTTCTCTGAGTTGGAGAGGGACCAGTGGTACCAAAGGGCAGCTGTGGAGGTGTGTAAAAGAACTGCAGGACTACTTCTGGCAGCATTTTAAGTCTATACTGAATACATGGAAAAATAAGTCAAAATACTCAACCTTTTTAAAAGAAGAAAAATAATAGATGTGAAATATCTTTTCTGGTTATAATTGTGGCTTCTGCATCAGCCTTTAGTTGTGAAGAACTTCTGTCTTTTCAGATTATCCTTGACTGACATTGGTTGAGGGAAACCAGCTACGTTCTTGTCAGGTCTCTTGGCAGCAGTGAGCAGCTCCCTCAGCTGATCTCCCATTCTTTCCTCCTGTTCCGTGGTGTTTTCTCACGTGTGTGCTGCTGCTGCTGCCTTTACCCCAGCCAGGCCTCCTGTTCGCTGGCTGTGTGGGG
Organism: Daphoenositta chrysoptera; assembly: GCA_013397915.1. Classification (NCBI taxonomy): domain Eukaryota; kingdom Metazoa; phylum Chordata; class Aves; order Passeriformes; genus Daphoenositta; species Daphoenositta chrysoptera. The sequence continues at coordinate 187,655 of VZRO01006219.1, forward strand.
TTGTGGAGAAGGCCCTGGTGCATCTGGGCTCTGAACTTGTTTGGGAGCAAAATTCAACCAAGCATCATCTCAGAGATAAACCCTCTCAGACCACCAAGCGGTGTTGGCTCTTTTTTCTCTCTGAAGTAGTGCCATGCCTGGGTGGAGACAGAGGAATGGCTTCACTTGGGTCTGCTCCGGTGCGGAGAGAGGAGCATCGCCTTCAGGGGCCTCTCAAGGGGAAAGGGAGGAGAATGTGCTATCTGTGTCAATCAGAAGAGGAATAAAGTTCTCTTAAAGACAGTGGTGGTTATCCACTAATGACTGCTGAAAAATACACACTGCTCCAATGACTAAAACTCAGTTTGGGTTTTTTCTCAAAACATCTGCAGTCTTTGCTACTTGCGGTCACAGCCTGTGGAGAATATTTTTGTGGGTGGCAATTAAATGGGCATAGGTTGTGGTTTTAGTTTGTGTAAAAGGAAGGAGAGAGGGAGTTGAGATAAATATATTTCTCTTTGCAAAGTAATGTTTTTGTTACCTTCTGATGACAGATCAGGAGAACGTAGCAAACAAAATTTTGAGAAGCTTCAGCCTTGGCTGCCGCTGTGTTCCTGGGGGCCAGGCCTGTGGCTTTTCTGGGAGAAAGGGAAGGTCACGCTCATCACACACAGTAAAATATATTCAGCCTTAAAGAAAAACAGCAGGAAAGTTTGGTCTTTTCATCCCACCTTTTGATCTAAGTTTCTTCTGCGGAGTATTTTTAAGCTATAATTTTAACTATGTTTTGACATTTCTTTAAGCCTTGGCTGCCTTAATGATTATGCAGAAAAGTACTTTTTTCCTCTTTTTCCTTTGAATAGCTGTGTCCTAACTCCTAGAAAATAGTCACATTAAATGCAACGATCTTTATTTAACTAAAAAAAGCCCCAAATTAATCAGTTCATTAAATGTCAGCTTAGCATTGCCTTCTAGCTCTATCATTCAGTGATTACGTTTCTCTGAATATTTCAATTTAACTGTCTTGCAGTAAGATATTAAGTGCAACCTGTGAGAGAAGGAGCAATTTTCAGCAAAACTGAAAACTTACAAGGTCCAGAAGATAGTATGTACTCAGTACACCTCAGGACTTAAGGATTCTTTTCATCTTTGAGGGAAGGGCAGTCTTCCCTTCCCCTTCCTACTTCTGTCCCCTCAGTCCCACTTTGAGTGTGGGCCTTTCATGTGGAATATTAATGGGGGATGAATAAGCAGAATCTTTCACCTGCTGAAAACAGAAAATATCTCAACATCATGTTTGTTGGAGATCCATAATAGAACAAAAGTTGCAAAGAAGGTGCAGGTTTTCTTTGCTCCTTGGTGTGGTATGGGGTTTGGGTTGGGTTTGGTTTTGTTTGATTTAGGGCTTTTTTTAGAAGTGACAGACAAGAGATGCTTAGGTTTGAAGTAATTCGTAATTTGGGCCAATATCAAATACATGGTCATGCTCTTCTAATTTGCCAAGTTGTGCTGGAAATAGCATCTTCATGATAGCCATTGCTTGCTCACAAAAATGGAAGCTCTGGAATAGGGAAGATAAATAGCAGTCAACAAAATAATGGGGTTTACTTGTTAATTGATGTTGCATCTACTTCTCCTGGCTGTAGAAGTCCTGGAGAATTTGTTGGTTACTGTGTGTTTCTGTTGGATTTTGTCAAAAGAAGATTTTGTTTAAAGGATGCATACCTTGAAATAGCAGGGAGGAGTGGAATGAAGGCATTTTGTGTCTCGATCTGGCACAGCATTTACTAGTGGGATTAATCATTATTGTATACTTCTTTGATATTTACAGTGTGAGGCTGAGTTATTAGGATATCTTGCCTTGTACATATTTCTTTGGAAATACATTTTTCTACCAACCCAGATGCCGAAAATTAACAAAAGCTGTGTTAATGTCCTTGGTTTTGAATTGCATTATTCTGGAATGTCTTTATGTTCATTTAGTCATGCATACTTGATTATAACTTAATTTAGTTTTTGCCTAGAAATATGTGAATAGTTCTGTGTTCTCTATTACACCTCACTTAAATAAGCTGCATGAGAAGTGACAGCCTTGTGTTGCTAAAGGCCTAATGCTTTAGAAAGGGATGTTGTGGCTGCTTGTGCTCCCAGATGATGGAGGTTTTCAGCCTAATGCAATAGCTATACCGAAAAGTTCTGTGTTCCAGTGCATTAAATAGAGACATCTTTCAGAGTGAGATATTATCTAATTATTTTAACTCACGAATTTAAGTAATGGATTTTTTTGTATTAGAGCTTACAGTCATAAATGTAGGGGGGGGTGGGGTTGACCTTATTTCTTGTATAATAGTCTTACACTTAAAGATTTGGAAAATGAGCTGCAGTGATTTTGCAGATGAATGACAAAAACCGTTTGTTGGTGTATACAGATAGAGTTGTGTTTACAATTACATAATTTATAGTCTGTGAATCAAATGTTTGTTTTGTGGGCTGGGGGGAGCTTGGCTCTTCTCCAAAGCATTTCCTGTTCTGTGGAGGAGTTGAAAATATGTAATACAAAAATAAAAAAGCAGAGGGAGAGGGTAAGATAGGAAAGGAAAAAAGCATGAAAAATTGATTGTGCAATGGTGCTCATTCATGATTCCTTCTGGTATTCTGGGATTTTATATCAGGGTAAAACATTAACATTCTATTATTCCGTATAGAACATGAAAACATGAAAGTTTTCTTATGGATGTAGGGATGAAAATGCACTTAAAAATATATTTTCAGGATTTGGTTTAAACTTTGTAGCTGTTAAATGCTGCTGTGAGGATGCAGGAATTCAATTTCAGGATTAGGAACTGTACCCAGGCATTTCTAAAGTACCTGTAAAGAAACAAGAGGAAATGGTTAAAGCAGAATTAAACATCTTAAAAAGAATGCAGAGGTATGGGAGTGTGTGGATTAAAAAAAAATCCTTTCTTTCATCTGAATTCATAGTTGGAAGTGCAGAGCTACTGATGGAATCCCCAATGTCCTTCAAGAATAGTTTTTGTTGAAAATGTTGGTGTCTTCACCATTGTTTAAGTAGTTATGATTTTAAGTCGTAATTGACGAAATAAGTTCAGTATATTACAGTAAATGTTGCAATATCAACGTATTTTTCTTAATATTTGGTATTTTAACCTACTTGTTAGAGAAACTTCAGCCTCCATCTCTTTTATCCTTTGCCAAAACTCCCATTTTTAAGTCTTGATACAGTCTGCTGAAATGAACAGTCCCGTATCACGTGGAGCATGCATTCATTCCTAGGAAAAGTGTAACAATTCAGTGGGAGATTATTTTAGTTGTTTTCAGTGTTTTAGAAGTATTCTAGATAAATGCTGCTATGTGGCATCAGAATTGGGAGTAAGATTTATCCTTGAAGAACTGTTTAATAAAGATTCCTGTACTTAAGCTTGGCTCTTGTCTGTGGTTAGAGGTAAATATTGGACAGGGACCCATTTACTGCTGCCTATTTCTCCTTCTTTTCTGCTGTCATACTCTATATACCAGTAAAAACAATCTCCTAAATAAATACCTTTTTTAAAACAGAAGGAATTGTAGCAAATTCCTGTCTAAACACAGTGCCAAGCTCATAATGTAAATATATTGCAGAATATTCCAGTTGTTTAGCAAGTGGCAAGGTTTTCTGATCCTACCTCCTGTGTTTTGTGCTGAATGCTGAAATTTTAATCTTAAATTTAGTTTTTTCAACTTTCCTGGCTTAATTTAATCTGTTTTAGAGAACAGTAGTATATTGTGTAATAAGAAATCTTTTCTCACCAAACTCTTGCACCCAAACACACAACTGTAATGAAACTCGGATTCAGATGTAATCTCTTGTGCTAACAGTAATCAAAACCATCGTGTAAGGGGGTGGTTGCCATAGTACAGGTCTGTCTCTGCTGTAGTTTCTTCCATCTGTGTCTCTTTCTTTGATTTGAAAAGCAATTTTAACTGGAACACAATAGTGTGGTGATCTGCTGGTCTTTGGTCTTTGTCCGTAATGTGATGTGCTGGTTTTGGCTGGAATAATTTTTTTCATAGTACTGAGTATGGGGCTGTGTTTTGGATATGTACTGGAAACTGTTGATACCACAGGGATGTTTTCTTTACTCCTGAGCAGAGGCTTTCTGCTCCTCACCCCACCTGACCAGTGAGTGGATTGGGAGTGCACAAGGAGTTGGGAGGGACAGCTGGCCCCAGTTCATCCGAGGGACATTCCAGACCGTAAGGTGTCATGCTCAGCATATAAAGCTGGGGGAAGAAGAAGGAAGGGGTTGGGATGTTCGGAGTGATGGTGTTTGTGTCACCAAGTCACCGTTAGGCCTGGTGGAGCCCTGCTCTCCTGGGGATGGCTGAACACCTGCCTGTCCATGGGAAATGGGAATATCTTCGTTTGCTTTGCTTGCATGCATAGATTTTGCTTTAGCTATTAAATTGTCTTTATCTCGACCCAGGAGCTTTTTCATTTTTGCAGTTCTTGATTTTCTTTCCCATCCTGATGCAGGGGGAGTGAGTGAATGGCTGCATGGTGGTTTGTTGCTGGCTGAAGTTAAGTCACGACATGTGGTTAGCAATACTGAATAGAGTTATTAGAATGTTTTATTATTTACTTTATTTTTTTTCTCCTGTTGCTGTTATTTTGAAGTGATTCATATCTATGCTATCCTTAATGCTAAGAGTGCTGGTTTTTTTTGAATAGCAACCTGGATCTTTCCTTCATAACTGTTACTGTAAAAGCCATATGCAGTTCTTGCTATAAGTTTTTCTCTCTTATTAATAAAATGGTCTCTTTTAAAAATCAATATAATTTCACTAGGTTTAGAAAGGAAATAATTAATAGATGTAGTAAGTAATTTAGTTGTCTAGAATTTCCCTGTTCAAACTGTAATATTATGTAAAGAATTACCAACTAATAACTTCAGCTTCCTGCTTGAAATCTTGCGTGATACAAGTTGAAAAAACCAAAATAACACACACACTAACACCCTGACAAAAACAACCTCAAACCAACAAGCACCCCATCAACCCACCCATTTAATTTAAGCCACTGCTTGAAAAATTGAAGATCACGTTGATCTTCATGCTTGATTAATGTGCTTTAAGAGTTCATAGAGAAGCAAATAGTAAGGAGTGCTGTTTCTTTCTTTTTAGTATACCTGCCAATTTCCAAATTTTCAGAACTGCTGTGATAAAAGCTCTCCTCAGTGATGTATACAGATGCTATGCAGGTTGTTCGGATAGTGTCTGGCAATTTAAGTTTCCTAATTTTAAAAATTTAATTAAAAAGTAAAAACTTAGAATACTTCACCAATGCAAAATTAGCCCCACTTGTATTACATGAAAAGTAGAACAACAACACAGGCTAAGTAAAGAAGCTTGTTTTCCTAGGAAAGATTGGGGGAGTTCTTTTGTGGAAGCAGCTTTGCCCTGCTGCTTCTCAATGGCTTTGGCTTGTTCTGATGTTCACAACAGTGCAAAGTGGGCCATGACTCGTGAGCAGTCAGCAGAAATGAGGAAGGACTGAAGTAGCTGTCGTTTTAGACAAGTGGACTGGAAATTAAAATTAAGACCACCTAGCTACTACATGTCACGAAGAAAAGCAGCATCCATTCATCCCCTTGTGGTCATGCCCCATCCTAGGATTTTTTTCTCTCTGGTCCTCTATACTCAATAGGAATACAAATGGCTGCTGGAGTCAAATTGTATTATCAAGAGGAAGCTTTTTGGTGTTTAGTGTTTTGTGGGTGCTTGAAGTAATATGGACAGGACTTCAGAGTCTGACTGTTTTGCTTCTGTTTATGTTTTCTGTCTTATCTATAGTAATTACGTGGAAGGAGTGGAGTTTGTAACTCACTGCTGCTTCTGTGGTTAGATATTTTTCGGGAGAAGTGAAAACTTCTCTCTCCTCTAAATGTACCTCCATTGTAGGAAATCAAAGCCTTGTTGTCTGAATTTGGGAGGTTTATGGGGTTGGGAGGTAATGCTTTATGGTTAGGCTGCTTTAGATTAGAGATTGGAGGATGGTTAGTATTCTGAAAGTTCTGTGGTGCCTGCTGGATGAGAACCATATCTATGCTTTCCATGGCATGAAGAGGAACACAGTTCTTTTCTTTGTCTAAGGTTTGGTAGCTTCAGTCTGCAAGCCCTCGGTGGGGAATGACATCCGAGTCTGAACGTGGTAGCTTGACAGAGGGACCGGTGTGCTTGGTGATAGTGCAAATGTGATAATACTTGCTCCTCTTGTGGGCAGTTTCTTGAAGAAATACAAAACAAGTCTATGAGATTGAGTCCCACATTGATTTTTGTTTCTCAGAGGCAGTTGCTCTTGAATTCTTGGTAAAGTAATGTAATGATGTTGGGAGAGATTGGAAAATACTTCCAGGTACCACACTGTTCTTCCTAGGAATTGTAAGATACAAGCAGGAGGGAGAAGATAAGCCCACAAACCCCCTAGAAATGCAGAAATGCTTGTTTTAGCTAATGGGACTGGAGAATTGATTCTGACTTTTTTTCTCCTCCCACAACAATGTAGTCCTGTCTTTAGACAGCTTTTGTAATGAGTATTCTGTGCTTGCTTTCAAAGGTGTGTTGAGTTGAAATTAGAAAGAAAATTTTGGTTAGAAACAAAGTAACTTTAAGTTGATGAGTAACACTTTAAAGGTCAAAGCACATGCTTTGTCTTGGTTATGGTAAGATACTGTAAGTGCTTTGATCCTGAGTTACTGAGGATTACATGCTCAAGCCTATCTATTGACTCTAAAACTGTATTAATAAGAAAAATATTACATGTTACAATAGCAAAATTTACTGACGGCTGTGTTTCTGTGCCCTGTCTTTTTAGAAAAATATTATAATTGAAAAATAGTAAATCTTATTTCTTAAACTTGTCAGTATCCTCATTTAGAAAACATTTTGTCATTGATTCAGCTTAAGAATATCAGTTGTTTTAAGCCAGAAATCAAAAGCCCACTCCTTCTTGAGAAAAATAGAAAAGAACTTGCATATTAACTGTATTGTTACTGATTCTAAATCAAAATGTTTGAATTTTCTGTGTTTCGAAGAGCTGGCAACTCATTAAATAATCCAGCAAGCCACCTAGCATGTACAAAAGGAAAAAGAAATTTAGGCTTTAGGTTAGTTACAGTAGAAAATCCCCCAACCCTGCAGCTGATCCTACATGTTATGCATGTTTTATAAACTTGAGTGACTCTTAACTTACAATGTTTCCGTGTTATATATAATTTTAAAGAGGCTAATTATTGCTCTGGTCCTTTTTAATCAGTTTAACTATTGCCACATCTTTATAGAAGAAAAAATGAGATTTGAGGGCCTGTTGTTTGGGGCATAGGACAAAATGTGCCTGCTGATGAGCAGCAGGTAGCCTCTTCTCATTGACATGGAGAGGTGTGTGCACCAGCTGGTGCTTAAACTGCTGTTAGCAACTGCAGTTCAAACGTAGAATTCCTTGGATATCTTAACAGCAAAGTGAAAACCTGTGCCCAGATCACTCATGCTGTTTTGTTTGGATCAATGGCTTATCTGACGGAATAATTCAGCTTTCGAAAGGGATTTACTGAGGTAAATAGTAGTTGAGCAGGACCTGCAATGAGCCTCTCAGTGTGGACAGCAGCTATGCCCTCTCAGCTCACTTTAAAATGCCCAGGCCCATGGCTGTCTCTGGCACTAGGAACAGGGTCTGGTTGTCAGTAGAAACCCTACATTCAGTTACATCAGCTGATGTGATTGTACTTCTGCCTGCAAAGCCTGTGACCCCAGATTTGAGCTCTTCACTGGGCAGAGAGGAGTCGTGGCTCCTGCTACCTTTGTATTCTCTACAGAACTTAAGGTTAACAGATGGAGGGAATCTTCTGGCAGCCTCCAGCAGCTGGTGGTGCCTGCTACTGTGGTGAGCTCTTTGTGAAGTAAAGAGATGAAGCCGTAGAGAATATCAAAGTGCTGCTTGTCAGTTCTCAGGTGTCTCATAGTACAAAAGATGAAATTGGGAAATGAGTAAGCAGTATGGCTTGAAAACACAGGGAACCAAGGGTTAGCACTGAAGATTAGGGAAGCCTGAGGTCTTATATCCAATGGTGTTTCACTTTTAAAATGGATCAATCAGACTCCTGCTAGATGGGAAATTGATGTTTCAATGTAGCTGTTCAAATGTGAGGTCAAAGCAAAGACAGGCAGTGGCATTAGAAATTTGGATGAGCGGGGCAGAGGGTGTCATGGATCATGGAGGAGGCCATGAGCTGAGATGGATTTAAACAACCCATCCTGCATCAAGACTGAAGGCACTTGGGGGAACATCTGGTGCAGGTATGTTCAACATAAAGCAGCAGCCACTGAGGCAGGAAGTAGGGCAAGAGGCTCTTGGGATGTGGGAAAAAGATCCTCTGAAAGATGCTACTGAAGACCTGTGGAGGGGAGAGGGTTAAGTGACAGAAGAGAGACATTTTAGGATTGTATAGGGACTCCAGAAAAATGTGAGAGAGGTCCCCAGAGGAGAACCAAAGTGGCATTTATGGGACCCCATGGTAGCCCCAGGACTCTATACACTCCATGGCTGATCTGCCTGACTCTTACCCTGGACTATATAGCCTCCCCTTTGGAAAAGAGAAGCGATGTCAGAAACCACTGCCCTAACATACCAAAGGTCCCTTCTTCTACTGCTGAATACAAAGGTCATGTAGTTTGGAAAATTGTTCCTACATCTGTGATGAAAATGTTTTGATGTCTGGGCCCATCTGTTCTTAAACTGTGACAGTCAGGAGACTGTGTCTGAAGCTGAAGGAGCCTTGATAGCCATCAACTTTGAAGTGTGCTCAGAAAGCTAAACTACCAATGTAGTGGGTTAACCCTGACTGGATGCTCGGCAACCACCAAAGCCTCTCTATTGCTCCCCTTTACAGCTGGACAGGAGAGAGAAAATACAACGAAAGGTTCATGGGCTGAGATAAGGACTAGGAGAGACCACTCACCAAATACCATCACAGGCAAAACAGACTTAAATTAGAGATATTAATGAATTTATTGTTAATAACATTCAGAGTAGGATAATGAGTAGTAAAACCAGACCTTTAAAAGCACCTTCCCCTCACTCCTCCCTCCTTCTCAGCTCTACCTCCCCCTCCCCCAGTGGCACAGGGAGACAGGGAGTGGTGGTTGTGGTCAGTTCATCCTATGTTGTTCCTGCCACTGCTTAGGGAAGAGAGTCCTTCCCTTGCTCCAGAGTGGGGTCCTTCCAATGGGAGACAGTTCTCCATGAACTTGTCCAACATGAAGCCATCCCATGAAGAACAGTTCTCTGCAAACTGCTGCAACATGGGTCAGTCCTTCAAGCACAGGCTGCTCCAGCCTGGGTCCCCCACAGGGTCACAAGTCCTGCCAGGGAACCTGCTCCAGCCTGGGCTCCTCTCTCTGCGGGTCTGCAGGTCCCTGCCAGGAGCCTGCTCCAGCACGGGCCTCCCATGGGTTCCCAGCCCTCCCTCGGGCATCCACCTGGTCTGGTGTGGGTCTTCTCAAAGGGCTGCAGGTGGATCTCTGCATCCCTGTGGTCCTCCAGGGGCTGCAGGGACACAGCTGCCTCAGCATGGGCTGCACCAGGGGCTGCAGGGGAATCTCAGCTCCGGTGCCTGGAGCACCTCCTGCCCCTTCTTCTGCACTGGCCTTGGTGTCTGCAGGACTGTTCCTCTCACATGCTCACTGCGCTCCTCTCTAGCTGCAATTACATCTATGCCAGATTTTTTTCTTCTTCTTCTTAAATATGTTATCACAGAGGCTTTACCATAATTTCTGATGGGTCCAGCCTAGGCCAGCATGTTCATCTTGGAGCCAGCTGGCATTGGCTCTGCTGGACATGGGGAAAGCTTCTGGCAGCTTCTCATAGAAGCCACCCCTGTAGCTCCCCCAGTACCAAAAGCTGGCCATGCAAACCCAGTGCAGCATCCTCATAAAAACCGCAGTTTAATTATCATGGGCATGTGTAGTGTTTTATACTTATGCTGTTTTCTGTAGGTTTTTAAAAATTTTGATCTCTTTGTTTAATGCTGCATATTATAAATCTGCCAAATTCGTACACCGATCTTACACTATCCTTTTTGGGTCTATAGCGAGGGAATTTAGCTTCCCATTTTTTTTCTTCTCCTCTTCTTGTTCCTTCTATTTGCTTGGAAATTTTGTCCTATCCCATTTTTTTCCCATACAACTTGGCAGTATCAAACTCAGAGGAAGGAGTGGGGGAACAAGTTACATCTGGAAATGTTGCCTATGTGTGCATGTAAAGACAGCTCATGGGCTATTTGTGTTCCTTAGCTATGAAAACCTTTTTTAAACGAAGAAATGTAAACAGCTGAAATTCACAGTTAAATATAATTTTGCAAAATACTGGTGTACCAATTTGAAACTTACAGTCATTTTTTTTCATAGTAGCATATTATGCTGGTACCAATAATATTGGCAGTGCAGAAATAAAGGACTGTTTACTAAAAAAAGAAAACCAAAAGCAGGTGCTGAAAGAAAATGCTGGGATAGTGAATAGTATTGTCCCACCACCTTGAAGTACATCTCTTTAAATTCTTCCTCTGGACAGCTCCTGTTGTACTAAGTAGTCCATATTTTGCGATAAGGGTTTTATGCTAGTGCAGATTCTCAAACAATTTGTGTTTGTAGGATAAGCAGCAGTAATGAGGGAGTAGCAGAGCTTTCTGAGCTATTAGAGGTGTACCTAACCAGTAGTAGCTGCACAGTGCAGCAAAAATCGTTTGACAATACTGAGGACAAAAGTGCTGCTAGAGTTACTATTTTCTATAATAGATATGGCCATTACATGATATCACAGCGCAGTAGCTGTCACAAGCCATTTTTCCTGTTAGAAGGACTGTAATTTTTCTCTTTTATAGTTCATATTTCAGTGCATTAGTCTGCTGACCATAATGACAGTGACTTTCTGAGTTAATTTTTTTTTGCTTCCTTTTATAGTGGATTTTGTATAGAACATGAAAACTGATTAAAATGACCAAAATAAAAAATGAAAGTGAGAAGAAGTTCAGTTTTTCCTTTTTCTTTCTGCTTGCTTTGACTGCTTTTGTTATTTATTAGAAGTTTAGACAGTTTGGTGACTGGCACTTTTTCCTGAGTAGTGGAGAGAGATTGCAGTCTTTATGGGATGATGAATGAATTGTGGGTCTTTTCCTGTGCAGTCACCATGTATTCCTTCAGAATATTTCTTGCTATAAAATACTTCCTGCAATGTCAGTTACTGCTTAAAATGTCCTCTGTGTATTGTGCCGTGGTAGATGTTTGAGCACATTCAGCCCTTGTTTTTGAAAGGAGAGTTCTTGGAAGAAGAGCTGGGGGTGGTGAATCTCCACATTTTTAGGTTCCGTGATGTTGCCACCAGATGAGTGCCTTGGGGAAACCTGTGTAGGCCGTCTGTGGGTTTCACTATTTCTGTGGACTCATTCTTTAGCTTCTCTGGTGTCTTCACCACTTTTTTTCACTACTTTCTTTTATGATGCTAATAACTTTCGTGATATTTAAATGGTACTTAATGCTAAGTTTGGTAAACATCTCCTGGCAGTGATGTTCTGCGAGGGACAAAAGTTATGCAGTAGTAATATTCTTGCATGGCCACTTGTGGCATTCGTTGACACACAAATAGCTCAAATTGGTGCGTTGTGGTGCCTGGGGACAACGTAATGACAAGTGAGGTGAAATTGGTACCTTATCATTCGTAGTTAATACCTTCAAGGTAGCTATACTGTATTTGTTGTCTGATGAAGCTTGCTAGCACCATAGGCTGGTGAATCTAGTGTCCTTGTCCCAAAAATGTTAGTGAGATTTGAATGAGCCAGGTGTCCTGCTGCTGGCAGGATGTAAATTATGCTAAATTTTTATCAGAGTAAATGAATTTCTGATGATACAGCCTGCTTAAAACGGTTTTGTGAAAAGGTTTGCTGGCTGATTTTTAAAATGCGTGTTTTAGGAATTGAATTTTAATACGTCTAGTTATTTTAAATAAAGTTTAAAGCATATACTCTGTGACTAGAAAAAAACCCATAAGAAAACTTTTTTCTTTTATGCAGACCACGTCAAAATCAAAGATGAAGAAAAAAGCAACTAAGACCCAAGAAGCCAAAAAAATCTTGAAGAAGAAATTTAAAGTTAACACAAAAATAGTTTTTACAGAAGATGGAGAGGTAAGATCAATTAAAAGTAATTGTATTTTGATGGGAACTGAAGTTGTATTTTCTATAAAGTCAAAAATATACTTAATATCTGTATAAAAAAGACATGCTTTTGAAAAATGTGTGGTTTTTGTAATTGGCTTACATTTTGCAAAAGTGTTCAGCTTCCATTTAGAATTCAGTTCCATTGGGAAAAAGAGGAATGTTGAGCACTGACCTCTTTTAATCTTTGTATGTGTAAGATACTTATATGAGAGCTGTAAGTGGATGTACAGAACTGGATCTCTTTTCTGCCTATTATCTTCAATTTCAGGTGGAATCAAGAGCCTGGTGTTTTTTTCTTACAGAAATGTAAAACAATTTTGCTGTACCTGTTTACCAAAGCTCCCTAAAGTCTTGAGTTAATGTACTGGAATTAAAAGAAGTCTGTGGTTTTCTTCCCATCATTCACTATTTCTAGATTAAAAGTTTTGTTAGGAAAGCTAAGGAAGTACCAAATTTTGGCCTACTAGTGCTGAGGTAGCAGTGCTTGGAAATTTGCCAGTTATTTGATTTGTTCTTTTAATGGACTCTGAAAAAATGTCTTGATTTTTATACTAAAAGGAACTATTGTGGATGCTGGTCACTCTAGGGTTTCCCTGTGGAAGTAACTTCTCTAGTAAGTGCTCATGTTCTGTGAACTTTCTTACATTGGATTTCACAGCTTCAGATGCTGTGTATGTTGTTTTTTCTATTTCCAGCACTAAGATAAAAAGTAGGGTTTTTTTTTCTTCTTTATAATAATTTCAGTAAGGCATAAACTGAAAGAGAGGTCACCTTTACAAGTATATAATTTGCTTTTCTGACTAAATAAAATAAAGCATTTTATATTGCAGGTGAAGGGAGTGTAGCCATATACATAATTACTAACATTAGACAGAATGTAAAAGGTTTTAGAGGTTGCCCCATTGACTGAAATCTACAATGTCATATATTTTTAGATACTCAGAAGCTATTGTCTCAACTTTAAATTCATATGCAAATATTTAATGTATCTATGCAATGAAGCAAAAAGGAGCAAGGATGGAGAGAAAAATAATCACAAAGTTTGTAATTCGAAAAGCAATATAATAGAGAAGGGATAGCATTTAAGGAAACACAAAATTTGCATCTATGGATGTTGTTCTTGCTTTTTTTTTTCCCAAGCTGTGTAAAATCGTGCTTTGAAATTCTATTGTTCTATTCCACATGCTTCTCTTTGATAAAGTCCTTTAAAAAATGTGTCTTTCTAGAAAATACAACTACACAAACTCCATTTTACAAAAGGATGTGGAAACAATTGGTTGGATTTATCTGTACGTCTTAAATAAAACCCTGTGTGCATTAGGGAGTCCTAAATGTGTTTGGTTTTACATTTGTACTGAAAAGCATTCTATGTTTTCTGCCATGTAGTTTCCTTTTAAGAGTTAGTACTCTATTAATCCATAAGCAAGAATGATTTTGCAAAGACTTTCCCTTGAAGGTGTGTGGTCATACCATGAGATATAAGCTAATAGGTCATAAGATAGATGGGGATATTTTTTGGTGAATGTGTAGTCTTTGTCTTGAATTTAGAATTTCAGATATTTAAGGGAAGCTGGATGTATTCAGTATGTCGTCCATCAAACATTTCATCAGCATGAATCATCAAACATTTCCAATACAGTCTTAGTACAATAATCAAAAAATCCTTCCATGTCTGTTCTCCTTGCTTCCCTCAAAACATGAACCTGTAGTCATGCTTTTTTTTTTGTGTACTCTGGAATAAAGGCTTATCTAACTTTTGTCTTGGTTAATATGTTGGAATATTGATTATTTACATGAAAGGTACTGTTTAGATTTACTCATTTTTTTTTCTGAGAGTAATTTCTTGAGAACAAGTATTTTTTTCTCCCTAGATGACTAGCAGGATTAGAAATGACTTGTTTTAATCAGGAAAGAGGATAAAATAAGGGAAAAGATTCAAGTGAATCCACTAAACACTAGTGTGATATAATGGAGACACTACTTTCAAATAGGAATTTTAACTGATTGTGATGTTAAATAAGGTATCTGAGTTTCTGTTGTCCGGAAGTTTTGTTAATTTGTTTCCTTTGCAGATGACCTTTTTATTTAATCTGGAAAAATAATGCATTGAAATATTTAGGGCACCAAAAGTGTAATGTGGAAAAAATTATTCTAACCGTTATTTTTCTTGCTGGCATATCTAATCCAGTTAGTGCAGCAGTGGCCTCCTGTGCAAAAATCCAATTTGGCACAAGCAGATGAGGAAGATGATGCCAGCGGTATCAACCTAGATAAAGCAAAAGAAATACTGCGTGAAGAAGACAAATTTGACAAAGAAGAATACAGGAAGAAAGTAAAGGAAAAACATAGGGTAAGTTGATTTCTACCTCAATTACTAAAGTACAAGAATACTGTGCTGTTGATTGCTTGGTGAGGAAAAATACTTAAATACATTGTGAAAGAAGTGTAGTGTAAGTTCATTTAAATTCTTCAGTTTTTTTCAGGACTACATTGCTTACAGGAAAACTGTTCTGATGTTAGTAGCTGGATAGCACAAAGCCTTATTCAGTATTAAGTGTTGGTAACAGTACAGTTTTTTTTACAACTTTAAAATTTGTTGAGTTTAGTAGGAGTATCTTTTTTTAAGCCCTGTTCAGTGGAAGGGTTTGTTTCACAAAAAGAAAGTATTATTAGGATATGTGCTCTAACAAATGCTGACAGTGAAATAGTATCTCTGAGATGTCTTCAGACTACCACTTGCTCAACATTTAGTATTACATTTCAGCTAGGCCAAAGTTTAAACTTTTCGTGTCGGTGTTGTTAGGGCTATCAGAATTTACTTAATGAATTACTCAAATTATGTCATATGATTTTGGCAGTAACTTGAAAAGATTGGTATCTGCAGTCTGGCCTCTCCTTGGTGTTTAAAAACCTTTAAGTTGCAGACCACAAGTTTTCAAACTGCTTCTGTATTATTTGTCATGGACCAAAGCAGGGTTTTCTGACCTTGCTGTGTACCTGTCATATAGAACACAGCTGTATGTCTTTGAGTTCAGGGGTCATTCTTTTAGGCACTGTGAGATGGGTATGGCATTCTCCAGATAATGGATGCCTGTAAGATCCCAGGACTACGTGTTGTTAAAGGCCTGATTTATACCCAAAGCTTCAAATTTCCAAAGTATTAGAAAGCATTGTTTTATTGTCCTGCTTTGTAAAGGCTGACTTAACTCAGTTTGACTTTCCACTAATAGTAGCTAGTGCTAGATCTTCTAGTGTTTCTGAAGGATTGTATTTGATAATACATTATGAAGGTTTCAAGTTATGTTTTGGGTATGAAGTATTCCAGCTAATGTCAAAGCATACTTCACACATGTAATTTCAAAGTCTGCTCCTGTAGTCTTCTTGCAGTCATTTGACAAATATAAAAAAATCTCACCTCTTCTTTAGCAAAGTGTTGCATTTGATAGGACGTGAAAAGAAATCGTGTTTGCTGTGCTCTAACTGAAATCATAGTCAGGTTTACAGAACACAATGTAATCAGATTTCAAAGATACACTTAATAAACAAGGAAGGAGAGCCTGATTCTATGACTTTGCTATCAATCTGTTATTCCCTACCAAATTCATATACATTGAGTAATGCCATTCTAGGTTTGACATCAGACTTCAGTGATAAAATACTTCATCTCTTGGTCTGTTAACACAGCTTCATTGTTACAGTGCTGAGGAGAACAAATGATGTTGACCAGATTTTTACCTGCATTGAAAAAAAAAAAATTTTGACCGTGGAGATACTATGAAAAAAGAATGCCCCTTTCAAAACTGAGGCAGGCAAAATTAATAGACTGACCACATCAATGTCATGGGGTTTTTTTTGTAATTATGGAAAGTGTCATATGTGAAGTTTCTTGTAGCTTAGTGCATGAGTGTTTTTCACATTTCACCTATTATCCTTTATGAAATGAAATAAAAGAAATAAATGATAGTATGTAAAGAAGAAGGAAATAGATTAAAAAAAATCATCTGCATTTGACATCCTGTGAAATGATTGTCTAATATTAAGGGCTGCCATTCAGTCATTGCATGACTGACACCCATCTGACATTGTTCAGATTTTTTTATTTGGGACATTACAATTGGAGGTGAAAAATACTTCATATGTAAATTCTTTCTACATAATGAAGTATTCAGTTACCTGATTGTCATTTTATTTTTGAAATAGTCTTATAACAGTTTAGAATCCTAACATACAAATTTAAATGAGATGAAACTTGAAAGGAAAGAAGGGGCAGGAAGGTGATAGGTTTTACTCTGGTAGGAACCTCATTTGCCTTCCCATTGTCTCACTAACCTTGTAGTTAAAGATGAGCCTCTCTCCCCACTACAGAAGGCATTCAGAATACCAATTCATTTCCTTTATTAATTAATACAGGCCCTGTAAGGTAAGGCTGACATACAGATTGATTCTCTTGCTCTTCCTTATTACTAAGTCGTCCTTTATGTCTGGGATTCTCGACAGTCAGCTGTTGCTATTTAGGAAATAACTGTAATAGTAATGATAGGGAAAATATGCTGATCCCTGCTCTTTTGTCTCGTCCAAGGAGAGAAAGGCACATCTCCTTTCTCTTGGGTCACGTTAAGCTGGGCCAGTGATCAGAAGATGCCTTCTTCCAGTGATTCATGAAGAGGCCACATTGTTACTAGCTGGGGAAGATACTACTCAATATTTCCATGACCAGAAAATGTGTAATTTTTAAAATTTACACTGTAGGGAGAAGTTCTATGGCATAATTCAGAAATCATAGATAAGTGTCATAGATAAACATTATTTTAGCCAGTTCAGCCATTGTTTTTTCACTAATGTTTTTGGATTTTATTGAATTACTGATGGGACAAGTCATCAGTCCTTCATTAACAAAAGAATGCCAGGGAAAAATCTGAACTGCCTCACAGTAAAAGTGAGTTACATGGCCATTTCCACAGTGACTTCCCAATGGTATTTAAAAATTCTCCCACCTCGTAAGGTTTCCCTTCCCAAAGGATAACAATCACTCAGCAGCAGATACTAGTTGAGTTTGAGTCTTTGGCTTACATTTCAGTGATATGAAGGAAGAAGAACTATGTAAGTCCTTGTATCTTGACCATACTGCAGAAGCCTGGTCAGCTGCCTGATCATTGTCTGAATTTGCTGTTAAAAGTTTGGTTGTTTAGGTAAGCCTGATAGACAAGTGGTGTAAGTCATTTCTTACCCTCATCTGGAGGGAGAGGGTGAAACCTGAGAGATGAATATTCAAGTGTATTACCAGTAGGGGATATGAGAGCAATAAAAAGAGTAGGAGACTTTATTTTCATGACTGCAGATTTTGTGTAAGTGTGGATGTCTTAGTGCCCTTTCTTGTGTCATTGAAAGAGGAGCTTTTTAAAGTCACATACTTTAATCCCATCTTATATATCCCTTTGCTGGCATTCAGCAGAACCCTTTATACAAAGTCTTAAATCCATCACTTGTGACTGTCCTTGCTTCTTTTTAAATCCTCCATGCTTCACTGTGAGCCAAAATACATCATGTCATAACATGAACTCTGTTGTCTGACCTGTCCTTTCTGCAGTAATGCTAATTATTTCATTCCCATCTTTGTTTAAATTTCCTTCCTGCAAGCAGACTGCTGTAGATCCTTGTCCATTTGACATATGTTCCAGTATCAGATGTGACAACGCTCTCTGTTTCTTGATTTTCTGCCTTGGCTGCTGAATTCTCCTACAACTCTCTTTTTCTTAGCTTTTTGTAAAAGCCATGGCTAAATCTTTTCTTTCTGCTTTGTTCAAGACCTTTGCTTAACATTTTCATCAATTTAACTTTTTTCTGTTCCTTCACTTCCATCAAGTTTCAAATGCACCTTGATTCATATTTCCTCTTCTTAATTCCTTTTCTACCTCCTGCAGCTGATACTTGGTGTAGCTTCCTGGTGTGGCAGTAGTTTTTTTTTTCTTTAAATCAATTCTTGAAACATGTGAAATCTATTAAAGTTATTACACAAGTAGATTAGCAGACTGCTAGAGACAAATGCATTTTCATACTGTATAAATCAAATGTAGCGGTCTGATGCACATTCAGGTACATGTAGTCAAGAAGTTGCCTCAAGCTGAATGTGTGTTAGTACTGAAGTCTCTACATTGGCTTTGAAAAGATGACTTACAATAACAAAACAATTTACAGAAGGCTATAAAAGCAGATATTATTTCATCCAGGTTCTTTTATCTTGGCAGGTGGGTTCAGGTTTTGATTTCGATAGCGAGAGGATGTAGAAAAAGCAGTGTTTTCACAAAGCTTGTACTTTTATAGGTCATCTCAGAATGAGATTCCCTTTCTTATGGTTTCCTCAGTATAATCTTGAAGATTAGAGGTCTCTGGGAAAAAAAGAGTGAACTTCTTAAAATCAAAACATCCCCAAAATAGCATTTTTTTTTTAGAGGAACATGGCATGTAAGCTTATTATGAACTTTCCTTGCAAAACTGTTTCTGATGAAGAACAAAACTATTCAGAAAGTATCCACAGGCCATTGCTTTTAAATCCACTTGTGAATGTAATTTAAATGAGCACAGTTTCTCGTATGATCAGAAAAATGTTTTGATGCATTCATGAGATGCTTGGATTAGATGAGTTGTGTGTTGCAGCGCCTTAAGGCTTGTGGCAACTTGCAAAGCATCTACACTATAATTAGGTTTCCTTCATGAGTCTCGCATTTTATTATCCTCTCCCTCCTCTGCAAATATGGAAAAACTGAAAATCAGATGGATAGAAGTAAATAAAACTGAGGTATAATTGTAGTGTAATTAATGCTTTCTGAAGTTTTGGAAGCAAAGTAAATTTTAGTGGTTGAGCACAAGGAAAGGACAGTAACACTGATCAAGATGATGTGAAAAGAATTCTGCCTTAATGGCTATTTGATGAAAGCCATTTGAGATGTGTAAAATGTTATAAACAACAATAAAGGGAGAAGTGAATAAACTATTCAGAACATGTTTTGGCACTCCATTTTTCAAGTTTTCAACTGAAAATGCACTGTTGTTAGGAAGAAAATAGTGGCAGAGAGGGATTCATCTTACTTCTTAATAACCTCTCTTTCCCTATACTAACTCAAGCTCAGAAAAATGCCCATTGGTGCTGAAGGAAAAATGAATAGGAGCTTTATTTCTTACCTCTCTTTCCCACAAGTAAGATATGCGGTCAATTTTGAATCATCAATGTGAGAAGATGGCTAGAGGTACTTTTTTAAATATAATTTTATTTGGGCAGTATTAGTAGCAAACAAGCTGAGACTGTCTTCAGGGGTCTGCTACTGCAAGATGCAGTAATTCTGTAACTCCCTGGAAGACATTAAACAAATATATTTAGAGAGGGATGACTCAGTTAGACTGCGGGTGACAGGGGGATCTTTCAGAAGGCACTGCACCGTACCACAAGTCTGTATTTTAAATGTAATATATACTTTGTGATTTTGAGACTCCTTGCACAATCTTCCAGTGATACTGATGTTGCTCAAAGGAATATGGAGATATTTTGTGGCCTTTGTGCCACTGAAATGATCTTGATTTGTACCACTTGAAGTTTAGTGTTTTATGTTCTCAAAGTTTGGCTTATGGTGTTCTTAATTCAGTAGAAAATATGGAACTATTTTAGAAACTGTACTGAAACAGAATACCTCTCTTTGGTTTTGTCTCCTGTGCCCTAAATGCATTTGTTGGTGGCGTAGCACATAGTTTTAATGAGGAGGAAACACTGCGGTGTTTCACCCTTTGTGTGTTTGCTCTTCCAAATATTATTACTCTATTAACTGTTTCCAAGGCTCAAAGAGAAAATTCTTTGTTCCAGACTTTATGTAAAGACTATCATTAAGTAAAGAGCTTTCAGTTTCATGAAGAGAATATTGAATTCTGATTAAAATTCATTTTTGCAAATGGAAGACTGCATTCTGGTAAGGGAAGCCAAATCCCTTGGGTTTGAGCTCAGGCGGTTTCATCTGCAGGTGTTTTAGGTGAAGGCTGCTGCTGTTCAGGGCTGCAGAACGAGCCCCCTGCACGTGTATTGCACAGAGGGGCACACACAGGACACCCTCTGCGGGTATCCACAGCGACAAGAAAGGCTGCACTCACATGAACATGCACAGCACAGGCAGCACAAGCTTATTTCTTCTTGTTGGCTGATAAGGGCTGATGTTTACCAGCAGAACTAAGATCTCACTCCTTTGATTGATAAGCACACTCACCAATACATTAAATAGTAGAGTGGACCCTAAATATGTCCAATTTCATACCTACATCATAGGGCCCTTGTGTAGTCACTGACCTTGGGTTTTTCCATGTGCTGGTCTTTCGGCACAGTCTCATAGTGCCTTTCAAATATTCCATTTGATAAACACAGATAAACCTGTTTCCTCTTTTCCTCACCAGTTACAAAGTTCTGTGTGAACCTTCCCAAGGTAGTGCTTTTGTGGTTCCTCTAGTCTTCATCTGTCAGTGACTTACGAGTTCACATCTTTTGTTACTGTCTGCCTTACTGCTCAGTAGGGTTAGTGTATTTCATATTCACTTTATTACTTTTTCTCCTTCTTGTCTTTGTCTCAGTCATGACAGGATATCACTACAAATGACTTTTTTACATTCAAGGTATCCCTACTACCCACAGATCTCGTGCCTCACTGCATTCCTTGGAGTTTGCTTCCTCGTGTAATGCTGTAGCCTTTATCTCTCTCTGACCTCTGGCCCCTGCCTCAGTCTTCACCCCATGCCTTGGCTGAGCCATGGCTGGGTTGGGAAAGCTCTCGAGGGAGAGCACCCTATGACTTACTCCTTCCTTTGGCAGCCCCATTCCAGACAGAACTCTAGGCTCCCTGCTTTTGCAAGTGATTTCTGTTGATGACAGAGTAGTTAGGATTTAAACATGTTTGGTTTATAGTCTCATAAAATAATTCTGAAAGTTGTAGTATATTGTAATAAATCATTGAATACCACATGCCATGCTCAAGAAATGGGAAAGACTCCCCAGGGATTATTTTAATCTTATAAAATTTTATATATATGTATATATATATATATATACACAATAATATATATATGTTACATATGTATAGTGTTACATATATATATATACATGTATATATATATATATATATGTATATATATATATGTAACACTATATAATGCTATGTAACACAAGGCATTCAATATGGTTGAAGATAAATGCTCCCATGAAAAACAGTATTTTTAGTTTGAAATCATTAGATTAATTCTGAAGAAAGGTTGCATCATATTTCCAAGAAAGTAACCTGAAGGGGTAAAAAATTGCAGTGCAGGATTATGGTCTTTATTAAATAAAGCACCTGAATAGTCCTGCACTTTGAGGTGGAATTTGTCAGATTACCATGTGTACAGTTGGTTTAATGTGGTGCTGGGTGAGAATGATAAAATTCTCTCATGTAGAGTATGCCAGCCTAGGAGCAAAATATAAAGGGAAGGAGGTTACTGCTGAGTGGAGTGCTCAGCTGAACGGCAAAGAAAAGTATAGATGGAGAGATGTGTAAAATAAATCAGAAAGTGTTTGTGAAAAAGCCTATCTGAGCCCTTCCATAGCTTTTGTGTGCAGGCAATGCTGCTGTTATGCTCCAGATGCAGAGCTATTAAGATAAGGGGGATGGACACTGAGAAGTGGGTTGACAAGCATCCCATTTCTGCCTTAGCAACAGCATCCATCTGGTCTCCCCATGGTGCCAGTGGAGACAAGGGCTTGCTTGTTTATCTTTCCCTTCAACAGCTGATTGGGCCACACTTTAATAGCTTGAAGTGTCCTTGGATATTTTCTAAGAGTCTTGCAGCAAAATCAGAGTTCTTGACCTCATCTTATTGATATGAAAAGTAAGAAAACAAGATCACAGATGACAGAATATTCTGAGTTGAAAGGGACCCACAAGGACTGTTGAATCCAACTCTGAAGTGAATGGCCTATAGCCCACAACCTTGGTGTTACTAGCACCAGGCTCTGACCAACTGGTTTGTGTACACACTAATCAGATGAATGTCAGGAAAATGCATCTGGGGCTGGAGGCTGAAGTAGTTCAGGCATATCCTTAAACTGAGCCTTTATATACCCTAATGCTGTGAAGGAGCTTCCATGCCAGGCTGCTTGTCCTGCTGGAGGATGTACTGGAACAACTGCCCAAAATGCTGACCTCTATCTGTCATGGCTCTGTGAGGCAACTTTGCAGATTCTGACAGGAGCTGCACCCTTTGCTTGTTGAGGATCTGGGTACTGCTGAGTGCCTGCATGAGCAGGCACAGATGCATGTGAGGTTTTTCTGCCTTCTCTCAGACCTGGTGTTTGAGCTGGGTGTTTCCTTAAAGGTGGCTGCATTAAGACAGCTCAAGAGCCTGTGACCTCTATAGATAATGGATTTTCCACTCTTAAATGGCATTATCCCTTCAAAACCTAAGGCAGCCACAAAATGAGATGAAGGGCATCATTGCCCATTTTCCTCTACTTTTCTGTAGAATATATTAGCATGGTTTGCAGTGTAACTTCCATTGATTTATTGTTAAGATTTTAGTTCACAGCTTTAAACATTACTTTTAAACAGTGTTAACTAACTTCATTCATGATATAATTCTGTTGAAACTGTATTTTGAATTAGTGTTACCTTTATCTCTCACTGTATGTGTTTGTGTACCTGTAGGTTCAGTCTCACCACTCTCACAGTAAATAATTTCTTTGTAATATTTAATCTAAACCTACTCTCCTTCAGTTTAACATCTTTACCCTTTGTCCTGCCCAGTACATGCCATTGTAAAAAGTTCTTTTCTAACTGACTTACTGGAAGGCCACACTTGGGTTTCCCCAGAGCCTTCTCTTCTCCAGGCTGAACAACCCGAACTCTCTCAGCCTGTTATCATAGGAGAGGTGCTCCAGCCCTCTGATCAGCTTTGTGGCCTTCTCTGGACCTTCTCCAGCAGCTCCATGTCCTTGCTGTGCTGGGAGCCCAGAGTTGATGCAGCCCTGCAGGTGGGGTCTCAGCAGAGCAGAGCAGAGGGGCAGAATCCCCTCCCTCCCCTGCTGCCCACGCTGCTCTGGATGCAGCCCAGGACACATTTGGCTTTCCATGCTGGGAGTGCACATGGCTGGGTCATGTCCAGCCTCTCATCCATATACATATGTTTAAACCAACTTACTCAAAAACTTCAGAAAAACTTTTCTATCCTTAAAACATACTCAGTATGTTCAGGTCTCAGTGGGAAAGGAGCTTTGTCCACTGGTTTCCTGTGTTGGTTTTGTTTCAAGAATGTGCTTTTAAGGGTCAGTTTCTTCTAGCTTCTATTTTCTTCTTTTTAATGAGAATGCCTTTTTTCCACTGCCTCTAAGGCTTTTTCCAGTGCTTGTTTAATGTTTAAGATTGTCCCTGTGCTGTTTTTCACATGCCTTTGATGCCTACTCTATGTTGCCTTAAATTGGTGATTGCTAGGTGTTTGTTTCCCTGCCTTTACAGTAAACATCAGCTTTACAGATGAGGCTTACATTATGTTTATATAGTTTGTTGCTTGAAGAGATTATTTAATAGGTTTCTAAAACCAAACATTGAGATTTAAAAAAAACCTCACAACAAAACAAACACAAAACAATAAAAGAGGTTTGCTTTTTTCCTGAAGGTATTAAGATTTGTTTATTTAATAGTAACCAATTTTTGTATTCAATTTCAAGGTATTTTTTTAAAAATAATTTTCAAAGAAATGCTAATAAGTTGATTCCTTTGAGTTAGGAATGTTGGTTTGTTTTGGTGGTTGGAAAAATGCTTGCATGTAGAGGGTTTGCTGGTCTCTGTAAGGAGAAATATTAAGCTACATAGCAATATAAATGTAGCAATGGCCATGAGCATGTAAACAATTCAAGCTTGGTGTGAAATCTTAGAGAGGACAAATATGAGAAACATGTTTATTAAGTCAGTTTTCAGCATATTTGTGCTTTAAAATTTGGGTGGAAACCAGCTCTTGACTATGGCACTGCCAATACATGAGAGCTGCTCTGAACTTTTGAACAACTCTTTCTGTGTTTTCTGCAGCACAACTGACTGACTGTAGCTGTGTCCCACTAAAATAACAAGAGACAGTTGGATACCAAGACATGGTATCAGGTACCACTATTGACCAACATGTAGTTGAACGTGACAGCCAGATTTTTTCTAGGCAATGGAGTGATTTGTTCCAGACCTTGGTCACCTGTAAAGATCTGTTGTGTGTTAGACCATCACCTCAGCTGTTAAATAGAATAGGTTGGCAGCTCCAAATTATGGCATCAGTATGTAAAGGAATAGTTATTAAAAATCTAGTGTTAAAATGATGGATCAAAACCCGAGGGAGTTCTTGAGTATTTAAATAAAAAGACTTCAGAGGACTCAGATGAGCATGAAATTTTTACAGGAAATAGATTTGCCACAGGCTTTTTTAAAGCTCTCGGAACTAAATATGCTGTAATATGCATTACTTGTGTTGAGTAAAACTTTTATTTGCCTTCAGGTAAGCAAATAGAAGAGGTCGGTGAAATTTTAGAGTGGCAAAACTGCAGCCTATCACCAGCTAAAAGAATTTATTTAATGTAATACTGACCTATGCATAAATTCTTTAAAAGAAAGAAAAGGGACTTCTATTGTACAAATTTTTTACAAATTCAAAAGCTAAAAGAAAAATTACTGTATGAAACAAAACTATTCATAATACATGGAAGTAAATGCTGTGTTTCTTTTATATTGCAGTAAACCTTCTGGACAATGTAAAATGAACTCTTAAATGTAGAAACAAGAGAGTCCAAGGAAGAGGGGATTTCCTTTTGGAGGGAAGAACTCTCAAAATTGCTGGACTTAATTTTTTTATAACTCATAACTTGGGGTTTAAGGTCTTTATTTATGTGTCTTTCACTGTTCCTGACCTCACCAGCTAGAGAGAGCTGCCATAATTTTTTGTCTCAAGTTGAGAACATGGAATGTAAATGTTAGAATATTTATTTAAGTGTGTTGGACTTTTAAGAATTAAATGGGTTATGAGTTTTTGTTTTAAAACCCATCAGTAAAAGGAGGGGGAAATTTAATGTGAAAAGAAGGCAGTGGCAGACTTCTTAACGTCACAGTTAAGAACAGTGAGTAGTTCTTCTGTATATTAGACATGGTTTTATCCATGGTTTGGGCTCCTTTTAGGCAGAGCTGGTTCTGTTGTCAGTTCTAGTACAGAAAAGGTAGAAGGTTTGTAACTCTTCTTTAAAGCCAAGTGATTTAGCCATATTACATGATAATGACTAAAAATGTTCATCCCTTTGATTACTGAGGTTATAACCATCCTTTTTAAGTAGCTGTGTAAGTGTGGAGAAAAAAGATAATTTGCAGTAAATTTTAAAAGCTGACCAAGAAGGTCTCTGAGCTGTATAATACCATTAATGGAAAACTTAAGTGAAAAGAATATAGTACTAGCCAGTGTGGGTTTGTGGAAATTAGATGTATAGTGAGTTGTATTTATATATTTTTATCAGAGCAGGACCTGTTTTGTAAATACATCTATGGAATACGCTGAAATTTCTACATGGCTTTTCACTTCAGTGTTCTGAATAATAAATTATCGTGTCACAAATTAAATGAACCAAAACCTCTGTCAATGGCCGTAAGTTAAAACAAGAGATTCAGCATGGATGTGTGGGGAGCTTTTACTTTGTGAGGACAGGCTGTGACTCGGGCTGACCAGAGATGATGTGCAGTCTCCAGCCTTGGGGTTTTGACATGGCTGGATGAGGCCCTGTACAGCATGGCCTCACCTCAGAGCCAGCTCTTCTGTGAGCAGCAGCTTGGACCAGAGACGCCCTGGTCTTCTCTCCAGTTGGAATGATCCTGTGACCCTGTGAATGCCACTGTTGTTGGGAGTGTGTTAGTGTGGAACAGCAGAAGCAGGCCTGATTAGGACATTGGCTTCTGAAATGCACTCCTAACCTACAGCTCAGTGCCAACACACGTGTACCCTCTGCAAAATCTGGTTTTGTTTTTCATTGACAAGGATCCAAACACTCTCTCTCCTCTGCTTGGGGAAAAGAAAAGGAGGTCTTGACAGCATCTCCTGGTGATTGCTTCTCTGTCTTGTTTTTCTCTTGTGCTCCTTATTTCAGTCTCTGAACCTATTAACTTCAGAATATTTTTGTGTCTTTACCGTTCTTTAGAGACTAAAGTATATTATGCTGTCTGTGTACTTCTCTTCTGTGTCCTTATGTCAATCTTCTGCTTTCATAGCTCTCTTCTCAGTGCTCAGCTATAAATCCCTTGAGAAGGAATTTTGCTGCTATATTTGCTTAAGTCTGTAGCTGTAGTTAAAACATTGACATTTCATACACCATGGAATTTTTCTATCCAAAATTTTCTAGACTGTCCAAGTCAAAAGCTGCGTAGTAACATATGGTGTATTACTTTCTAGCTCTGTTCTCTATCAGTTTCTCAGGGGTAAAGTTTGAATACTATCACAGTTTTAGCAGAAAAATGAGAGAACCCAAATGGTTACCCCAAAGACTGGAGAATGTGCAGCTAAACAATTTAAAGTGGAGGACGTGGAAAACTTAAGTAAATAATTACAGAAGCATAAGTAAACGTGATCAGAAATAATTATAAATTTGACTTGGCAGAGAAGGAATCGTAACATGTATGATCATGTTATGGCCGTGATGCATAGGTCTACTTTGTTGGAGAAACTGCATGTGGACCAGACAGTACTTGGTCCTGGTGCTTTGTGTAGTCCCATATGATGCCCTTGTGGCCTTAAATGTAATTTTTTTTTGGTTTTAATTTTTGTTGTTGTTGTTGTTTGGTTGGTTTTTTGTTTTGTTTTTTGGGGATTTGTTTTGTTTTGTTTTTAGTTTTTGTTTTCATATTTTAACAAATCTGAAATAATAAGACAGCTGTGTTGTATCTGTCTACAGTGGTGGCTTGTTTTTTGGGGTTTTTTTTTGTTTCACAGCATGCATTAAAGGCCCTGGCATGTAACTCAGAGTGTATTGAGGTGTTTGAATCAGGCAGCTTTGTACACAGCATTGGGGAATTGTTTCATTTTGATTGGGAGAGAAGAGGTTGACTTACGCAGAAAGGGACTTCAAAAATCAGCTAGCACTTCTGTAGTTTGGGCAATTGGGAGAATAGAAAATGGCATGTACCTCACAAATGCCTGAAAAGCCCCTGAATTTAGACACCAATGTTGAACATCTTGGTGTCTGTGTTCTCCTTTTCCCATGTCTGCAGTCAAATGCTGCTTTTCCAAACAACTTTGTGTGATACTTACCAGTATGTTTTAGCAGCATCATTGTGATGAAATGATTATCAGGAGTGCTGAAGGTGTAGCTTTCTCCTTACTCCCATGAGTGAGCTGATATGTAACTGGTCTTCTTCTCTGTGCTGAAGTGCTGACCCTGGACTGATGTTAATGTCTCCTTTTATGTGGACTCGACTCTAAATGTCCTGATGCCAGGATGACCTATATTGCTCAAAGAAACTGAGTTGTATTTCAGAAACATTTTTATGTTAGCATAAAAGAGTTTCAATACCAATGTTATCAGCATCACTAAGACAAGAAGAGGGAGCCGTGTGCTTTTCTAGAGGATATGCTCTCACCTGAATTTCTGTCCTTTTCTCATGAAATAAAGAATTTAAAGGATGTTCAATTGCAAGGACCTGACAGTCTAAATTAGAGATAATACTTCAGTTGGTGGAAGACTAAACAAAAGAAGCAGCAATAAATGTCATTTGAATTAAATATCTTGGGCACTTCTGTATGCTGACAGATCTAGCAGGCAGCTTTGGAGGAGTTTTATCACTGCATTTAGGTAATTTTCCTGTAGCAGCATCTCTGGTGAAGAGAACTTTGTTATGGTTTCTGAATCAATGCAATTACTAAGCAAATGCTTTTGTAAAGTGTTTGTTAGTAATGGGGATACAAAAGGGAGATGTTTTAGCTTTCACTCCCCAGTTACTTAAGCAATTCTGAAGTTAGGAAAATTTTCATTTTAGTTTGTTAGGTTGATTTGATTTCATTTTAAGTCACTGAGAAATAAGAAAAATTGGATCTCCTAGTGCCATTTTAACTATCTTATTTTACAGACAAATACTAACTCTGTTAAATCACTCAGCTGCATTATTCCTTTAAGAGTAATAAGTCTTGATAAAGATAAAATATGAGCTTGAATCATTCTTGTAGTTTTATGATTTCCTTTAAGAGCAAGAAGAATGAATAGTATCTCATTTAGATATTTCATTTATTGTTGTCATCAGTAACATGTAGGGTTACCACCAGTCTAACATGTATGCATTAAAAATATCTAGATGGCTCAACATTAATCCTAAAATATTAAAGGAAAAAAACCACCACAAGAGTTTGCTTTAAAACTGTACATCTTGTTTATTTCAGGAGAAGAGGCTGAAAGAAAAAGCAGCAAGGAGAGAAGCCAGGAATAAGAATGCACAGGTAAGGGTTTTTGTTGTTTCAATCAAGCTACTGTTTGAGGGATTGAAATGGTTTTAAAATTGTTTAATTCCTTTCTTTAATAAGCAGTGTTGTGATTAATGGCTGTTTAAAGGCATTTTCTGTTTTCTTGTCTTTTCTTACTCCCGTGTTTTGATGTGTTTGTAATAACCTGGTGTAGAAGGATAGTGAGAAAGCATGAATATGTATGTTTGTGTGTGCATAAATACAAGAAATGTATGGAAGCCTTTTGGAATTTTGGCATCTTCATTATGTATATGAGGTGAGTTGCAATTTCAGCTGCAGTACTGATGCCATTTTTTTCTCTGAATGCTTGGGTCATGTTTATAATTTGCAGGCAGTGAGATTATTTTTTTGTGTGTCAAGTCTTGCTTCAACCTTTTTCTGCTGAACTTTTTCTTAAATAGCAAGTATTTACATTGCAGTTCATTCCTTCCCCTCATTGCCACAAATGAAACCTTTGCTGTCCTTTTTCTTCATATGTACATTACTAATTTCCTAGAGGCTGTTCTAGTTTTTCATGTTGCTTGGTTTGCTATAAACTGAGGTTTCATTCAGCTGCAGTGATTTTCTGGAATATGGACATAGTGATGTTGTTTCTCACACTCTATCTACTTTTGCTACACATGAATAGTTACATTTCTTCTTGGCAGTTGGCAAATATCTTACTCCCTTGAGAAAATCAATAATGTTCTTTGTCCGATTTTTGCAAGCTGGTTGTGCTCGGGGAGGCTTAAGTATAGGAAGATGCTTCATTGTGTAGCTCTGAAGTGGAAAGTAATTACAGTTTCAGATGAAAAGCCTAGTTATACTAAGTTTTAAGTATGATTCTGCCTTCAAAGATGGCAAGCTATGAGAGCTGTTGGCATCATGACTCCCCAATCAAGCAATAGAAATTTTCTGCCTGTAATTAAATGTATGAAGATGCATACTTTTTAATGTATTTAGCAAGCATTTTAGGAAAATTATGGAATGAATAATTAACAAACATCTTAATAAAGGGAGAAAACATTGATCAAATCAGGCTGTATCACATTCATGAATAGTGCTTGTTAATTTTGCCTCTTTTTAAGGAATAAAATGTTATGCAGCAGCTGGAGAAAGAAATCCATTTCTTTCAAAATGATCTGTTGCTGATATACATCTCCTATCCTGTTCTTGGCCAAGTGAATGACTCTCTCTATCCTCTAGGAAAGTGAGTGAAGTTGATCCCTATTGAGGAACAATTTGTCTTTGTGTGGGGTTGTGTGTCTGTGGGCATGGTATGGGTTAAATGTGGAGCCTTAGCCCCAAGCCCACAATTTTATGCACCTCTGTCTCTCTTCTGTGCAAGGCTTGCCCTTGGAAAGCTGATTCACTAGTGCAGGTCTGGTGAGAGATTGGCACATGCTCTCCTTGAGGGTACCAGCTGTGCAAACCTGCTATTGCTTTGACTTCGTTTTATTCTGGAAGTGCTTAGCTCACTCTCTGCAAGAAGGTGCGAGCCTCAGGAGCTGACATGTCTCCTTGATGAAAACTGTTGGGCTTTTTCTGTTGTTTAGAGGCTGTTCTTGCCAGGATTCTGTGCAGCCGAGTCCTGTCATTTTCAGTGTGGCTCGTTTCAGGGAAAATGCTTCAGCTGGGAAGGGCTGCCAGCTTGGACCTGGGCCGTTCACGCCTGGAAGTGGAAGGGAGCAGTAGACAGTAGATAAAGGTGCCAGTTTCTGTCTGCTGGGTGTCTGAGGAATTAATTAAGAACACTCCCTGCTTCACAGGATCTTAGATATGAAGCCATAGTAGTTCAAGCTCTCCACATAGTCTGTGTGGCATATGACTCAAGCAGCTCCTACAAGATACCCAGGGGACTAAAGGAGGAGGAAACAGTAAAACACAAAAACTATTGGAACATAAACCAGTTTAGAAAATATATTGTCCCTAAATCAAGAGTTCAAAAAACGTTAACATATTCACTAGTGCTTTCATAATATGGCTTGTGACCCACTTACTCTGCCATATGCTACTCCTTGGGTAATTAGTAATTTTCTTTAAAGGGAAAGCGATAAGGAGAGCCAAAAAAAGTGGAAAAGGTATTTTTAGCCATGTTAATGGGGTTTAGCAGCTGGAGAAAAGGACTAGATCAACAATTATGACTAGCCAGTCACTTCAAAGCAGCTGTGGCCATAATTTGTTTTCCACATCTATCTATCTCCTTGTTTGTTTTATTAACTGTCTCCCTCAGATTACAAACTCCTCGAGTTACAAAGTATTGTTTGCTGTCTTTCGCTAGTACACAGCCCACCGGGTCTGGCATGGCCAAAACAGAAATTTACTTTCCCATTCTTAGTATTAAATAATAATTCTTTGTGAATTTAGGGGGGAAAAAAGAAAAATCACAGGAGAAAAGGACATCCTGCCTGTTCCTCTGGTGCTGCAGGAGCAATTGCAGGGAAGATTTTACTCAGCCTTCGTCATGCTGGGACAGGCCAGGCTCGCTGCAACTGGAATTGACTAACCAAATTCTGGCACGCTCTGCTGAGTGTGCCTGAGCAGGAGATTAGATGAGTAGGTAGCTACAGTGTTATTGACTCCACCTTGGATAAATCTCCATGCAATAAATAAACTGAGTAAGAAGTGAAGACTCTTAAAGGATGCTTTGGAGAAAGTATTCCTAGGGATTTATGACCATTAATTAAATTTTCATGCAAAAGGCTGTGAGAAAAAATAAAAAGTTTTGTCATATATTCTTACTGAAGAAAAACTGGAAATTTAGGGTTTTGGTATTTTTTTATCATAAGATGTTTTAATTGTCTCCCATTTTCTGAGAATTTGATATGATATTCACAAATGCAATGTTTTAACATGAAAGAAGCACATAATTTGTCCTCACTCAGTACTGATTAAATTACAGTCGTCAAGCCCTCAAACAAATTTTGATACTGTTTACTGGAAGATAGTCTGGAGAAAATTAGGCAAGAAGTAGTCTTTTGAGCAAGAAGTAAAGCCCTGGGCAGCAGCGGCAGCTGCCCTGGGACAGGAGCTGGGTGTTACTCAGTGAAGCCAGCCCCTGGCCCCAGGCAGACATCCCTGTGCTCGTGGCTTTCCACTTTTTCCTTTAGAATCTATGCATACTGATTTCTTAGTCTACATATAGGACTTTTGGGTTTCAGCCAGCATTTAAAGGTCCTAGCCCTGCTAGCAATCATTAGCTGCAATGAAGCTAAACAGGACTGTATTTCTCCATTAGTGATTTCAGTCTTTTGCTACCTTGATTGCCTTAGAGCGCTACTGATGTGTTGAGAGTTATGAAATGAGGAGGGTTTAGATTTCTTTTAAAGCAAATTGGTTTTGTAGGAAAGGAGTTTTCTGGGAGCAGCTAAACAGGTCTGTGCTTCAAGGTGGGGAGCAGAGCAGGAGACAGGAGAAGGTGCTGTTGCCTGCCCAGCACTGATGTGCCAGCTGATCCTCAACTATCAGCTCCCAGCACTGTGCAAGAAGTGATAACTAGTCCCTAAAAGAAGGCATTGCTATCTGCTAGAAATAGTTTGGACGTCATCTGTAAGCAGTGTCAGGAGGTAAAACTTGCTCAGTCATGACAGTTTGGTGCATTGATTCAGGTTTTGGCAGTCCTATAGCAGTTACACCATGCTGGTGTCCAAAGCAAAACAAAAACCTGAAAAAGCTCTGACTAGAAGAGCAGAGGCTGTTTATCAAAGGTCCATAAGAAAAATATAGCCTGCTGAAAACTTGGAGAAATCCAACTTGAACACTTACTGCTTACCGAGATGTTTTTCTCTATTTTCACTGGACAAAATTGAGGATGGGGATTCTTACCCAGCTGGAAAACTGACTTGTGGAAAAAATCCAAGGGCTCCGTTGTCAAGGGCTTTTTCTTGGGAATGAATGCTTGCTGAATAATTGTAGAACATTAAAATATCAACAGCAGGATAATAAATATACTTTAGCCTCTCTCCTCCCTTTCTCTCCTGTTCTCTCCCTCATATATTTTGTCATTCTCACAGGAATTAGTGCCTGTGTATGAGATTTTATAAAATATATACTATATAGATAATTTAAGATTTTTCAGAGTCACAATGAATCTTTGTAGTGTGAGCACATCTACAAAGTACACGTGGGGGAGCAGGAGGCATATACTTTTAGATATGGCAGATTCAGGCATTGATACCTGCCTATATCACATCACTCCAAGTTATAATGCTCAATATATCATTCTCTTTTCTGTGCCTTGTACCACGCTCTGTTGAGATATTAACCAGAAAAATGCTTAAACCCACCATTTTGTTTTAATCTCCAGCACCCCCATGGGATTTGAGATACACTTGCCAAATGCTGGAAAGGGGAATTCAGATCCCTTGGGTAGTTGTGGCTGATAATCCACTCAATGAAACATATGCTTCAGAATATTGTGAGAGTTCTTCATCCGTTGTGGGTCATTCCTGTAGTTACTGGGTTTACATTACCTTTGCTTCTGCCTTTTCTTAAGATCTAGCCCACGACTTGTGCTTAGGCCAGAGACACTGGATTCAGTGTGAATGTGAACAGTAATTCCAGTGTGGAAAAGAGGTTTACAGGAGAGAAGGAGGAATTTGGTCTGCGCCTCCTGTGAATCCAGGTTCCCAAATCCCCTCGACCGCTGGGGTCACTGAGTATGCTTGTGAAAGTTTCATGGGATGCCTGATAACTGGTGTTTAATGGTGATGATGCATTGTTCTGGATCACTTCTCATGACCCTCTCATGGATGGTGTTGAGGAGGCATTGCTTTAGCTCCCTGTGATTTCTGGAGCTGGAGCAGGGTTTCAGGGCTAGATCATTCTGATGGTCTGGAGGATGTTAAGATTGTGGAGTTTGTTGTTTGTAAGGAGGAGAGAGTTGTGCTGGTGTAGCCTAAGGACAGGCTATTTCTTGTCACTGCTGTTTCACAATCACTTCAAAGGATTAAAAAATATTCTTCATCTATAATTATTTTTGATTCTGAAAACCACAAAGAACGGCAAAAAATGAGGTAATGGTACTTCTGTTCATCTACAAAATCTTGCAGTATGTTTAGTGTGGGGAGCTTACAGCTGAAACTACCATGTCAATTAGATCCCTTTTGATAAGTCAAACTTCTTTCTTAAAACAATCTCATTAACCTTAATTTAGAAGTAGTTCTGGTCTGTTAACTCTTGTGTTGTGTATGCACATCCAAAAGCTGTAAGTAGCTTTTTTTATTCAAGGCAAGGTTTGAGTGTTTTGAATTTCCTTGAGAAGCTCTGTGAATAAGCAGAGTAATTTGGGATATCAACATCTTAACCTACTAATTTAGTAATTTCATTTCAAAGTAAAGTCATGAAATGGAAAATGAATTGCTGATTCCGAACTACTTATATGCTGAAACATTTTTAAAAATCAAAGTATTCTACAATATTTCAGTTAATATGTGAAAATGGGTATTACGTGCCTGTATGGAAATGTATTACCTGTATTTTACTTTTTGAAAATAACATATTGATTCCAGTCAATATAACAATTAAATTGCTTTAAGTAAAGCTGTAATAAGTCCTGTCTTTTCTGCAATTAAGAATTTATATGATTAAACCAATATTTCAGTGTTGTGACCCTGAACAAGTTACAAGTAAGGATTCTGATGGATTGATTTGCCAATTACCCATGCTTCTGTAAACGTTTTCATTGCAGCCAACAGCACACTGAGGGTTTCAAATGTATTTATCAGGTTGACCACTTAAACTAATTGACCATGGCTATAGCAATCGAATTTTGTGAGGATAATGTTCACAACTGTTATTTATAATCATATCTGGTATGTGATGAGAGTTTGCTGCTCTACATGCCAAAAGCTGACGTTTTACCAGTCACTGAGGTGATTCCTTCATAGGCCTGGAACAGAAGCATAGTGGTGGGAACTGTGGACCTGGCAAATACTCTCTTATTCCCTGAAGGTCTGCTGGGACGAGGTGGATGCACAGTAGATCAACACAAGTGCGTCTTCAGTACTATGTCTGAGATACCTATACCTTATTCCTTGTTTTATGTTCACTTGCACATTTATGATAAAGAGAGGAAGCTTCTTTTTTCTTCAAACTTTTGTTGGTTTTTTTTCTCGTTTTGGTGGGTTGCAGTTCTAGGGGAGCTTTTCATGAAAGATGTGATATGGATTTTTAAAAGCAGAGTAACAGGATTTCTGGCATGTTAGGGAGCACAAAGGTTATTGTCTTACTTGATTGTAAATGATTATTTCAAATTTCTAGGGCAATACTGATGAAATTTCTCCAGTAGGCTTCAGGAAGATTACACTGTTTAATTCCTTGTTCTTCAGGAAAACGTTTTGTTTTTAGAATGTCTGTGTAAGTTTGATAGTATTGGAACAGCGGCTTTGGAGACATCTTAACTGCTGAGCTTCAGAGCTTTCAATGTCTTAAAGACTATACAATTTTTTTTTGTTTCAGAAATCAACAATATTTAGGCATTTAGGGGGGGAAAGAAATGTTCAGGTTTTCTTATTAAAAGTTTTGGCTATGAAAATTGCAAATTGAAATAAGTATGCGTTTCACTCTTCCTCTTGAATTATGTGGGTTTGTAGTCATTTATTTGCATCACATAGTTGCAAATACCTCTTGGTAGTTGTAGAATTGAGGAATGCTTTGGCACCATTCCACCCAAACTCTTGGATGGGGCTCAGCAAAGAACTGAATGTTTACTTGAGTCACTGCTTCAGATCCATCCCTCTTTTGAGCAAGGGAGGTATATATTACTCTGCTTCATTTTTACTCTTTGCCTGTCTCCGTGGATATTATGAGCAGGATTCCACCATCAGGTTCCTGCCTGCATATGGCATTGTGGTGGAGCACAGGGAAAGCCGTTCAAGAGCTCTGATAGTCTTGCACAGATGCCTTTCTGAGGCTAATGATTAAGTCCCGGTAGAAAAGGCAATATGCATTTTTTTGTTTTAATACATACTTTGTTAACTGAGGCAACATACTCCACTTCCATGCATGTAACTAGAAAAACAGTAGATGTGCAAGAACCCAGAGAAGAGCTCTTAGTGTACTGTATAGTGCAAGCACATGTATTCAAGGGCAAAGACCTTTCCAGCTGAGCTTCAGATTTCCATTTCAGCATTTATGGAATGTTTTCATTGTAACTGTGTATCACTATGTTCTGTAAACTGAAATGGGGAAGAAGAAAGCAAAGAAGAAAGCACTGGGGTGTAGCTTTGTGATCACTGTCCTTCAATATGTAAGCACTTCATTTTTGCATATGGTCTCTTGGAAAGGTAGCAAGTGTACAGTTTAAACATAACAAGCCACTTCATTATGATTTGGAATTCGTATGTAAATTAGCGGCATCATTTCTTCTGGGCTTCCAAAATTTCTTGTTCAGTTTCTTCACTGATTCAACACCCTCCTCAATAGCCTCTATCTGAGCAAAACATGAAAGATTGCTTTGCCCCTCCCTGACTCTGGCCAAGGAGTAAGAGGCAATAGACAGTGATGGAACAGCATATCCACCAGTATGAAAGGAAGAGAAAAAATAAAGCTGTTCTAAAATGTTATAAACCTTTCTTTCAGCATTTTCATCTTAGTAAACAGACCACTATGTGAAATTAGTTGTAATGATACTTCATTTGCTTATCTGCTCTATGTTACTCGTTAATAGTGTTTAGTAGCCAGTATTTGAAATTTCTTTCCCTCTAAAGCACAAAATTTAAAGCTGTTACTCCAAGTTTGTTTGCTGTGTTCCATACATGTTTGGAGCAGCAAGTTGGTGTTTATTTGTGTGAAGTTCTTCTTGCCTTTGGCTCACCATAGTCCTTTGATGCCATAATCAACACAGTACAGAAGAATTGCCTGGAACTGAACTTCTGGAGATCTTCTCCCTCTTTTCTGCCTCTGCCCGTAATCCTGAAGAAGTGGGAAACTCCAGCCAATGCAGACATAATGACCTGAGGCTTCCAGCAGCTTCTGCACAAAGCATTTATTTATGAAGTGGGTATTCTCTCTGGATTGAGAGGTCTCTTTCTGTTCTGTTGAGAAAAGCCAGGTGTATTCACATTCCTCAATTCTATCTGTGTGGATATTGTGCAGATGATTGCATTTCACAAGTAAGCTGTATCAGACTGTTCAAACTTGTTTATTTTGCACCTTGGTTTGTTCTGGTAGTACTCTGAGCTGCTTTGCAGCTTTCCTTGTGTGTTTGAAACTTTCTTAGATTATCGACTTTAGATGCAGGAGGTTTTTTTTTTGCTCGATATCTCAGATGAGAACTTAAGAATGAGTTAATTGGCTGATGAGCAGGGACAATCTTTCAGATGTGTTTTGATGACATCCTCATGCAGCAAGTAGTCATATTTAGTTTTAAATTAAGCAATTCTGTTTTCTCAGCATCCCCTCCCTGTTTATATTCTTGGAATGTGTTGCTTGCAGTATTGTACATAGTCTGCTATAGCAGTTGTAATTGCTACTAGTGATGAAAATTGATTTGTGCAATCAGAAAACCATTATCTGCATTCTGACTGATAATGCTGCAGTTGCCAACATTTTAAAATTCTTCTGATGGCTGCTTTTTCAGAATGCTCTGGGGTCATGCAGTCACCAGGATTCCAGTTGCTTCATGCTGAATATTATGTGAGCATTAGAAAAGAAGGAAAAAGCTCTTGGTGGTTCTCTCAAATATATTTTTTTCCCAGAGTTTTTAAGGATTTAGTGTTTTGTCAGTCCTCCCTTGCCAGATGTACTAGATCAGGAGAAGTGCAGTATCTTTTGTTTTACCGGTGTGCAGAGATTTTAATAAGTTTTCTGTTCTTTCATACTGTCTGCTGCATTGATAAACCAAGCAGCGTGTTAATAGGAAATGCCGCGCTAGTAACTAACACATCTGGTTATTTAACACCTCATGGGAAATCTGGTAAGCCCATACTTCCCCCAAATGAAGCTCCATCTTCTACATGGAGTCCATTAGGACCTGGGTCTTTCAGTGTTGGTTCCCTCAATGTTTCTTTTCTTTAGGGCCTAATGTTTCCTTTCACTCTTTTTTTTGGTTTTGTTTTGTTTTTCCCTCTGGTCTTTTATGAAATTTTTTGTGGACTTACAGGTTTCTTATCTCTTGCCGTTTCCTTATCCTGTTTTCTGTTTCTTTTGAAGGAGCTAAATTCAGGCTGGTATTGCTTCTATTTGGTTACTTTCTGCTGTGGGGAAACCGAGAGCAGAAGCAAAGGGGAATAACAGGAAGAAAGATAATAGCATCATCTAGTAGCAAAGCCTTAGGAAATGTGCTCAGTATTTTTAGGGAAAAGTTTTCTGGCTTTTTTTTTGTTTGTTTTATTTTCTTCATACTGTAAGGTCTCATATTTTTCTGACATTCCTTCAAATGAATATATACTGATAATATTTTGCTGGGCCATTGCTAGGATTCAGGTACTAAAAGATGCCTTTGTCCAAATGAAGGTGCAAACAAGACCCCAGGCCAAAGTCAAGGGTACAGATTTTATTTAACAGTAACTGTGAGGTACAGGGAGGAGTGGATGGTGAAGAGAAAGAGAGAGATTAAGTAGAAAGAGAGGCACCACCATATGGGTCCTGCAGCATCCTGCTGGCCCTTTTTCTTCTGGTCCTCTCTCTGGTGGGGGTCCTGGAGCATTTAGGGAGGCACCACTTTTATAGTGTCCAGGTCCAAGGTTTGCACAGAGTGTAGATGCATTCCTACAGCTCAAGCTGCATGTGTGAAAGGACTTGCTTCCTTTCTCACAGTTTGCCACGGTGGGAATTTTTGTAGGTTGACACTGATCCTTCCTCATGCTTTAAGGAAAATACTTACAAATAAGTAGAATTTTCTTATAAGCAGTTTTGCAAAGGAAACAGTTATGACTGATAAAAAGGTGTTGAGCATATGTCAGTAAGGCAGCCAGTAGCATGTAATAGGATTAGACCTGGCTTATACAAGTATATTGCTCTCCTCTCTTCATTCTTTTTGGACAATCTGCCAAGGCTTTGAAATTTTCAGCAAGAAAAGTTCTGAGTGGACAAGGGAAGGTGATTGATTAATTACAGTCACAGTAAACGGACATTTACATGATGTATGTGAGCAGCTATTTAAGGTGAAAGCTCATAAAGATCATTAAGTTTCATAATTAATGGCAATCTCGGTCCATTTTCTTTGCTAATTCATGTGCTAAAATTCATGTGTTAAAAATGCCAAAAGTTATTAGCATTTTTAATTTCCCATCACCTAATATTCTAGCAGGCTACATATCTACAAAAGTAGTGCAAAGGGTCATTAGAGATATTCAAGGTATTTACTAAGAAATTGAACTTAAGAAATGCATAGAATTTATGAAATTCATCCTTTCTAGGCACCTGTGGAGCATAACTCTATGAATAAAACCAAAGCTTTTTGCTTATGAATAAATTTAATTCATAGCCAATCAAATCAGTGTAGGATAATGAGAAAATTAAAACATCTTTTAACACCTTCTCCCCACCCCTACCAACTTCCTGGGCTTAACTTCAGTCCTGAGTTCTCTACCCCGAGCAGGACGAGTGTGCTGTTAATGTGGCTGTGGTCAGTTCATCACACTTCGACTCTGCTGCTACTTCCTCCATAGTGGAAGGACTGCTCACACTCTTCCCCTGCTCCAGCATGGGTTTCCTCCAGGGGAGACAGTCCTCCACGGACTTCTCCAGCACGAGTCCTTCCCCCAGGCTGCAGCTCCTCACGAAGTGCTCCCACGTGGGTCCCTTCCACAGTGTGCAGTCCTTCAGGAACAGGATGCTGCAGCGTGCATCCCCCCCAGAGTCCCAGGTCCTGCCAGTAAACCTGCTCCAGTGTGGGCTCCTCTCTCCATGGGGCCACAGGTGCTGCTGGTGTGGGTCAGAGGGGGAGCTTCAGACAAAGTTTATTAGAGAAGCCATCCCACTGAGTCACGAGGTCCAGAGAGGACCCCCTTCCTTTCTGAACTGCTCAGGGAGGAGCCTCGGTGAGGCTGGGTCTGATCTTAGCCCCAGACTGTCAGCGCTTTGAGTAACTTCGTCCTACGGGATTAAAGATGGCAAATCAGATATACTTATGTAATATGAATTATTTATTATGACAAATGATTAGATAAAAGATTTTAATCAGAATTATTTACTACAGAGTAGAAAAGCTAAAACTACTAGTGCTATTTAGTATAGTATAGTGCACTATATCAAAGCAATTATATTAAAGCTAGCAAAAATAAACTATTATTAAATAGAGATTGGTGTAATTCACCGTACCAATGCCCATGGGCAGATCTCTTTCACTCAGCCTCAAGGAGTATCTTTGAAGAGGCATTCCCACTTCAAGGAAGGAAACTTCATACACACACTCCAAGAAGGAATATGTTAAAAGAATCTACCGTATGAAAGTGGACTGCTGCAGTGTAAAGTGACTGACTGCCAGTCATATGTCTTCAGGTCATCTTAGGAACTTACCTGCCAAGTCTTTGCCTCACTATCAGGGTGTTAGTTTGGGGTTGGTGAGACAGACTGGTTTTAGCATAATTCAATACCAAACCAGCACATGGTGCCCCTCTCAGCCCACCACTGATAGCTTGCAAAACAGGGCATTGTTTGAGTTGTTTGACTACATTCCAAGGGCAAAGACTCCTGCTAGATCTGCCAGGAGCGTGGGCTTCCCACAGGGTTACAGCCTCCTTCAGGCATCCATCTGCTGTGGCCTGGGGTTCTCCACAGGCTGCAGTTGGGGCTCTGCTGCCCCATGGACCTCCATGGGCTGCAGGTGGGCTCACTGAGCTCTGCACCATGGAATGGAGGAGAATCTCTGCTGCATCACTGGGGCACTTCCTCCCCCTCCTTCTGCACTCAGTATCTGAAGGGCTGTTTCTCTCATGTTTTCTCACTCTTCCTCAGCTGCAGTTGTGCAGTTTTTCTTCCTCCTTAACTGTGTTATCCCAGAGGCATTGCCACATTGCTGAAGGGCTCGGTACTGTCCAGTGGTGGGTCTGTCTTGGAGCTGGCTGGCATTGGCTCTGGTGGACAGAGGGGAAGCTTTTGGTGGCCTCTGACAGAAGCCCCTGCTGTAGCTCCCCCCCCACCAAAACCTTGCCATGCAAAATACAGGGCCCCAGCTGACAGATGTAAAGCAAAGAAAGATCTAAAATTAGAAGAGGTAAAAATAGAGGTTAGGAAACTGTCTGATTGATCTTACAAGCAACACATTTGTGCTGAATTCTGTCAGTTAGGTTTGCTGTGTTTGTTAGGTCAGACTGTGGCTCAGATAGAGTTCACAGAAAAGCAAAAGGTGTCATGCTGAAAAACATGTATTTAAAATTTTTCTGAAGTCTATAAAAATTTGACAAGTCTTTAAAATTGGTTGATAGGCCAGGATGT
This sequence comes from Daphoenositta chrysoptera, assembly GCA_013397915.1. NCBI lineage: Eukaryota > Metazoa > Chordata > Aves > Passeriformes > Daphoenositta > Daphoenositta chrysoptera. The sequence continues at coordinate 228,781 of VZRO01006219.1, forward strand.
TTGGATTTGTCCCCTGGCAGAAGAACCAGATCACTGTTTCAGGAAGACAGGAAGACAAATTATTTATGAACTTCGAAAGTAATTTACTTAGAAGCTTATCAGAAGTACTTAACTGTGGCATGCATCTTTTCTTGGTGAAAGGACTTTTGACATCATAGGGTTTCATCACAAAAAGGAATTTTCTAGGGAGTGTATTTGTGGGGGAATTCCATCCAGTTCCCTCTGTTGCCAGTGAATGCAGAGTTTGTCTGTACCATGGCAGAAAGACAGGTCCTGTATTTGATTTCCTTTTTTCAGAATTGCCATGTGGACATAGATGAGGAGTAAGCTTGGGGCTGTACTTTGCAGGATGCTGCCTTCACTGTATGAATGTGTTTGTTCAGTAAAGATTAGAAAGCCATTGCTCTTCTGAGACCTGGCTACTCTGACTGCCATGGGTTGAAAGCACTTTATGGGTAGTCAGTGAGGGATCACTGTGAGTTCCTGCTCTGGTTCATCCTGTACTGTTTTTCAGTGTCTCTGTACTCATAACTGATAATGCCAATGATACTGAAAACATTCAGAAAACATCTAAATGCAGACAAAGAGCAAAAGATTAGTGCAGATATCTGATTCACCAACTAAAATTCAAATTCTGTTAATTTGCTCTGCTTAAAAAGGAGTTGACATACTTAATCTATTACTACAAATCGATGAGATTAGTTTTTCAGGTGCTAAAGAAAATCTCCTGTATTGTTTGTTCTGAAAGGCATCTGAAAGACAATTCCCTGTATAATTCATTAGGCATTGCATTTCAAACCCAGTCTTCAGCTGAAATTGTTTTCAGATTTTTACAGATTCTGTAATTTTACAAATTGCTAACTGCATTAGAGTGTCAGACACTGAGTGAGTTAAACTCCTAGAAGACTTCTTGGGAGGAACATAAAGAGCATTAAAAAGATTAATACAGCCTGCATATATAGAAGTGCTTGGGTTTTTTTTTCTGTCACTAACAGCATTCACAGTAGCATCAAAGTATTCTAGACTTCTGGAAGGATATTCTTTTGTAAGACTGCCTAAAAGATATATAAATATCACTGCACCTGTTAATAGATGGTTAAAAAAATATTAGAATATAAATTACTGTATAATCCAAGGCTCTGATCTGTCTCAATAAGCAGGTATTGACTTAATGCAAGGATCATTTTGTGGCCATCTGAGACCTATATTATTCTAGAGGCTTTCCTTATCTTAAAATCTATGAATATAAGGATGGATTTCTGTGTTAAAGGATGCAGTTTCTGCTTCTGATTTTTAACTTATGTTAGTAAGAGGAATCAGAAGAATCTTGTTCAGTTCTGGTTCTTGATAGTGAGAACAAAGGTAGTGGCTGACTCAATAACCCATTGTTCACTTACGGATAATGTCTAGTGAAGTCTTTTCCAGTTTGTGAACGGTATTCCAGTTTTGGAGCAGGTCTGTGAGTCTCTCTGGAGAAATGAGGTAGACCAAAGTGACTTTAAAGTGCCCCTGGCTGGGGTAGAAGATAAGCAGCATTGGTCTGAATGGATCTGCTGAAGCACTTCTAACTGATATGTAGAAACTAGGAGAGTGATTCACCTAATCCCTTGTTGCTGTTCTCTTTTAGTAACTTCCAGAGAAAGGCAAAGTACAGTTTAAGCTTTCTAGCCAGCTTGAGTTGTTGTATAGTGAGTTTCAGTTCCTTTTCTAATCTGGTACAGTGACTCCTAGTGATCATACTGTTGTTTGCTGTCTCGTTATAAGTGTGAAGTTAAAATATTAATAATGATAATAATACTAAAAAAAGACCAATTCTCATATATATTGTACTTTGTGTGTGAGAAATGCTGCCACAGTCTTTTGGTTTCATGTATTTTTTGTGTCTTCTGGCTACAGCCTGAGCAGCAGGGTCCCAGGAGGAAGAGCATGCTATTTCTTCAGTAGGTATTGGCAGTAAGACTTTTCCTGGTTGCTGAAGTCATAGAATGAAAGAATGGTTTGGGCTGGAAGGGACATTAAAGATCCTATAGTTCTAACTCTCCTGCTGTGGGCAGAGACACCTTCCACTAGACCAGATTGCTCAGAGCCCCATCTAACCCGGCCTTGAACACTTCCAGCCATGGGGAGTCCACAACTTGTCTAGGAAACTTCTTCTAGTAAGTCTGGAAATATTCCAAAAAAGGAGAGAATTTTGTGATTATGCATGCTGTTGGACAAAGATGATTTGGCCATAGTGAAAAATTTATGTTGCAAATAAATTGTTCTGCAGTTCTATAATTTTTTTTAATGTATATCATCTAGACCTCAAAGCAAACTGCAACTATTTGCAATGTTTGATGTTAGCTCCAGAGTATGCACAAGAGAATAGTTTCAAACACACAGCAAGAAATTGAAATTTTCAATTGGCTTTTTTTTAGTTTGTTTATTCTGCTTTGTGGTGATACTGAGTAGGACTCATATCTTGTCCCTCTGCATACTGATATCTAAAATAACCTTTGGTAGTGAGATGCTTAGCATGTTTGAAGCTGTCTTAATATTACTGTCCTCAGAAAGGCACTTTTAGCTCAAGCATTTTTCAGATATTTGAGTCACAAGCTCAATACTAGAATGAAATAGTGTCATAAACAGTATTAAAAAGAATGAACTACTTGCCCTGGTATGTGTTTCACTATAAAACAAAACCACACAGCATCTTTCCAGAACCTTTTACTCTCTTCCTGGCTCTAAATTGGTAGCTTGAAACATCAGGTAGATCTATAGCTGCTAGAGCTATTCATCTGTTGCCCTCACCATTCAGTGGAAATATTTTCAGTCTGTTTGTGCTTTTAGGCAGCTGTGAAATGCTGAAGATGTCAGCACAGAAGTCTCTTTGCCCATCAACCACTACAGCTGTGATTTTACTATAATTATAATACATGCACTTTAAGTATGGTATTTGAAAGCAAAGATGATGAGTTGCCTATTGGAAAATTGTGTCAAAGGCTGGTGATAAACTATTTCTGTATTGCAGTACCAACAACCATCTAACTTATTGAAGGAGCAGGAGATATCCTCTGTCATTCTAGTCATATTTTCCAAGCTGGCCTTAGAACAGCTTGCTTACTGTAAGGAGCTTCTAAACTAAATGAGTCTTCCATAAGCCTAACTGAAGTTATTTCTAGAACACTCATTGCAGGTGAATACAAGTGTTATTTAAATAGTGTTATGTAAGTCTTTATGGACTGATTTTTAAATTGGCATTTGGCTTTGAATTCTGAAAAGCTATTCCTTGCATGCTACCTTGACAAGTTAATAAATTGTTATGCAGTATGTTAAACTGTCTAAATTTTGTAGACCTTGTGACTAGTACTAAGTGCCTCGTGATCTTTGAGTGTGTTTTTTCTCACAGCAGTCTGTAATCAGGATTTACTTCTGTTCACATGTGCAGGCAAGAGCAGAGGGACAGAGTGAATTCCTTAGACTTTGTTTCTGACTTGGGGCTGGAGCAGAGATTTGAGCAGGTTTTCCCACTTGTCATGCTAGTGGCTTGCTTCCTTGACAGTCCTTCCTCTCTCTTATCTGAAGGGCTTTTAGAAAGAGAAACAATATAAAGATGGAGTTAAAAAGAAATTGCAGTATATACATGATGTGATGATGGTACAGGCATTTCTTCTGGTAACTGTAGGTTAGTCAGGTTTCCACTCCTCTCTGTATCTCTTGCTGGTGACATCATCTTCCTCTTGAGAGGTATTTCCAAGGGTGTTTTCCAGGCCATGCTGTTACATAGAGGGCATCAGAATTTCAGCAGCTTTGTCAATTATTTGGCAATGAACCATACAAACTGTCAGATGTGTGCAGATTACAATTAAAAGCGTAGATATTGATTATGGTGGCTTCTTGAAAGCAAGAGGTGTTTTTGTAAATGTGTTAATCCTTTCCAGTTGTAATACTGTATAGCCTTCTTAGCTTTTCATTAATTGACTGCCAGTGTTTTTATGGCACTATTCCCTGAATTATAGCAGTAAAGTTTACTCATTGTAGTGTCAGTCCAGCAAAATAGAAAAAACATGGTACTCAAGCTCCATAATAGATTTGACTCTCATTTGGAGATTATATTTTACTGTTTTGCCTGAAATGTTCTGAACTCTTCCTTTGGAAGAGAATTCAGTGAAGTTCTTCAGGGAAGTCAGACCACGTGAAATTGTGGTGCTTTCTTGTTGTTTGTGAAGCATCCTTATGAGTCATCTTTTCTAGGAATGGTTTTTAAAAAGCAGAGGGATAGATTGCATATGACTATTCTTTATAATCATCAGGCAATATCTAGTAGCTTGAGGAACAACTGGAATTTTAAAAAAATTTTCACCATTGCATATCTATTTTGTAAGTTTATTCATCTGTCCTGTCTTGTAGCTTTGAAAGCTATTTAAAATGTAAAATTCTATCTTAACATACTGTTGGAGCTAAGGCCTTGATTTTATGGCATATTTAAAAGGAGAACTTGAATACAGTTTTTCATTTTTTTAATATCTGATGACAGCCCTTAATTTTACAGAAAGAAGTAGAAAGCATTAGTTTGGACAGTAGCAGGCTGGGTTTTTTCCAAATCAAAATCTTCTTGTATTATAAGTTCTTGTACAAAAAGTATTTGAAAGTTGCTGAATAGTAGTAATACAGCTATCTCTGAACAAAAATACTGATTTTTTTAGCTGATAATGGTCTTAAAAAGTAATTCAGATGATTCATACCAATGGCATGTGTTTCCATTTTCTAGTGGTTAGAGAGGCTATCAAAAACTGTATCAGTAAAGTGCATTTAAAAGGATCCGGGTGAGATACATTGGTTTGACTTCCATGATCAGGTCATTAAATTAGGACTAAAGTTAAAAGCAAGTTATTTGTTTATCTTTCACATTAATGTAGTAGTCATACATTCCAGTGTTAAATTTTGTTTGTGACTTTCTTCTTCCTCTGGAAACTGAAGTTGGAATATATTGCTGAGGAGACGTTAAAGCCTTTTAGACAAACCTCACGGGTACATTTTACTCTTGGGTTCAGGATTCAGCCTGTCACCAGATTTTTTATTTACCTGTTTCTTCCCCTCTGAATCATGAGGATTCTTTATGTTTTGCTCTGTAATTAGAGGAACAGCACCCTCTGAAAATGTCCCTCTACAGATTCCTAGTTTTCATGAGAACTAGGAAAAATCTTTCTGAGGTATTTCATAGTTGTGTTTTTTGGTACCTGTGCAGGATCTGAGGTTTCCCTTGTGAAGTTTTGCTAAGTGCTTTAGTGTGTGGCAGCAAGGTTGTTATGGAGTGCCTGCTTGTGCCTTCCATTCCTGCATTAGTTGAATTTTGATGCTGTCTAGATTTTGTTTTCAAGCAATTGAATTGTTTCTGCATAGTAAAAGATAAAGATGTTGTTCATGTAGTGGCACTTCTGACATGGTACTGCTTATAAATATTCTTGCTCTGGATGTGATTTTCACTGTTTTGGTGGTATCAGAATTTAAATAAAAAGTACAACCAGTTGCCTCAGATATTCTGTACTTCAATCTCAATTACTTGAAACCATATTTGGAGTAGATGTTCTAATTTCTCACTTTCCCCATTACACGTATATGTATAACAGGAAAAACCTGAAATGGTTAATCCTGACATTATTTTTGTGTACTGGTAGGTGATTTTTTCTTGATGTTAAAAGCCCTAGCACTTTCAAATGGTTTATTTCTTCTATGGTTGTGACCTTGCCTGTTTAAATTCAGCTCCATTTGAAAAGAAATGCACAACCATCAGTCTACAGGATAGCACTTAGTAAAAATAAAGAGAAAACATAATTGTCAAGCAACTGGCTTGATGCAAATGCATTTAGTTTAAGGTGTTGCTGTGGCCTCCAGTCATCCAAATGTTGTCCTGGATATTTTTTGAACAAATTAGACTGTTTTTTGCATATGTCCTCATGGCAGCTTCATTAATTATAACTGCACTAAAATAGTTGTATGCTGGTAAGAGTTTTTAATTTATTTTTCTTATATGAGGTGTTAATAAAAAACCTGCTCTGTAGTATATTTCTTGGAGTGTTGCAGCATTATAAATTAAATAATACTTCAGCTGATTCTTGTAGCTATCTCTTCAGTGAGACACACTGGGCTTCCTAGCAGAGAAGCTTGAACCTGACTCCACCTGAGCAGTAAATTGACTAGGTCACAGGGTGGCTGACTAAGGATTAAGATTTCTTAAGATAGAGTAAAATATCCTTCTATTTTAGATATATTTTTTGAGTCCTAAATCGCGGACCATTTAATAGAGGTGATTAATTTAAATTTCATTTTAATTAGCATGCAGCTAGAAACATTTAAACAACGAAAGGGAACATGTCTCCTGTGTACAAGGTGCTTTCAAAGAAAGAATGGTTGGAAGCACAGCCTGTCTCAGATATTTCAGATGGGTTTTGTAATTTGAATTTATTGTTTCCTTCCTATCTCTCTGCAAGGAGACTAAATGAAAAAAGCAGCCTTGTGGGGGTTTTTTTGTGGTTTTTTTTTTTTTTTTTTTAAATTCAGCACATTTGTAGTAGCCTGTCATATTTGTCAGACTGCACATTATTTTCTAGGACTATAGCTCATTTTCTTTCAACAAGTCAGTGTAAATATTGTTTCCATTAAAGTGGCACCTTTATTTCATGGAACTGGCCTATCTGTTTAGAAAAAATGTTCTGAACTTAGAACAACTTTTGAAAAAGCCATGAGAAATATGTTTGATCCTGAAGATGCCCACAAGTATTTAAGTAACAGAATAAGTGCACACTCTACGAATTAACATTTATAATTAGGATTTATTGTAAAAACCAATAATTATTCAAGTAATTAGCTAAGAACAATTGAGCCTAATCTTCTTTAGAGCATCATCAAGGATTAAAGGTAGGGCACTATAGACAAGAATTTTTTAAAATTTTACACACAAAACAACACTACTTGAATAATCACAGAGCAAAAAGGAGTAAATTCTAGGCTTCTCTGTGAGAATAACCTGGTCAGTTTGATATATCCACAAATACAAGTACTTTGTCTTCACTTGATTTTAGAAGTTGTTTAGATTGGAAATTTGATCAGGTGTGTGTAATATCTGATAGCTGATATGCCCATTTTAGCATAATGGCTAAATAAATGGCTGCAAGTGCACATTATGAAGGAATGCAAAAACCAGCAGATTAAAGCAAGTATGCCTGTTTCCCCTGAACCAATCCTAACTGGAAATTGGCTGCTTTCTGCTCATGACTTACATTGTGAATGTTGATTACTGATGGAGAGATGTCAGTTCATTTAATTAAGAATGAGTTAGTAGATATTGAGCTAGTCTTCTGGCATAAGATTGCCACTGATCATCTCCATAGGAGAGCTAGGCTTTGCAGTAGTGTCAAGAAAGCTCACCTGTTCCTGAAGGTAACTTAAATGGTTATTGCATATACTTCTGCATTGGTCCGTAGGGGATCCCATCCTACTGTGGTTCTGGGCAGCGTCAGACAGGGTAAAACTTTCTATGAAAAGATACTTTGTTGAAAATTATGCATATCTCTGGTTGGAAGAACTCTTGGAGAAATAGGTATGCTGATTCCAATTGGAATGGAGGATAAACTTGGTTTTGTTTCTTACTTGTGAGTTCATTGACCTAATCGGTCTTTCAGCTCTTCCACTGTAGCCTACTGGATTTTCTTTTGTGTGCTTTCATTAAATACAACTACCCAACTAGATGTAGGAAAAAATCTAATTGGTGTAGCTATGCAGATGTTCTCTAAATACCTGAAATATAGCAGTAAATCACTGCTCTTAGTAACAGACTAAACAGGAAGTAGTTGAGTTTAAAAGAATAATAGACAAGGTAATTAAAAGCAATAAAGAAATCTTGAAAATGTCAGATGCCAACATTATTATTGTCCAATGGGCAAGTAAATTAATAATGATAATTTTGGAGAGGTTAGTGAAATTTCTGTTAAAACTACAAAAGCATGAAGGGGGTCGGTTTATGTGCAGCTCACTCTTTCTTTGCCAGTTATTTTTCTTTAACATCAGAAAATTTCTTCTGTTCAGTGTGCAGAGGGAACATCAGGCTTCCGTGTGGCATCTGTGAGGAACTAGTCTGCTGTTCATAGGCTGTCATTTTCGGAATACTGTGAACCTCTCTTGATCCTCTAATGCCTGATACAATTCTAGCCATCCCAGTCTGTGCATGCATACCTGCATTGAGCAATTCCATTTGATTCTCTGTTTTTGAAAATGAGAAGAACACTGAGCATTAAGTCTCTTCCACAAACATGTGTGACCTGCTGAAAAAGCATATAATAGAATAGCTTAAATTGGATGAGCATTCCAGGGATTAGGCATCCACAGCTTCTCTGGGAAATCTGTTTCAGCGCATCACCACCCTCAGAGTAAGGAATTTTTTCCTCATACCTAATTTAAATCTGCCCTCTTTCAGTTTGAAGCCATTTCCCCTTGTCCTGCATGCTCTTGTCAAAAGACCCCCTCCAGCTCTTGCAGGCCCCCTTCAGGTACTGACAGGCTGCAGAGGTTTTCCAAAGCCTTCTCTTTTCCAGGCTAAACAATCCCGGTTCTGTCAGCCTTTCCTTATAGGAGAGGCTCTCCATCCCTCTGATCATCGGGGTGTCTCTCCTCTGGACTCACTCCAACAGCGCCATGTTCTTGCTGTGCTGGGAGCCCAGAGCTGATGCAGCCCTGCAGGTGGGGTCTCAGCAGAGCAGAGGGGCAGAATCCCCTCCCTCCCCTGCTGCCCACGCTGCTCTGGATGCAGCCCAGGACACCACTGGCCTTCTGGGCTGGGAGTGCGCATTTTGAAGGAATGCAAATACATATATAATCATCTTCTCTAAAATATATATATGTACACACACACACACACACACATATATATATGTATATATATATATGTATATGTATGAGTCACAATATGAATAGGGTACAGGGAGTTGAACATATACGCAGGATAACGCTATTCCTGTGCTTAAATCACCCTTCAGAAAAAAAAAAAAAAAAAAAAATCAGCATCCTCTCAGTGTTGGAAAGGTTCCAGAATTAACTGCTGTCAACTACATTTTGTACAAATGTGCCCTGATGACTCTTATTTTTTCCTGTAAAATGGCAGTATTACCCATCTGTGTAATTATTCTCTTTAGGCCATTCATTTAACTCTTTTACACCTTTTGGAGAAAGCAGGGCTTTAAGACTAAAACCTCTTCAGACTTATTACAACATATGCAACACATTGATTCTTGCCATTCTACCTATGCTGGAAAGAAAATAAGAGTCATAAATAAGGTACCTGCAAGTGGAACACCTTGGGAAACTTCAATTTCAGGTTTGTCTTTATTCTGCCTCATCTTAATGAACCACATTTGTTCAAATTCAGAGGTGTCAGTGGAGCAGCGGCAAGAACATTTTGGTGCAGCAGTTCTTGTACATCCTGTAGTCACTGACTGTATTTAGCATGCAGGAGGTTTATTGTTTTTCACTTCTCATTCTTTCCAAAAGCTATAGTATATAATTTGGTGCATCTTCATTTTCAAATAACTGTTCTTTAACACAGGGAAAGTGGCTGCAGCCGTGCATTATGCAAGCCATATCAAATGCATTGAATAGATGGAAAAGGTGAGGGGGAAATGGAAAATAAGAACAAATTTGACAAACTGCTTGTTCAAAACTCTCTCCAGGAAAATTCTATATTGAAATTCTAAGTATTTCACATTTGTAAAATAAAATTAATGGATCTTCAAAATACAGTACATCCCATATCTGTGATAAAATGGATTTAATGTTTTAGCAATGAAACACAAACAGCAAACCCAGAACTAAAATAGCTTTCTAGTATTTGCATTTCTTCTTATGTTAATTATTTTCTGGTAGTTCTCAGTTTAACAGAACATATCTTTAAAGCCTTTTACTTGCTTTGTGCTGTTTATGTATATCCAGCATTTTGTCATCATGTGCTCACAGTCTGTTATAGGAGATACATAGTCAAGAAATACTATGAAAAGTTTGACTCATCCTTCAGATTATTTTCTGCACAAAATCTTGGCTTCTTGAAAACTTGTAATAAGTGATGTATGGTTTGTTTGTCTGTGATTGTCATGTGTTCAGGATGTTTGTTCACCCAACTTAATATGCACAAAAAGTTTTGGAATTTCTTTGTACCAATACATGATTATGCCCAACATACTGGTCTGAAAAGCAAGAGGTGTTTACATATGTTGAAAAGCACATGCAAAATCAGATCAGAATTTTCTTCTAGTACAGATTGCTTCAGAGATATTTAAAAAAGACATTTTAAAGCACCATTTGTGCTGAATTAGTATCAAAACTTTACCGGTACTGCATTCTATCTGTCTGAATTTCAGGAAATGCAGTGAAATTGTTCAGACAAATCTGAAGTTCTTAGTTTCTTCTCTTGGAGTAGGTTTCTCTCCATCAGGAAAACAGCTTTCTGCTATTCCAGTAAAACTGTTTTTCCAAGAGACAGTTATTTTCAGCTTCTACTTAATACATTAGCCAGTAAATATGTGTTTGTGCATTTGACTGATATCAAAGGAGTAATGTAGAATTTGGAAATACCAATGTACTGATTCCAAGGAATTTTAGTTTGGACTTTACTTAAAAGGTAGTTATTCAGGTTAAAATGTGAATGCTGTAGTACAGGGTTCTATTCATAAGAACTATTTCTTGGAAATGTAGAAGGAGTACCCTTTGAAGAAAAGCATTATGATGGTAAAAAAACCAGAACAAACCAGCCACTACCCCACCCCTCTTTTGTGTCACTGTGTCAGTGCATCATTCTCATAGGTTTCCTGATGCACAAAATACTGAATCCTTTAAGCTGTGCTTTCCTTGTTAGAGAAGTACTTGGTTTTGGTAATGTGTTGTCCAGGTTAATTCTAGTTTCATTTCTTGCTTGAGACTAATTTGAAGCAGTTCATTTTATGAGCAGAAGATTTAGAGGGACAATATAAATTTGTGGCAAAACCCAGCAGTGTTTCGTTGGATGAGTGCTTAGTCTGATGTATTAGAGATGTCCAGTAATGTTTTTGGTTTTAGTTTTTGATAATTTATTGCTCGGAGGAAAAAAAACTTACAAATAATCCATGCCCTCTATCACCCTGATGCCTTAGGTTTTAACTCTTACATTTTTTGAATCTTGTATTGCCTAGTGTGTAACTCTGAAGATTCTGGTAGCCTGCTAACTTCTGTTCTCTAGACATAACAAAGCCTCTCCGGGCCTGCTCTCCAAGGATGCCCAGGTTGTCCCGGGCCTGAAAATGTGTAAACAAGCATCTTGGAAGGGGAGAAAGCTGAGGGGAAATTACATCATTAACTGAAGTTTTAATTGGCGAATTTATGCTGATATGCAAATGAACCAAACCTCTAAAAGTGTGAAGAACTCATGATTTATTGTTTATCTTGGGGTCCATTTTGGATGTAGACTTTGGCTCCCAGGATGCACCTTTGAAAGCCTTTCAAATAAATACCTGCCTTTATTCCCTTATTCCTGTCTAGTCTCTGTTTCTAGGTAGCCACTCAAGGCATCAACCCATTGATCTCATTTATCAGCTTGTCACTGGAAGTAGTATTTGGGGTGCTAAAATGGATTGCCAGCAAGGTGCTGAAGCTCTCAAAGAAACTGATCACCTTCAGCAGTTGTGTCTCTTCATCACAACTGTGCAGAGAAGTTAGGGAACAGTGACTTGAATTATGCCTTTAAGAAAAGGCATGTACAAATTACTTTTTAAACTTTTTTTACTTATACATAATGTATAAAGCAGGATTCTGTACTTATTTAATAAAAATAGACTTAATACAAAAGCAAGTTTAATTAAAACTCTTAACTGGAGATGTCAGAATGCTGATCATAGGTCTGAATATACTTCTTTCTAAATTTAGTTATATATTCTGAATTTCATGATGGATATTATGTACTCAGTGCTTTGGGAAGTCATGCATAATGTAACAAGGGTATTCAGTTAACAGTACCTCTAGCAAATGTTCTCTGCGCTAATGTTGTGTGCCAAGTACAATGTGATATAACAAATTATTTATTTATTTTCAATAGATCATTAAATTTTATCCTCAAAATTTTGTGAATCTGCAAGAACTTAAAAGGAAGTGCAAGCCATTTAAAATACACGCGTGAGGAGATAGGTTTGTGGATGCAATCAAATCATAATTGGATTTTATAATCAGGTTGCTCTGCTGAGGCAGAAATAATTTTAGCGACTCCATAAAGCTGAAATCCTACACTTGTCTGTGGCAAAGACTTTTAGTCCTGAAGAAAGCAAAAGTACTACTTTAAAAATAAAATATTCTCCTTGCAAAGATATGTGACTGTGCAAAGAGGACCAGGCACTTAGGGCCCACCATTTCTCAGTGGAGAAATACTCCACTGTCTCTGAAATCAGTTTAAAACTCACAGTTCTTTTGTGTCTTTTGTTTAGCATAACAGATGCAAAAGGTTTCTAAGAAAAAAAAGTGTTGGTTTTCATACTAGGTCAAGAATTGAAGAATTATGCAAATCTAAATCATCCACCACTGGTGGTGGAGAAAGTAGCATTTGAATATAATTTCTATGTATGGGGTGTGTTATAGCTGCTCCCTTCAGATTTTCATCAAGACTGAAATACTAAAGATCAATGATTGCTAACTGATCCTTGAGGATGAGTCTCAAGAAGGAATTTGTGTGGCCACAGGAAACCCTGTGTGACCCTTTGGCGGTTTAGGAAATACTAAGCATAACAAGTTTAAGCATTTCTTTCTGCCAGCGGTAAAACACCCCAGAAGGGCGATATGTGGCAGTGTGTCTACACTCAAGCCAGTGGATGCTGTTTCAATTTGCTGTTCCTGTTCCCAGTACTTACCAATGTATGGCAAATGGGAATTGCAGGCAGATTCTGTAACACCAGAAAGTCAGTAGAGCAATCGAGCTGTTTGCACTGGAGTTCAGAATGAACAGTAACGTTAGGCTAAAATCACTTCTCCTGACAGCCTTCTAAGCCTGTTATGATTTATTTTCAAATCAATTAGATTAATATTTATACTCGTCTCCCTTTCCTTCACATATTCTATATATGTTGCCAATATTTGGGGGAATAGGGAAGAACTATCTTACACTTATTAATAGCATGATAGATAAAAAATCATCAACTCAATAACAGTATCAAAAAGAGTTATTAAAATACATATTCTAATTTGTTAGATACATTCTTTTATTTTTGAGATTTTTAAAATGGTGGGTAAAATGAAGATATTAAGGAATGACCTATGAAAAAATTTACTAGAAAAAATTTTAAAAATTATTCAAGAAATAAAGTTGCTGATTAAGTTTCAGATAGAGATGTGATTTAGAGAACAATCATTAACAGGGAAAATTAACTGCTTTGTTATAACAAGTTGTATCCTTTCCTGTTTCTGAAATACTTTATTTGTTTGATATATTTGATAAGCTAAATTCAAGGTGCCATTCAAAGTTGGAAAAGATGTTAGGATTTGAGGAACTGGTTATCTTTGTTTATTCTCACCATCCTCTTTCAGCCTGTGGATGTAAATTAGGTTTCAGTCTTTTAGCCATACCAAAATCTCCTAAGATAGGATGCTTAGAAGTAGTAAATTTTGCTAGCAGCACCGAATGTATACATAAATGTTAAACTTAAAATACAGCATCTGCTTGGATCAACTTAATTTTACCTCCATGTATCTGCTGTATTTAAGATGGTCCTATTTATTTAGTAACTTTTTAATAATATGCATATGATAATATATATTTTAGAAAATAATTAAAATTCTGATTGGAATCAGTTTCAGATGGAATAGGAGTGAGCTTGACTCTAACCATGATTAAAAAATTAATAGTAATCACTAGGCAACTAAGTGATGGCTCTTTTATAATTTGCTAAGGGAAAAAGAAGAACTAGGACTTTAAATATTAGCATGAAACAGTACATACATATTTTGTGTTAAGTCCAGTGTAAAACAATTGTGCCTCAGAATACTGGCATTAAAAAAAAAGTAGCAGTGATTACATGTGTTACATACTGTGGGAATTAATAGTTTCCTGATTTTAATGGTGTTTATAATTAGTGATTCAAATCACTGATTTAAATTGATCCCCCCTGATGTTGCTCTCTCTGATTCCTTGAGAAACAGATGTAAAATAGCATTGCTTTAGTACAGTATGAAGACTGCAAGTTTGTACCTGCCTGTGCAATGTTAATGACATTATGTCTAACCATACCTAAGTTTGATCATTCACACAGTTTTACCAAAATGTAATTTTCAGGGAGTTAGATAGAGCCATGTTTCACAAAAACTGTTCCCACAGGAGCTAAATGCCAAGGTAATCAATCATACAGCGTACTGCATTCTGTTGTTATGGATATAATACATTATTTATGCAGTATAAAGATTTTTTAGATGTTGTTGAAATGAACAGGCAAGCAAGTGAACAACTCTAGGTCATAATAAGTTATATGAGCTGAAAATTGTCATTTCCTCGGTTAAAATTTGTATAGATGCCTTCAGTGCTTACAGCAAGTTAGAAACTGATTTGCTGCAAGTGTGGACTTTTGGGAAGCAGCAAGGATTAGGTTAGAAGTCTGTAGTACATTAATTACATCTACAGATGAGTATTTGTATACTACTTGTATTTCTTACTGAATCCAAAAGTTGTTACTCAGTCACTGGAAATAAGGTAAAATTTTTGGCAGCAGTACAAAACCCCAAAGACTGTTTGAGATAGCCCAGTTTAGGTTCTTTAGTGAGCCATTGCATAGGATATAATTAAGCACAGATTTAGGCTTTTAATGGAAAATTGTCTCAGCTTTCAATTTTCCCCTCACTGCATTGTTCCAAACATTTTGGTTTTGCTGAGTATGAGATAGTCATCATCACCAGATTCGTTTAATAAACTGTGGTATTTGTATGAGAAGCCCTAAAAGTCTGATAGAAAAAAGAACAGCAGTGGAAAAAATAATGGCTTCCATGAAATGAGGGTGACCTGCTTCCCTTCTCCCTGCCAGATCTTTTGGTTGGTTTGAAGGAAAATTTGCAGTCATACCTGTAGAGGGGTTTTCAAACTGTGATCAGTAGCACTCCCTGGCAGAAGAGTTCTGGAGCTGAGAGATTTCCAGGGTTGTTGGCACAGTGCTGCTGTTACTTACCATGCCTTGATATATTGTATTACGGTTACCTACATACTTTTTGAGCCCATGTAAACTCCTGTGTACTTCGGCAAAACATTCCTGGCTTTGGCAAAGAAAAGAGGTGCCTTCGTGTATTCCACCATGCATTCTCTAGTTCTGTTGCTGTTGATTTCATTCTTGTATACCTGTGACTGTTCTTCATCTTGGCTGTTCTTCTACATCCTTTGCAGCCAGCTCCTGTGCCATTCTTATTCTCCCCATTTCCTAATCTCTCCCATTTTTAAAGTAGCTTCAGACAGCTCTTCTATCCCCTTTGGTTCCCTTTGTCATCACTGTCATCTCCCTCAGATCTTCTCTTGGTAGTCTTCCTCTCTTAGGCCCTCTCACTTTTGCCTTACAATTCTTCCCTGTTTGTCTTTGATTCACACTTCCACACTGGTCTTTTGTACTTTTTGAGCTGCCACATTTCTTCATGCCCTTCTGTTCATTTGTAACGTAGACTTGTTTCAGTTCTACTCAACAAACATTAATTAGCCTTCTTCTCTCATGTTGGTCAATCACTTGGGCTTTCCATATCCACTCCAATTTTGGGGGGTTTGCAAATGTGACCACACTCTGTTGTGGTGTTTCTCTTCTCTGCTAGCTCCTCCTTTGTAATTTCTGGAATCTTATAGTCTTCAGTCTCCTTCTGTGATAATGTTTTGCACAGCCTTTTGCTTTTTTCCCTTCTCTTATTCATAGAGAAAAGTACAAATTTGTGATGAGTCTTATTTCAGTCTCTCTACTCCAGCTGTACTGTTCTGCCTAAAGTAAAATCTTAGCGGATGGATTTCATGGATTAGGCAATACTCAAGAAAAAAGTTCAACCTTCTTTGCTACCTTCTTTCACAGTCACTCCGGGTATCACCAGATACCTCTCACTTAGCCTGTGCCTTAGTATTGCCGTGGTCACTTTCTGCTGCTTGTCTAAATCCTTCCTAATTCTCCATTTGTCCTTTCATTTACCACAGATGACAAATGTGCTCTCTCCTTCCTGAAGGTTCTCCTTTATGTTCTCCCTGTACTAGCATTCCCCAAGCCTGCTGCACATATATTATTGTATTTTACTCAATTCCTCAAGTAACACTAACTCAGCAATTTTTCTTAATTTGGGTTGTATTTTTTGCTTTGAAGTTGCTTTACATTATTTTAGACCTGAAAATTTGTGTTTCTTTCAATTAGTTGGCCTAAAAGATCTTGCCTCACATAAATCTTTCATGTTCTTCATACTTGTCATTTCCAAGACATGCCTGTCATATTTTTTCATGTAGATAAAATTGTTGTCAGGGGATATTATAATTTTCTGTCTGCTGGTGGATGGCTGCCAGTGTACCTCAGAATCTTATTCAGTGTCCTCATCCAGGTTCCTCTCTGCAGCAATCCTTGTGGAAATACCAGAGGGCAGTTCTCTCTGCTGTGTCATGCCTGTTGCTTAAATCTTCTCTAGGCAGCTTCTTTCCTTGTCATTCATCAGTCTGGATTCATCTGTTCTCTTGTGGCTTCTACTTAGCCCTCGTGCTTTCTGTGCCAGGAGTTGTCTTGTGCAAAATTTTGTAGAAAGGGATTCATGGCTTAAGAAGGTGAATTCAACAACAATAAAAACAATTAATAATAAATGACCCTGCAACTCTGCAGCATCAGCCAGGTGCTTTCTGATTTACTGGTTATTTGTTTGGAAATATGAACAGATATGAAACTGTTGCAGCTGCTACGTAGGTCTGGAACAAAGGCACAGAAGGTCTTGTTCTCACAGCAAGCAATTGAGTCAGTGCCATGAGCAGCGATGCCTCTTCTGTGTTTCTTTTCCTCACTTCATGTAGAACCACCAGAAGGAGTTAAAATAACTTGCACTGCCTGGAATTAATTTGATTCATATTTTTCTCCCTGTAAGTGTGCTGTTTTATATGCATATTTTGTACAAGCGTTTAGAGTACGTGACTTAAGCAGTACAGTGAAAACATAAAAATCGTGTCGTTGGACAAGCACTTAATGCCAGTGTAGCTCTTTGTTGTGTACTGAATTCAAATCAGTTGTTCCAAGAAAAGAGCAGAACTAACCAGTTTACAGAAGTACGTGACTGAGAAGGCTTCCCTTCAGATTATTTCATGTCAGTGCTGCTGTTGATCTGTTCCTTTTTGAAAAATACCTGTCACTAGGCAAAGAGTGGTGTCTGCCTTTAGTCTCTGCTGTGAGCAGTGGTGGTGGTGGTGGGACACTGCTGTGTCACGGCAGGGGATGCAGCTCCCTCAGGCTTGTGCAAAAGTGCCAGAAAGTGACACAGAGAAGGTTCTCTCATGCAGGCACCGTCTCTGTGGACATCTGCCAAGGTTCCCTGGAGAAGACTGATGTGTTGAAATGTTTGAACACAGACACTACTTTGGAGAATTATTTTCTGCATTTGAGCTGACAGCCATGACTGCTGTGAACCTTAAAGTGGAGAGAAAGGAGGAATGTAGACATAGTCCGAGGGTTATGTGTGAGAATATAAGTTCAAAAACATTGTTCTGCGCTGTAGTGTTCNCCATAAACTTTTGGTCAAGTGTGGTGGCATGCTTAATTCTCTCAGACTTTTTTAGTAATTTCTTTTTATCCTGCTGCATTCCAGAATTTAATGTATTTCAGTGTGTATTTTGCTTGTAGTGCTACCCACCTAGTTAGTAACTTAGTTTCCTTTCTGTTGTATTTTCATGTCTGTGACATGAATTACATTTAAGGTAACAGTAGAGTTGTTTTATCCTGATACTAGTCTTCCCTATTGCTAAAATCACATTGATAACTGTGGCTAATACCAACTTGGAAGAAGCTTGTCTTTACAATATGTATTCTGCGTGGGTCCTAGGAGAACAAATTAGAAAAGGAGAAGCATAAGGTCTAGTTCTGAGACATATCCATTCTAATTGAAATGCAAATACATTAAAGCAAAAGGTCTTTGAGTAGATTAAGAACTTCACACCAATTTCAATGAGTTTAGTGTTTTCAGTGCTTCTGAACTGTGCTTGTGGCAGGAGCCATTTCCAGCACAAATTGCTTTGCTATAGTTGCACAGAAATTTGAATATCAGAATACATGCATCAAGTGTCTGCTAGTTTGGAACACAGGCTTACCCATTCACTGACCATAAAATGTGGGGCATTTAGGAATTCCAAGAAAGAAAATTAGGTATTCTCATGCGCATTATGTGAGAGCACTGGTAAAAGTAAGGTTCGGCTGGCTAAACTAGGTAGACTTTATTATTTAAGGTCTTGGATGGCTTAAAAATAAATAAAGAATGACTGGATGAAATTGAACCATGGTGTGACTGCTCGTGATTGGGAATGGTGAATGACTGAAGATGAAGCTAAGAGTTATCTGTCCCTTCTAGTGAAAACCAAGAATTAAATTCTCTGAAGTGGTGTGAAAACCAGGAACTATTACCAACTCCTTCCAGAGCCCAAAGATCAATGGGATCGTCTTATGCAAGGACTGTGTCTGCTGACTAACCTGGAACCTTGGTTTCCCCAGTTTTTGGCTACCAGCTTTTCTGGCCAAAGCCATGGAACCCTGATGCGCCTTAGATGATATGGAGGGTAGCTGTGAGTTTTGGCATGGCTTGGACAGCTCTGTGTGTCTCAGAGCAGCACGTAGGTTGCTCCACTGACTCCCAGTCAGTTTTCAGTACAGGTTAAGGCTTTTGTCTTGATCTCAAAGCAACTGTTGGGTCAAACACCCTAGCAACATCAAAGGCTGTGTTTTATTTTTGAACTGTCAGAACAGCTGTATTTCTTTGGGGCAATGTAGATGATGAAATACCAGAGCAATCATTCATCAGCTGGGGACAGTGTGGTGGGTTGGAGGTACAAGGTATGAAAACATCACCTGCGAGGTGAACAGGAGAATCCAGAATAAAATGTTTTAAAGGAAATGCTGTAAAACCTCTCTGTATATATAAATGGGTTCCATCATAAACATGGTGCAACTTCTGTTTTCATCTGAAAAATAACTGTCAAAAAGAAGAAAATTAGGAAAATTGGAATGCTGTCAGATCTTACAAGGTATTTTATTTTTCAATATCCTTTTATATGAGCCATAATATGTTACCTTTTAAAAGTTGTGTACCTCTGTTGCATAACCTCCTAGCAGTATTTAGAACTTACCTTTTCTTGGCATTACAATCACAAGCACCACTTATTGGGAGAGGCCATAGTAGCAAAAACTAAAGGGTGGCATAGCTCAAAAACGACTGAATATTGTGTAAGTGTGACCCTTGATGGACTCAAGAGTGATCAAATTCTAAACAGACCTTAAAAGTTTTATTTTCAGTTAATTGGAAATATTCCCCCACTGTGCTTTGTAAAGTACTACGGACAGAACTGATAGTGCCTAAGCTATTATTTCTCCCTTTTCAAACTGGTTGCTAGAAACTGATAAATTGCCTAAAGGGTTGGACATAAAAAGTGCAACTCTAGACAATTTAATTGGAGGAAAAAACCCTATTAAATTAGGTATAAATTAAATACCATAATAAATATGTATTTTAGAAATGTAATCTTGGTAAAGACAGCATTTTTTAATGTATAATCAGGTTTTCATGGTGTTTTTTTCACTTCTCCTTTTTTTTTTCCTTCTAATGATAGTCAGATAATTGCCACCTGAATGCCTAGTGCCTGGTAGAAATGAGACATCATTCTGGTTTTTTGAACATTTGAGTTCCTTGGGTGTCTAAGGTACATCAATTTCTTCATTTTAAGTTTCTCTTAGCCTGCCTAACTCATTTACCTGAACGCCACCATCCATTCAGGCCTCTTTAGGAGGAGAGGAAGTTGTCACTATGTCTTGTAACAAAGACAGAAGTTGAAATGGAGGTATTCTGTTAATAAACGTGGCAAAAGCTCTAGAGGAGCTTGCCCTGTCTGTGACAGTGGGTATATGTTTTCAAAATGACTGCAGTAAGGTCAAATGTGATTGTTGTTGACTTGGTACAATGTGGAATGTTGAAGGCAACAAGGTTTCCAAAAGTTCCAGCACAGAAATTTTGCTGAATTTTTCTAAAATGTTGAGTTTGCATAAGAAGAATCTCTTTATGCCTCAGAGGGAGACTGTGTGAATGCAAAAATGTTTGCATCTCAGTGTCATGTTCAAACTGAAAGTCTTTGTGAAGGTTTCTGTAGAACTAGAATTTCAAAATACATGGGCTGGTGTGGTACAGAGAGAGAGCTTGTCATCCCTGAGCAGACTTAAAAAATGATTGCCACCAAATCCAGTTCTCCTGGCCAGCCTGATGTGATGTCTTCGATGTCAAGCGTGGCAGGTTTCCTTCCAGAGTTGAACTTCACAATAAATACACACTCCAAAGTGTGTTAACATTGTTGCCAACCTTAGACATAAAGTACAGGCCGTCAAAACCTCTTCTAATCTCTTTTGATGGCAATTGCCTTAGGACAAGTCTAATCCTGAGTCTGTAAATTGCATCCTATTTGTATGTGAAGAACTTTTACACGTGTCATTTTGAACTATGATTTTACTTCTTTTCTCCAGCTCTTGTGGTGAGTAATGTGAAGTCACAAGATTTCTTCTTCCTGACTGGCTGATATAAATTTGAAGTGAGAGAGAAAAAATAATGAGTTTCTGTTGTTCAGCTGTGGATGATAAATGTTCCTGCTCAGGTTCTTAACAATTTCAGGGTCTTAGAAATATTTTAATGAATATGTAAGCAGTGATACTTATAAGAAATACAGCCTCATGATTCCTGATGAATGAAAGAGGCATCTTTGCCAATTATTTCTTTTGCTTTAGCAAGCATTATGTTTAACACTTCTCTGCATATTTTCTCCTGGAGAAAATTAATATGAATGTGTAATGAAAGCGAAGGTTTGGTCTGTGTCATAATGGAGAATGTGAATGAACAGCCTAAGTCTTAAAAGATGACTGCCAATAAATGTTAGTATTACAGAACTTTGTTGCATGGTGTCACAGGAACATAATAAAAACTACATTGTTCCATTCAACAACTTTGAATGCTGCTTCTCTTTTTCTCTTTTCTCTTTTCTCTTTTCTTTTCTTTTCTTTTCTTTTCTTTTCTTTTCTTTTCTTTTCTTTTCTTTTCTTTTCTTTTCTTTTCTTTTCTTTTCTTTTCTTTTCTTTTCTTTTCTTTTCTTTTCTTTTCTTTTCTTTTCTTTTCTTTTCTTTTCTTTTCTTTTCTTTTCTTGGTATGCACCAGCTGTATCAAAATAATAAGTGCAATTGGAAGGACAAGTAAAGAGCAAATATTTAATGTTGTAAGAAATTAAAATAAGCTATAATTTAATGCAGAATGATTTTCAAATAAGAAAATTCATTAGCAGAAAGGTGACCTTCAAAATAGTTTTCTGTGGAGTTAGTAATACTCTGTAATACTTTACTAAGAGATGAGCGTAAATATGTTTTTTTGTAAGCGAAACCCCCGCAAAACCAAAACCAACTTTCTTGTGAAGTGCTGCCTGAAGTTCCTGAGAATCAACATGCTTTTCTGTCAGTGTTTGTCAGCTTAGGAAGCTTATAGTGCTGAAGAGTCTGATGATGCTTTTAGTCATTTTATACACCCAGCTATATAATTACCTTTATTGGTATTTAAAGTAGTAAAGAACAAAAAGTATGTTCAGTATGTTTTTCCTCTGCCTTCTGATTGCAAATCTGGCTTTTATGCCTTTGTTCTGCTTGCTTTCAGTACACTGCAGAAGTGTCACTGGTCAAGCAAGAATGGACTCTTGCAGTGGTGACTAATCTTACCCTTCACCAGCTCATTGCCTTTCACTCACTCTATATGCAGATATAAAAGAGACCATTGGTATGGCTTCTATTTGGTTTTTTAAATTTTTTTAAAATTTATTTTTATTGCAAGAAGGTATGTACACATAAAGACTGGTCTTTAAAAACTTGGTGATAGAAATGATGAAAAATCAAAACAAAAATTACCTTTAAATATATAATGATGTGAAGTTATTCATAGAATGAAAGATCATTTAAATCAGTACTGTTTTAGAAACTCAGCTGTGTGCATGTTGATTAGATATATAAACAAAAGGTAGCAATGTCTTTAATTATAGTTTCCTGGAATTTGTTTTTGCTTTCCAGCATAAATATGCATGGATCTAGGATTCACGTTGTTTAGAAATGCCTATAAGCTTTCCGTCTGCATTTCGGTGTGCATACACAAGTGCATAAGCCCTCCAGTCTGGCTTCTTCATGCCTGCTTGCAAAAATTTACAAAAGGGGTGCCATCAGTTGAGGATTAAGTGAAGCAGAACCTCTATCTGCAAAATTAGTCAGCTTTTTTGTATTATCCAGTACTTTTATGGAGAAGCATCTTCTGTGCTCTCTTTGTTAAGGAATTAGTGAGGCAGTGCCACACCCTGGGGAAACTAGCCAATGCCACCAGCCCATCCTGAGACATGCTGTGGGGACAGAGGGAAGCTGAGCCCCAGAAAGGAGGGGTGAGGGAGGGAGCATGCCTGAAGAATGTGTATCTCTTGTAGAGGATGGTTGAAACTCCCTCAGAGCAGTTAATTCAGCTTAAGCAGCTTCTTGGTTTTTAACTGCAAGGACACCCAGATGAGTTTTAAATCAGAGTATTTCATTAAATTCACCTAACAGCAGTGATTTATGTGTCCACATGTGAGTATCTCTTTGCCAGTATGTTTCTGAGGGACAGTAAAGCTGCATATTACTTAGACACTTGCTCTCAGATGGCTGTTGATTAGTTGCTGCCCAGATCTCTCCTAGATTTGGTAGATTTAAGATTATGATATTGGAAAGTAGAATTTGAACATAAATCCTTGTGCTTCCTTTTTTAATAATGTTTCTTCAACCTTTAACAAACAGCCTTGGAGGAGAGCACTGATGATGACAGAAATTATTCTCTTTTCCTGGCTATAATACTGGTGGTCTTTGACTGCATTTGAGGGCAGTGGTTTTTGTTACAGCCTCCATAATAATGGGGATGTGACAAGTAACATGGACCTGTTTGCTTGTCTTGTAACTCTGCATTTGTCACCTGACAGGCTGAAGAGGAAACAGTGGCCTTTCTTGCTCACAGTGGAAGTGAAGAAGAGTTTGATCCAAGCACTCTCCCAGATCCTGATAAATACAAAGACTCTGATGAAGAGCAGAATTCAGAAAGCGAAGACAGCTATAGGTATGCGCCATCTTCCATGTCCATTTAAAAATGTTGATGATTTTTATAAACTGTTTTGTTTATATATTAGGAATTCATCTTACAGTCCTCCTCTTTCTTATGGGACTTCGTATTTAAGTTTTGAAAGTTTGTGTGTTAGGTGCTGGACAAAAATCTGAGCTAAAGGCTATTATTTTCTTTTGTGAAGTTATATGAAAAAGATTTTTGAGTCAATGTTGAAGGGATCTCAGGATCCTCTGAGAGGATGCTCTGAGACTGTTTCACATGGAAAAATCCTGACTAATACCCTGGAGGTTTCATGTGTTTCCGTGGTGGATTGACCCTGTCTGGATGCCCAGTGCCCACCAAAGCCACTCTTTCACTCTGTCACTGCCATCCTGAGCTGCACAGGGGAGAGAAAATGTAATGAAAGGCTTGGGGGTTGAGATAACACCAGGAGAGATCCCTCACTGACTACTGTCATGGGCAAAGCAGATTTGACTTGGGAAAAAATGAATTTATGTATTACCAATCACATGACAGTAGGATAATCAGAAACCCAGATCTTAAAACACCTTCTCACCACACCTCTCTTCTTCCCAGGATTAACTTAACATTTTTTCTACATCCTCATCCTCAGCAGCACAGAAGGATGGGGAAAGGAGGTTGCAGTCAGTTCATCACATGTTGTTTCTGGCTCTCCTTCTTCCTCCGGGGAGGATC